>CM018077.1:164604545-165051286 GCA_008658365.1 Alca torda
GCTGTCGAGGTGCCCGCGGTTGTTCACCGCACAGAGGACGGGGTCCGAGGGAGCTGCCAGGGAGACCCCCCCTGTGGAGCCGAGGTGCGGAGAGGAGCCCCCGGCTCCTAAACTCCTTCTCGGAGCGGGGTCCGGGTGCGATGGCATCCAATCCCTCCTCCCAGACCTGGCCAGGGGTTCAAGTCTGAAGGATCAGAACCACCCCATGGCTGCAAGATACAATCTCGGTGAAGCTCCGAAGCTCCGTGTGCCGTTGGTCACACACGGAATCCCTCGGCCTCCGGCTGTGCACTAATTGTGCCGGGGAGAGGATTGACTCATGGTCGTATTTGCATATCGACCGTGGTACCAGCGCTGTGGTGCAGTGGGGACATCGAGGGAGGGGACGTCACCCAGAGGGACCGGGACAGGCTGGAGAGGTGGCCCCAGGGGAACCTCCTGGGGTCCAGCCAGGCCCAGTGCAGGGTCCTGCCCCGGGGTGGGGGCAGCCCCCGGTGCCAGCCCAGGCTGGGGATGGAGGGATGGGGAGCAGCCCCCAGAGAAGGGCTTGGGGGGGCTGGGGGAGGGGGGGAGACGCTGCCCGTGAGCCGGCACCGTGCGCTGGCAGCACAGAAACCCCCCGCAGCCTGGGCTGCATCCCCAGCAGCGTGGGCAGGGGGGCGAGGGGGGGTTCTGCCCTTCTGCCCCGCTCCGGGACACCCCCCTGCAGCGCTGCCTCCAGCTCCGGGGACAGCAGGAGGAGACGGAGCTGTCGGAGCGGGGCCGGAGGAGGCCCTGGAGCTGCCGGGAGGGCTGGAGCCCCTCTGCTGTGGGGACAGGCTGAGAGAGCTGGGGGGGTTCAGCCTGGAGAAGAGAAGGCTCCGGGGAGACCTTCCAGCCCCTTCCAGGCCCTCAAGGGGCTCCAGGAAAGCTGGGGAGGGACTCTGGAGCAGGGAGGGGAGCCACGGGACGAGGGGGAAGGGTTTTACACCAAAAGAGGGGAGATTTAGGTGAGATCTGAGGAAGAAATTGTTTGCTGTGAGGGCGGTGAGCCCCTGGCCCAGGCTGCCCAGAGAAGCTGTGGCTGCCCCATCCCTGGAGGGGTTCAAGGCCAGGTTGGACGGGGCTTGGAGCAGCCTGGGCTGGTGGGAGGTGTCCCTGCCCAGGGCAGGGGGTTGGAAAAAGAGGATCTTGAAGGTCCCTTCCCACCCAAACCATCGGGCGATGCTGTGGTTGCCCAGGTTGCCCCGTGGCTGTTGTGGTGGTGTCTGTCTCCCCAGAACCCCTCTGGGCCGGTCGCAGCCGTCACGACCAGACGCCCCCAGGGTGACCAGCCGGGGCCGTCGCCGGGGCAGGGTTACGGGACATAACGCTCAGGCTGGGGGGGGTGCGCACCATCGCCCCCCTCCCCCCCGCCGCCCCCTGCTCCCGGCGGCGTCCCCGGGGACGCGGTGGGGGCGAAGGGAGCGGGAGGGCGCTCACCCCGTCCCCGCGGTCCCCCCAGGAGAGCAGGAGGAGTCCCTCTGCAAGAGCTACATCTCCCAGCTGAAGGACATCCGCCTGCAGCTGGAGGGCTGCGAGACCCGCACCATCCACAAGATCCGGCTGCCCCTCGACAAGGACCCGGCCAGGGAGTGCGCCCAGCGCATCACCGAGCAGCAGGTACCGCGCACGGGCAGCTCGCGCCCGCCACGGGGCTGGAGACCGGCCGCCCACGCGCCGGCGGGCCGTGGACCTGCTCCGGGGTTGGGGCAGGGGGCGCGTCCCGGCGGGCAGGACCCAGCGTTCGGCACAGTGTTAGGTGGGGGACCGGCCACGGGTTGGTCTTGGCCCCCAGCCGCAGCGAGGACCCTCCTCTCCCCGCAGCAAATCCACCTGGAGCTGGAGGGCATCAAGAAGAACCTGGACAAGGTGAGCGAGAAGACGGAGAAGGTGCTGGCGCAGGCAGAGCCGGCCGACTCGGCCCCCGTCCTGCGCTCCGAGCTGGAGATCACCCTGCAGAAGATGAACCAGGTGTACAGCCTCTCCGCCATCTACCTGGAGAAGTGAGTGCGTGTGTCCCCTGTGCCGCGGCGGGGTCATCCCCCCCCGGGGACAACCGCCGGAGCCACCGGGACGGGCCTGGTGTGGCCGGGGTGGGGAGGTCGGGAGGAAGGGGACAAGGGGAGGGCTACGGATGGCGTCTGCCTGTGCTACTCCGGGGTCTTTGTCGGGGTCCCCCCCAACATCCTTCTCTCTAAATTGGAGAGAGGTGGGTTTGATGGGTGGGCTCTTCGGTGGATGAGGAATTGGTTGGATGGTTGGTTGGAGGGTCACATCCAGAGGGTGGTGGTCAACGGCTCAGCGTCCGGATGGGGATCGGTGACAAGTGGTGTCCCTCAGGGGTCCGTACTGGGACCAGCGCTGTTTAATATCGCCATCAATGGCGTGGACAGCGGGATGGACAAACCCTCAGCACGTTTGTGGGTGACACCAGGCTGTGTGGGGCGGTGACACGGCTGAGGGAGGGGACACCACCCAGAGGGACCTGGGCACGGAGCGGTCAGAGCGGGAGCAGAGGAGGCCCCGGAGCTGCCGGGAGGGCTGGAGCCCCTCTGCTGTGGGGACAGGCTGAGAGAGCTGGGGGGGTTCAGCCTGGAGAAGAGAAGGCTCCGGGGAGACCTTCCAGCCCCTTCCAGGCCCTCAAGGGGCTCCAGGAAAGCTGGGGAGGGACTCTGGAGCAGGGAGGGGAGCCACGGGACGAGGGGGAAGGGTTTTACACTGACAGAGGGGAGATTGAGATGAGATGTGAGGGAGAAACTCTTAATTGTGAGGGGGGTGAGCCCCTGGCCCAGGCTGCCCAGAGAAGCTGTGGCTGCCCCATCCCTGGAGGGGTTCAAGGCCAGGTTGGACGGGGCTCGGAGCAGCCTGGGCTGGTGGGAGGTGTCCCTGCCCAGGGCAGGGGGTGGCACTGGGGGGGCTTTAAGGTCCCTTCCCACCCAAACCCTTCGGTGACTCTATGACATGAAGGGGGCTGTGCCGGCGTGTCCTGCCCTTCCTGTCCGACCGTCCCCTCTCTCCGCAGGCTGAAGACCATCAACCTGGTGATCCACAGCACTCAGGGCGCGGAGGAGCTGGTCAAGAAGTACGAGGACCAGCTGAAGGACGTGCAGACCGTGCCGGCTGACCTCAAGGAGCTGGAGGCCAGCAAGGCCGAGCTGAAGGTAAGGGCTGGGGCGTCACCACGCCGGGGGGCAGCCGGGGGTGCCGGCGGTGCCGGGGCTGACCCCCCCTTCTCCGTCTGCCGCAGCGGCTGCGCGCCCAGGCCGAGGGGCACCAGCCCTTCTTCAACACGCTGGAGACCGACCTGAGCAAGGCCAAGGAGGTCAACGAGCGGATGGTCCGTGGCCACAGCGAGCGCGACGTGGACCTGGACCGGTACCGGGAGCGTGTCCAGCAGCTGCTGGAGCGCTGGCAGGCCGTGCTGGCCCAGACCGACCTGCGGCAGCGCGAGCTGGACCAGCTGGGCCGCCAGCTGCGGTACTACCGGGAGAGCTGCGACGGGCTGCTCCGCTGGATCCAGGACGCCAAGCAGCGGCAGGAGAAGATCCAGGCGGTGCCCATCACCGACAGCCAGACCGTGCGGGAGCAGCTGCTGCAGGAGAAGGTGAGGAAGGGGCTGTGAGGAACCTCAGGGGGTTCAACAAGGGCCAGGGCAGGGTCCTGCCCCGGGGGGAACGGCCCCAGGGACCGGCACGGGCTGGGGCCACCTGCTGGGAACCGGCTCTGCGCGGAGACCTGGGGGTCCTGGGGGGCACCGGGTTGCCCAGGGGCCAGCGGCGTGGCCTCGTGGCCAAGGCGGCCAAGGGTCTCCCGGGGGGCCTGGAGAAGAGCGTGGCCGGCAGGTGGGGGGAGGTTCATCCCCCCCCTCTGCCCTGCCCTGGGGAGGCCACAGCTGGAGCACTGGGGCCGGTGCTGGGCCCCCCGGTCCCAGCAGGACGGGGAGCTGCCGGGGAGAGTCCGGCGGAGGCCGCGAGGATGATGGGGGCCGGGAGCGTCTCGCTGCTGAGGAAGGGCCGAGGGATTTGGGTCTCTGCAGCCCGGAAAAAAGCCGACTGAGGGGGGGTCTGGTCAGCGCTGGCAAACACTGAGAGGGGGGGCGGCGGCAGGATGGGGCCCGGCTCTTCCCAGGGGTGCCCGGGGATGGGACAAGGGGCAACGGGCACAAACCGGGAGCGGGGAAATGCCAAAAAAAGAAGGAAAAAGGTCTTTCCGGTGAGGGCGCCGGAGAGGTGTGGGGTCTCCGTCTCTGGAGACATCCCAAACCCGCCTGGACGCACCCGACCTGCTCCGGGTGCCCCCGCTGCGGCCGGGGGTGGGACTGGGTGGTCTCCGCAGGTCCCTTCGGACCCCTGTCATCCTGTGATTCTGTAAGCGCCGGCGCCGGGGTGAGCGGGGCCGGGGCGCTCGGCTGTCCCTGGCCATGGCGGGGCGGCCACGGGGCGTCTGAGCTCACCCCGGCGTGTTTCCCCAGAAACTGCTGGAGGAGTGCGACCGCAACAAGGAGAAGGTGGAGGAGTGCCAGCGCTACGCCAAGCAGTACATCGACGCCATCAAGGTGCGCTCGGGGCTGTTCCCCCCCGGGGTGCCGGGACAAATGGTTGGGGGGAGGCTCGGGAGGGACTGGGGGGGCTCGCTGGGGATCTGGCCGGCAGCTGAGGACCCCTCTCGCCCGCAGGACTACGAGCTGCAGCTCGTGACCTTCAAGGCGCAGGTGGAGCCGATGGCCTCTCCGGCCAAGAAGCCCAAAGTGCAGTCGGCGTCCGACAGCATCATCCAGGAGGTGAGGGGGGGTCTCCGGAGGCGGCAGCTCCTTCCCCGGCAGCGGGGGGGCTGCAGCCTCTTGCCGAAGGGGTGGGCACGGCGGGGCTGGCCTGCCGGCTCGCCTCCCTCCGGCCCCGCTGCCGCCGCCGGGGTGCCGGGGTTGACCCTTGCCGTCCTCGGCAGTACGTGGAGCTGCGGACGCGGTACAGCGAGCTGACCACGCTCACCAGCCAGTACATCAAGTTCATCACCGAGACGCTGCGGCGGCTGGAGGAGGAGGAGGTAGGGACGCGGCGGGCGCGCGGGGTGGCATGGCTCCGGCTGCGTAACGGCGGGGAACGCGGTTCGTGGTGACTGCCGGCTCCCCCTCCATCACTAACGCTGGCCCACGGCCGCTAACCCCGCTCCCAGCCGGGCTCCCCGGGACCGGAGCTGCTGGCTCTGGGCGCAGCGGGTCTCCGAGCCGAGGGGGCCGGCGCGTAGAGCCGGCTCCGGGCACCGCCGGGCTCTGGCGTGACTGGTGGTAGGAGGCACTTCCCAGATACACGTAGCGCAGTCGGCACCTGCCTTGGCATGAGGGCTGTGCTGGGGCGCGGCGGGGCCGGGCCCTCGCCTCCTCTCTCTCCGTAACCTCTCTAACTCTTGGTTTCTGCCCTTGGAAGTCGAGCCGCTTTGCCAGTGCTTTGTCTTGGGGGATGTTTGTGTTGGTGGGGAATCTAATGGAGGGTAAAAAACCAGGATGACTCTGGCATCCCTGCACCAGGTACTCACTCTGCGCATGTGCCCTCGCTCCCCCCCGCCACCCCTCCGCCTCACCCCATGGCCGCCAGCAGCCTGCGCTTCCCCCGCTGCGCCCCCCGCTCTCCGCAGAGACCCCACGCTCCTCGCCCTGCGCTGCCGCCGCTCCCGGGCCCTCGCTGCGCCTTCGGGGTGGCACGAGGGGACCCATCCCCGTGGCACGGGGGTCCTGCTCACCCCCACGCGCTGCCCGAGCCCGGGCGCTGCCTCGCTCACGGTGCACGCGGCACGAGCGCTCTGCGGCACGGCCACAAGCCACGCACGAGCCATGCGGCCCTTCGGCGGGTGGAACACGCAGTGAGGGTGGGATTTGGGCCACCTGGGCCAGCATGGGCCGGAGCTTGGGTTGCTCTCCACGTTGTCGCGGCTTTCCCAGCAGGGAAAGCTCCGCTGGCACCTCCCTCCCTCGCCACCCGCTCCCCTCTCTCCCGCTCTCCCCGGCGCTCCGGCTGCCTCTGTCGTTCCCCCACGGTGATGGCTCTCCGCGCCGGCCCCTCTCGCCCGGCAGCCCCGGCGAGCGCGGGAGGAGGCTTGGCAGCGGGCACGGTGCTGGTGTGCAAGCTGCTCGCGTCTGTCTCCATCGCCTGGGGCTCTGCTCGCGCTCCATCCCTTTCTCTGTGGTACGTGGCCATCTTCGCTTCCGCACCGCTGTCTGCATCCTGTCGCCTGTCCGCCCCGCGCTGCGCTGCGTGCGACACGGTAGTCGCGTGTCCCCTTGTCTGCCACGCGTCTTCTGGAAGCTGGCGTCACCGCCTCCAGCTCGTGGGGAGGCCCAGGGAGCCGAAGCCATTCCATGCGCATCCTCCGCCCCGCACCGTGCCGTCTCTCGGTGGTGCGTGGTTGTGGCCGGCGTTGACGCCGGGGGCTCGGTCGCATCCCTTGTGATTTCTCTCTTCTCTCCCCTCTCTTGTTTTCCCTGCACCCTCTTTCCCCTCCAGAAAGCCGCCGAGAAGCTGAAGGAGGAGGAGAGGCAGCGGCTGGCGGAGGTGGAGGCCCAGCTGGAGAAGCAGCGGCAGTTGGCCGAGGCCCACGCCAAAGCCAAGGCGCAGGCGGAGGCGGAGGCGCGGGAGCTGCAGCTCCGCATGCAGGAGGAGGTCACCCGGCGGGAGGTGGTGGCCGTGGACGCCGAGCAGCAGAAGCAGAACATCCAGCAGGAGCTGCTGCAGCTGCGGCAGAACTCCGACCACCAGATCCAGTCCAAGGTCAAGCTGATCGAGGAGGCCGAGTACAACCGCAAGAAGGTGGAGGAGGAGATCCGCCTCATCCGCCTGCAGCTGGAGAGCACCGAGAAGCAGCGGGCGGGCGCCGAGACGGAGCTGCGGGAGCTGCGGGCCCGCGCCGAGGAGGCCGAGCGGCAGAAGAGGCAGGCGCAGGAGGAGGCCGAGCGCCTGCGCCGGCAGGTGAAGGAGGAGAGCCAGAAGAAGCGGGAGGCGGAGGAGGAGCTGAAGCGCAAGGTGCAGGCGGAGCGGGAGGCGTCGCGGGAGAAGCAGAAGGCGGTGGCCGACCTGGAGGAGCTGCGGCTGCAGGCGGAGGAGGCCGAGCGGAGGATGCGGCAGGCGGAGGCCGAGAAGGAGCGGCAGATCCAGGTGGCCCAGGAGGTGGCCCAGCGGAGCGCCGAGGCCGAGCTGCAGAGCAAGCGGCTCTCCTTCGCCGAGAAGACGGCGCAGCTGGAGCTGTCGCTGCAGCAGGAGCACATGGCGGTGGCCCAGCTGCAGGAGGAGGCCGGGCGGCTGAAGAGGCAGCAGGAGGAGGCCGAGCAGTCGCGGGAGGAGGCTGAGAAGGAGCTGGAGCGCTGGCGGCAGAAGGCCAACGAGGCGCTGCGGCTGCGGCTGCAGGCGGAGGAGGTGGCCCACAAGAAGGCGCTGGCGCAGGAGGAGGCAGAGAAGCAGAAGGAGGACGCGGAGCGGGAGGCCCGCAAGCGGGCCAAGGCGGAGGAGGCCGCCCTGCGGCAGAAGGAGCTGGCGGAGGAGGAGCTGGAGAAGCAGCGGGAGCTGGCGGAGGGCACGGCCCAGCAGAAGCTGGCGGCGGAGCAGGAGCTGATCCGGCTGAAGGCGGAGATGGAGAACGGGGAGCAGCAGCGCCTGCTCCTGGAGGAGGAACAGTCCCGGCTGAAGGAGGAGGTGAGCCAGGCCATCCAGAAGAGGAAGGAGCTGGAGGAGGAGCTGGCCAAGCTGCGGGCCGAGATGGAGGTGCTGCTGGAGAGCAAGGCCCGGACGGAGGAGGAGTCGCGCTCCAGCAGCGAGAAGTCCAAGCAGCGGCTGGAGGCCGAGGCCAGCAAGCTGCGGGAGCTGGCCGAGGAGGCCGCCCGGCTGCGGGCCCTCTCCGAGGAGGCCAAGAGGCAGCGGCAGCTGGCGGAGGAGGAGGCCGGCCGGCAGCGGGCCGAGGCCGAGCGCATCCTGAAGGAGAAGCTGGCGGCCATCAACGAGGCCTCGCGGCTGAAGGCGGAGGCGGAGATCGCCCTGAAGGAGAAGGAGGCGGAGAACGAGCGGCTGCGGCGGCTGGCGGAGGACGAGGCCTACCAGCGCAAGCTGCTGGAGGAGCAGGCGGCCCAGCACAAGCAGGACATCGAGGAGAAGATCGCCCTGCTGAAGCGCTCCTCGGAGAGCGAGCTGGAGCGGCAGAAGGGGCTGGTGGAGGACACCCTGCGGCAGCGGCGGCAGGTGGAGGAGGAGATCCGCGCCCTGAAGGCCAGCTTCGAGAAGGCCTCGGCCGGCAAGAGCGAGCTGGAGCGGGAGCTGAGCCGCATCCGCGGGGAGGCGGAGGAGGTGCAGCGCAGCCGGGAGCAGGCGGAGCGGGAGGCCGGCCGGCAGCGGGCGCTGGCGCTGGAGGAGGAGGCCCGGCGGCGGGAGGCCGAGGAGAAGGTGCAGGCCATCCTGGCGGCCGAGGAGGAGGCCGGCCGGCAGCGGCGGCTGGCCCTGGAGGAGGTGGAGCGGCTGAAGGCCATGGTGGAGGAGGCCCGGCGGCAGAAGGAGCTGGCGGAGCGGGAGTCGGAGCGGCAGATCCAGCTGGCGCGGGAGGCGGCGCAGAAGCGGCTGGCGGCGGAGGAGAAGGCCCACCTGGCCGCCGTGCAGCAGAAGGAGCAGGAGCTGCTGCAGACGCGGCAGCAGGAGCAGAGCCTGGTGGAGCGGCTGCGGGAGGAGGCCGAGCGGGCACGGCGGGCGGCCGAGGAGGCCGAGTTCGCCCGCAGCAAGGCGGAGCAGGAGGCCGGCCTCTCCCGGCAGCGGGTGGAGGAGGCCGAGCGGCTGAAGCAGCGGGCGGAGGAGGAGGCGCAGGCCCAGGCGCAGGCCCAGGCGGACGCGGAGAAGCTGCGGAAGGAGGCCGAGCTGGAGGCGGCCAAGCGGGCGCAGGCGGAGCAGGCGGCCCTGCGGCAGAAGCAGCTGGCGGATGCCGAGATGGAGAAGCACAAGAAGTTCGCCGAGCAGACCCTGCGGCAGAAGGCGCAGGTGGAGCAGGAGCTCACCAAGGTGAAGCTGCAGCTGGATGAGACGGACCACCAGAAGGGCATCCTGGACGAGGAGCTGCAGCGGCTGAAGGAGGAGGTGACCGACGCCGTCCGGCAGAAGGCCCAGGTGGAGGAGGAGCTCTTCAAGGTCCGGGTGCAGATGGAGGAGCTGGCCAAGCTGAAGAGCCGCATCGAGGAGGAGAACAAGGCGCTCATCCTCAAGGACAAGGACAACACGCAGAAGTTCCTGGCGGAGGAGGCCGAGAAGATGAAGCAGGTGGCGGAGGAGGTCGCCCGGCTCAGCGTGGAGGCCCAGGAGGCCGCCCGCATGCGCCAGCTGGCCGAGGACGACCTGGCGCAGCAGCGGGCGCTGGCGGAGAAGATGCTGAAGGAGAAGATGCAGGCGGTGCAGGAGGCCACGCGGCTGAAGGCCGAGGCCGAGATGCTGCAGAAGCAGAAGGACCTGGCGCAGGAGCATGCCAAGCGGCTGCAGGAGGACAAGGAGCAGATGCAGCAGCGCCTGGCCGAGGAGACCGAGGGCTTCCAGAAAACCCTGGAGGCCGAGCGCCGGCGGCAGCTGGAGATCACGGCCGAGGCCGAGCGCCTCAGGCTGCACGTGGCGGAGATGAGCAAGGCCCAGGCCAAGGCCGAGGAGGAAGCCAAGCGGTTCAAGAAGCAGGCGGAGGAGATCAGCGGCAGGCTGCACGAGACTGAGCTGGCCACACAGGAGAAGATGACGCTGGTGCACACGCTGGAGATCCAGCGGCACCAGAGCGACCAGGACGCCGAGAAGCTGCGGAAGGCCATCGCCGACCTGGAGCAGGAGAAGGAGAGGCTGAAGCAGGAGGCGGCGCTGCTGCAGCAGAAGGCGGAGGAGGTACTGGGCTACGGGTCCCCCTTAGCGCTGGTGGCGGTGGCCTTCCCTCTCCCCAGCTGCCCCGCGCCACGTCCCGGCACAGCCGGCGTGCGGGCAGCTGGCCGGGCTGCGGGAAGACCCGGTGTCTGTCCCCCCCCTGCCAGGGGTCACGGCGAGCGGCTGCTTGTGGGGCTGGACCCCATTGTGTGGGTCAAGGGCACGCACAGGGCCAGCGTCACGTGCATCCCGGCAAACCCAGCGGGGAGGTGTCGGAGCGGGACCATCCCACCCCCTGCCCGCTCCTGCTGCCGGCAGCTCCTGCTGCGGAGGGGCGATCTCCACCACCCGTATCCGCTCCGTTAGACGGGAGCCGTCCCCAGCTCCCCGCCCCCCGCAGCAGAGCTCGTGTCTTGTCCCTGCTCGTTCCACCCACGTGTTGTTTGCTGCGGCTCCCTAACCCCGGCTCTGCTCCCTTAACTCCTAACCGACGTTAGCAGAGCGGTCGGGTGCCTGCACCCCGACCGGCCCGCTGCCTCCCCCGCTGCCTGTCCCCCCACCCCAGCCCCCCCTGCTGCCCCACCAGCGCTGCCCTCCTGGGCAGGCGGTGCCGCCTCACCCTGCTCTCCTCTCTCCCACCCCAGATGCAGGTGGCCCAGGAGGCGCAGCTCCGCCAGGAGACCCAGCTCCTCCAGCAGACCTTCCTGACGGAGAAGGACGCCCTGCTGCAGAAGGAGAAGTTCATCGAGGAGGAGAAAGCGAAGCTGGAGAAGCTCTTCAAAGACGAGGTGGACAAAGCCCAGAACCTGAAGGCGGAGCAGGAGCGGCAGCAGAAGGAGATGGAGCAGGAGAAGCAGCAGCTGAAAGCCATGCTGGACGAAGCCAAGAAGCATCAACAAGAAGCAGAGGAAAACGTCCGGCACAAGCAGGAGGAGCTGCAGCAGCTGGAAAGGCAGCGGCAGCAGCAGGAGAAACTCCTGGAAGAGGAGAACAAGAAGCTCAGGGAGAGGCTCGAGCAGATGCAGGAAGAGTACAAGGCCGCCCTGGCCCAGACACGGGAGATCATGATCCAGACGGACGACCTGCCCGAGGAGGCAACGGTTACGACAACACAGCTGCCAGATATCAAAGCCGTGCCCAACGGCAGAGACGCGGTGGATGGCTTAGCGCAGAACGGGGAGCCCGAGTTTGCGTTTGATGGCATCCGTCAGAAGGTGTCTGCAGAGAAGCTGGCCGATGCCGGCATTTTGAGCAAGGAGAACTTGGACAAGTTGATGAAGGGCGTGGTAAGTGTCGGCGAGCTCTCGCAGAGGGAAGATATCAAGAAGTACCTGCAGGGCAAGAGCAGCATCGCCGGTTTGTTAATCAAACCCACCAATCAAAAGATGAGCATCTATGAAGCCATGAAGAAGAAGCTGCTCAGCCCAGGCACCGCGCTGGTCCTCCTGGAGGCCCAGGCTGCCTCCGGCTTCATAATTGACCCTGTGCGAAACGCGAGGCTCTCGGTGAACGAGGCAGTGAGAGAGGGAGTGATTGGGCCAGAACTGCACAATAAGATGCTGTCTGCTGAACGGGCGGTGACCGGCTACAAGGATCCTTACACGGGCGACAAGATCTCCCTCTTCCAGGCCATGACGAAGGATCTCATCGTCAAGGAGCACGGCATCCGCCTGCTCGAGGCCCAGATCGCCACCGGCGGCATCATCGACCCCGTCAACAGCCATCGCCTGCCTGTAGAAGCCGCCTACAAGCGGGGCTACTTCGACGAGGAGATGAGCCAGGTCCTCTCCGACCCCACCGATGACACCAAGGGCTTCTTCGACCCCAACACCCAGGAGAACCTCACCTACCTGCAGCTCATGGAGCGGTGCGTGACTGACCCGGACACGGGACTGTGCCTCCTGCCCCTCACTGACCAGGCGGCCAAAGCAAGAGAGCTGGTCTACACCGACAAAGAAGCTAAGGACGTCTTTAAGAAGGCCACGGTGACGGCACCCTTTGGCAAGTTCCAAGGGAAGACGATGACCATCTGGGAGCTCATCAACTCTGAATACTTCACTGAGGACCAAAGGCGAGACCTGATCCAGCAGTACAGGACTGGCAAGATCACGGTGGAGAAGATCATTAAGATCATCATCACGGTTGTGGAGGAAAGCGAGAAGAAGAGCCAGATGTGCTTTGAGGGGCTCCGGGCCCCGGTGCCCGCCGCAGAGCTGCTGGAAAGCAAAATCATCAACAAGGACCTCTACAACCAGCTGCACCAGGGCAAGAAGTCTGTGAAGGACGTGGCGGAGATGGAGTCTGTGCGGCAGTACCTGAAGGGCACGGATGCCATTGCCGGTGTCCTTGTGGAGTCGACCGGCCAGAAGTTCACCTTCTATGAGGCCCTGAAGAGAAACCTGCTGAAGCCAGAGATCGCCCTGTCCCTGCTGGAAGCGCAGGCTGCCACCGGCTACATCATCGACCCCGTGAGGAACAGGCTCTTCTCCGTTGACGAGGCAGTGAAGGCCGAGGTGGTGGGGCCGGAGTTTCACGAGAAGCTGCTGTCTGCAGAGAAGGCAGTGACTGGCTACAAGGATCCCTATACGGGCCAGACAGTTTCCCTCTACCAGGCGCTCAAGAAGGGCCTCATCCCCAGCGACACCGGGGTCCGTCTGCTGGACGTCCAGCTCGCCACTGGCGGCATCGTCGATCCCGTGAACAGCCACCGGCTCCCGCTCGAGGTCGCCTACAAGCGGGGCTACCTGGACCCTGAGATACGTGAGGCTCTGTCCGAGCTCCGAGACGACGTCAAGGCTTTCTATTGTCCCAACACCCAGGAGCACCTCACCTACACCCAGCTGCAGAAGAACTGCCACCGTGACAAGCAGACCGGCTTCTGCCTGCTGCCCCTGTCGGACAAAGCCATCCAGTCGCAGCAGGAGGAGGTCTACACGGACAGCCAGGCGAAGGAGTGCTTTGACAAGGCGACCATAGAGGTCCCGGTGGGCAGCATGAAGGGGCAGACAATGACCATCTGGGAGCTGATCCACTCCGAGTACTTCACGGAGGAGCACCGGCGGGAGCTGCTCCGACAGTACAAGACTGGCAAGGTGACCATCGAGAAGATCATCAAGATCGTGATCACCATCATCGAGGAGGCAGAGACCAAAAAGCAGGAGAAGCTGACGTTCAGCGGTCTCCGGGCACCGGTACCCGCCAGCGAGCTGGTGGAGTCCCGCATCATCAGCAAAGCCCAGTACGAGCAGCTGAAGGAAGGCAAGAAATCGGTGAAGGACCTCTCTGAGACAGACGCGGTGAGGAGATTCCTGCATGGCAGCGACTGCATTGCCGGCGTCTACGTGGAGGCGACCAAGGAGAAGCTGAACATCTACGAGGCCATGAAGAGGAACCTGCTGAGGCCCAGCACCGCCGTGGTCCTCCTGGAGGCCCAGGCAGCGACCGGGTTCTTGATCGACCCCGTGAAGAACCGGAAACTGTATGTCAACGAGGCCGTGAAGGCTGGTGTCGTCGGGCCTGAACTGCACGAGAAGCTGCTGTCGGCTGAGAAGGCTGTCACTGGGTACAAGGACCCCTACTCGGGCAACACCATCTCCCTCTTCCAGGCCATGAAGAAAGGACTCATCGTCAAGGAGCACGGCGTCCGCCTGCTCGAGGCCCAGATCGCCACCGGCGGCATCATCGACCCCGTGCACAGCCACCGCCTCCCCGTGGAGGTGGCCTACCGCCGCGGCTACTTGGATGAGGAAATGAACCGGACCCTCTCCGACCCCACCGACGACACCAAGGGCTTCTTCGACCCCAACACCCACGAGAACCTCACCTACATGCAGCTGAAGGAGAAGTGCATCGAGGATCCTGAGACGGGCCTGTATCTGCTGCCACTGCGGGAGCCTGAGAAGCCTACAGTGGTGGAGACCACCCAGGTGTACACAGAAGCAGAGACGCGGAAGATGTTTGAGGAGACACGGGTGGACATCCCTGTGGGCAGCAGGGCGGGCTCCTCCATGTCGCTGTGGGAGATCATGCACTCGGACCTGCTGCCTGAGGAGCAGCGGAAGCAGCTCATGGAGGAGTTCCAGTCGGGCCGTGTGTCCAAGGAGCGCATGATCATCATCATCATTGAGATCATCGAGAAGACTGAGATCATCAGGCAGCAGAATCTCACCTCCTATGACTACGTCCGGCGCCGCATCACGGCCGAGGACCTCTACGAGGCCAAGATCATCTCTCAAGACATCTACAACCTGCTGAAGCAAGGCTCCAAAACCTTCCGGGAGCTCCTGGACGTGGAGACTGTCTGGAAGTACCTCTACGGGTCGGGCTGTGTGGCTGGCATCTACATCCCCTCTTCCAAGCAGAAGCTCAGTATCTACCAGGCGCTGAAGAAGGGGCTGATCAACTCTGAAGTGGCCCGCTCCCTCCTGGAGGCCCAGGCTGCCACCGGTTTCATGATCGACCCCACGAAGAATGAGATGCTGACCGTCGATGAAGCGGTCAGGAAAGGCGTGGTGGGGCCTGAAATCCATGACCGCCTCCTGTCCGCAGAGAGGGCCGTGACCGGTTACAGAGACCCCTACAGCGAACAGAAGATTTCCATCTTCCAGGCCATGAAGAAAGACCTCATTCCCAGCGAAGAGGCCCTCAAGCTCCTGGATGCCCAGATAGCCACCGGTGGCATCATTGACCCTCACCTTGGCTTCCATCTGCCCCTGGAGGTGGCCTACCAGCGGGGCTTCATCAACAAGGACACCTACGACATGCTATCCGAGCCCAGCGAGGTGCGAAGCTACGTGGACCCGTCCACGGAGGAGAAGCTCAGCTACACGCAGCTCCTGAAGCGGTGCCGGAAGGACGAGAACACGGGGCTGCTCCTGCTCCCGCTCTGCGACACGAGGAAGCTCACCTTCCGCGGGCTGCGGAAGCAGATCACCGTGGAGGAGCTGGTCCTTTCGCAGGTGATGGACGAAGCCACCGCCCAGCGGCTCCAGGAGGGCCTCACCTCCATCGAGGAGGTCTCTAAGAACCTGAAGAAGTTCCTGGAGGGCACCAGCTGCATTGCCGGCGTCTATGTGGACTCCACGAAGGAGCGGCTGTCCGTCTACCAGGCCATGAAGAAGGGTATCATCAGGCCAGGCACCGCGTTTGAGCTCCTGGAGGCTCAGGCAGCCACCGGGTACGTGATTGACCCCATCAAGGGCCTCAAGCTGACGGTGGAGGAAGCCGTGCGGATGGGCATCGTGGGCCCCGAATTCAAGGACAAGCTGCTCTCTGCTGAGAGGGCGGTCACCGGCTACCGGGATCCCTACTCCGGAAAGCTCATCTCCCTCTTCCAGGCCATGAAGAAGGGTCTGATCCTGAAGGACCACGGGATCCGCTTGCTTGAGGCCCAGATTGCAACGGGAGGCATAATCGATCCCGAGGAGAGCCACCGCCTCCCTGTGGAGATTGCCTACAAGAGGGGCCTCTTCGACGAGGAGATGAACGAGATCCTGCTGGATCCCAGCGATGACACCAAGGGCTTCTTCGACCCCAACACAGAGGAGAACCTCACCTACCTGCAGCTCATGGAGCGGTGCATCACTGACCCGGAGACTGGCCTCTGCCTCCTGCCCCTGAAGGAGAAGAAGCGGGAGAGGAAGACCTCCTCCAAGTCCTCCGTCCGCAAGCGCAGGGTGGTGATCGTCGACCCGGAGACGGGCAAGGAGATGTCCGTGTACGAAGCCTACCGCAAGGGCCTCATCGACCACCAGACCTACCTGGAGCTGTCGGAGCAGGAGTGCGAGTGGGAGGAGATCACCACCTCCTCCTCCGATGGCGTGGTGAAGTCAATGATCATCGACAGGCGCTCGGGGCGCCAGTACGACATCGACGATGCCATCGGCAAGGGCCTGATCGACCAGTCGGCCCTGGACCAGTACCGCTCGGGCACCCTCTCCATCACCGAGTTTGCAGACATGCTCTCCGGCAACATGAGCGGCTTCCGATCGCGGTCGTCCTCCGTGGGATCGTCCTCCTCCTACACCACCAGCCCGGCCCCCATGCGAACGCAGATATCCATGTGGAGCGACCCGACCGAGGAGACCGGGCCGGTGGCGGGCATCCTGGACACCGACACCCTGGAGAAGGTGTCCATCACGGAGGCGATGCGCCGCAACCTCGTGGACAACATCACGGGGCAGAGGCTGCTGGAAGCCCAGGCCTGCACTGGCGGCATCATCGACCCCAACACCGGGGACAAGTGCTCCGTCGCCGACGCGGTGAACAAGGGCCTGGTCGACAAAATCATGGTGGATCGCATCAACCTGGCGCAGAAGGCCTTCTACGGCTTCGAGGACCCGCGGACCAAGACGAAGATGTCGGCGGCCCAGGCCCTGAAGAAGGGCTGGCTCTACTACGAGGCCGGGCAGCGCTTCCTGGAGGTGCAGTACCTGACGGGGGGCCTGATCGAGCCCGACGTCGAGGGCCGCGTCTCCTTGGATGAGGCGCTGCAGAAGGGCACCATCGACGCACGCACGGCCCAGAAGCTGCGGGACGTCAACACCTACTCCAAGTATCTCACCTGCCCCAAAACCAAGCTCAAGATCTCCTACAAGGACGCCATGGACCGAAGCATGATCGAGGACGGGACCGGCTTGCGGCTGCTGGAGGCCTCCTCCCAGTCCAGCAAGGGCTACTACAGCCCCTACAACGTCAGCAGCGCCGGGTCCACCTCCGGCTCCCGCTCGGGCTCCCGGACCGGCTCTCGCTCGAGCTCCAGGAGAGGGAGCTTTGACGCCACCGGCTCCGGTTTCTCCATGACCTTCTCGTCCTCCTCCTACTCTTCCTCCAGCTTCGGGCGCAGATACGCCACGGGTCCGCCCGGCGCCGTGGAGGCGGCCGCCCTCGCCCCATCCCTGCCGCACGGGAGCTGCGGGCGGGAGGTGATCGGGGAGCGCCCCGGGACCCCCGGGACCCCGCTTTGCCTGGCCTGAAACCCGGGGGAACCCGCCGCCTCGCCCGCTCCGCATGTGGCAACGCTGCTGGCTAATCACTAGTATTTTTTTTTAACTTTTAAACTCCATTCTTCTTCCAAAGCAGTGCCTAAAGTTTAACCAAAAAGACTAGACTAATATATT
Source organism: Alca torda (assembly GCA_008658365.1). Taxonomy (NCBI): domain Eukaryota; kingdom Metazoa; phylum Chordata; class Aves; order Charadriiformes; family Alcidae; genus Alca; species Alca torda. Next base: position 164,621,539 of record CM018077.1, read on the forward strand.
AATATATATGATTGTTCTGACAGTATTTGTATATTAAGAGATGAGAGAGAAAACACACTACCCTCCCCGACCTGCCGCCCCGGGAGCCCGCTGCCGTTCCTGCCCTCGGCAGCGCCGATGCCGCCCGGCCGCTCGGACACCGCGGGGCAGAGCCGGACACCAGTTCGTCACCTTCATCTAACCACTGAGCGGCTCTTTTGTAATTAACCCTGCCGGCTTCACCCCCCCACCACCCCCCGAAGGAGGAGACGGCCCTGTCCCCACGGTGCGCCGCAGCCAGCGGGATGGAGGAGGACATCACCGGCTCCCCGCCGGGCATCCACACCCTCCGCACCGGCACCGTCGCCCAGACCCCTTCCAGCCACCCTCGGCACGGCACGTTGCGGCGCGGCGAGGAGGGGTCTCTGCACCCCGGCTCCCCGCCTTGGCCTCCCGGCACACCACCGCGCCGTGGAGCCGGTGCCATGACCGTAAGTGCGCGCTGGCGCTGCCGGTTGCTTCTGCGCCGCGCGGAGGGACCTGCCGCCGCTTCGCCTGCTGAGGGGCTTCGCCGCGCGCCCGCCGCCGCCTCCGCCAGCCCGCCGGGATGCTGCCGCCGCGCTTGGCTCTCCCCGCCGGCGTGGCTGGTGCCGCCGCGCGCCGGCGTGGCCGCGCCTGCCGCTGCCCGCCCGTCCGTCTGTCCGTCTGTCTGTCTGTCTCTCCGTGTATCTGGGAAGTGCTCCGCACAAGGGTCATTCCTTACCGCTGACCTGGCTTCCTGAGTTGACAGGTGTCCGCCAGAGCCCGCGCCCGCGCTCGGCCGAGCCGGCGCTGCCAAAGCTTCCTGCGCCCAGACCCAGCCGCTGCCCGGCCGTGGCCCCTCGCCACGGGGGCTCTCTGCCCCCCCCTGAGGGGCGCGGAGGCCACGGGACCCCCGTGCCCAGGGCAGGTCGCGGGACGCTGCGGCAGCCCGGCGTGCTCTCTTGTTACTAGAAAGGCGGATCTGTGTAAATCCGGACTCCTCTTTTCCTCCCCGGGGCAATTCCTTCCCTCCCGGTCTTCCCTCCGCCCGCAATAACGCGCTCTCTCTCTGGCAGACCTCTTTTTCCAGTCCCACCGGAGAAGTCCCCGTGCCGATGGGCGAGTTCCTCAGCTGGGTCTCCGGCGTCAGCAAGTCGTGGATGGGCTCGAGGGGAGCGTGGGACGCAGCGGCTCCTCGGCCGCGCTCGCCGGCGCAGGTAACGCCAACCTTTCCAGTCTCTCTCTTCGGAGCCGGGGTTGCCGCCGGCGCGCGGGGCTGGTGCTGGGGCTTTCGCTGGGCGCTGCGTTCTCCCGCCGGTGACGCCGCGGTGTCCAGCCGGCATTGTTCTCCCTCCAAGTAGTTTGGGGTACAGCGGCCCACGGCGAAGCCTTGCTGGCCGCGGTCGTGCCGGGCCGGCGCTGCGCCCCGCGGTGTCGTTGGCGGAGGCGGCGCGGGGGCGAGCAGGCTGGCGCGGGGCGGGCGCGCGGCTCTGCCGGCTGGGCTCGATGGCTTCATCTCATGGACCAGTCTTCTCCGTGTCTCATCCCATCTTTTCTGTTCGCTTTGTTTTAGTGTTGCTGGATGTCCATCCCAACTCCCCTCACCGCTGCCACGGAGCCCGTATCCCCCTCCCGGGGCAAGTGGGACCGCGCTTGAGGACGCGGGGACGCGCTCCCTCTCCCTTGGCACTTGCCGAGTCCCCGGGCAGAGACCCGGCACCGCGCTGCCCGGGCGCGGGGGCTGCCCGGCCGCACCGGAGCCCCCCGGCCGACAGCGGGGTGCCCCTGCTCCCACCCGGCCCCCCGGCCCCCGCCACGCTCCACCGGGCCCCGGGCAGGGGCTGAAGCAATAAGTGACGCAGCGGTGGCCGGGCCGGGCCAGCTCGGGCTGTGGGGGCCGTAGCCCCCGCGCTCGGCCCCCCACGGTGGCCGTAGCCCCCCCCTCGCCCCGGTGCGCCCCCTCCTCCCGGCGCGGTGCCGCGGGTCGCCGCAGCACCTCTCCTCCTTCCTGCCCACTCTCATCTGCCACCTGTAAATCGAGTCATGTTACTCCTCAGCGTTCGTTGTTATTACTCTCATTATCCACTTTTGCTTTTGCATGACATGCTGATGTGGGCGACTGGTCCCCGGGCCAGCCCGAGCCGGGGTCCCGCTCCCTCGGGGCCCTGCGCTCCCCTCATTCCCCAGGCGCTTCCCACCGGGGCAGCTGGGGCCGATCAATAATCCGAAAGCATCTCTTTTTTTTGGGGGCAAAACACTAAAACCTGACTTGTACATACCGCGAAGTGTTTGTAAAAGATGCAGTATGGACCCATGGCTCTCCCCGCGAGGTCAGTAAAAGCGATCCTGTGAAACCAGCCGCCCGCTCCGCCTCGTCTGTTCGCCCTCGCTGCTCCCCGCCGTGGCCCGGCCTCGCCGCAGCCGGTGCCAGTGCGGGCTGGGGGCTCCCGGTCATGCCGTGTGCCGCGCCATCCGGGCAGCTCCTGCCGCGTGCCGCGTCGTCCGGGGTGCATGCTGCCGTGGGTCGTGGTGGAGCCGGGGGCACCCGGAGCTCTGACCGGTGTGGTTGGAGCCATGGCTGGGCACCGGAGCTCTGACTGCTGTGGTGGAAGCTGTGCCAGGGCACCGGAGCTCTGACCGGCGCAGTGGAGCCATGGCTGGGCACCGGAGCTCTGACTGTCATGGTGGAGCCGAGCCATGACATCGGAGCTCTGACTGGCGCGGTGGAGCCATGCCAAGGCACCAGAGGTCTGACCAGCATGGTAGAGCCGTGCCTGGGCACCGGAGCTCTGACCGGCGCGGTGGAGCCATGGCTGGGCACCAGAGCTCTGACCGGCGCGGTGGAGCCATGGCTGGGCACCAGAGCTCTGACCGGCGCGGTAGAGCCGTGCCAGGGCACCGGAGCTCTGACCGGCGCGGTGGAGCCATGCCCCGGCATCCCCCAGCACTGCGCTGCTGGCACAGAGCAGGGTTGTCCCCAGCGCTGCTCCTGGTGCCGGGGTTTGCTCCGCGTGGCGGTGCCGGGGTCTCTCCCGCCCTGCGCCGGTGTGTCCCTGGTTTTGGGGCCGGGGTGTGTGGGCACGGCGGGTGCCGCGGAGGCTCCCGAGGCTTCGACACGGGGACAGATCCGTCCCTCCGGCGGTGGGGCTCCGGCCCCCCAGGCACTCCCGCCCTGTGCCGCTGTGTGCCGGGGCCGTGCCTGCGGCTCTGCTGCGGGTGCTCCCTCAGCCCGGCAGCGCAGGAGCCGGCGTGGCTGGGCCGGCCGCGGTCGGGGAGCCCTGGTCGGCTGCGAGGACAAGGGGACAAGGGCGAGCTGGCCGGGCGCAGGGACAGCGGGGTCTGGGGGGGACCACCCCGGCAAAGCTGGGTGACGCGGGCGCCGGCGTGGACGGCTCGAGGGTCTCTCCAGCCCGGTGAGCTGCGTGCCAGCGCTCGGCTCGGGCTGGGTGTCACCGCCACGGGGCACCGGAGCGCGGCGCCGGCGGGGTCTGGCCGGGAGCAGCAGCGGAGGGGCCGGCACAGATGGCAGCAGCTTGGGAGGACGTTAATTGCGTTGGGCGTCCGCCATCAGCAGCCGCGTCCCTCCCTGCCGCTGCGGTGGGGGGTGGCTGTTGGATGCGGCCGGGGGGAAACGGGGAGCATCCCCCGTGCTGGGGGCCTGGGGGGCTCAGGATGGGTGCGGGGAGGGCAGCAGGGACGGGTCCCCGGGGGTGGCACAGGCCACCCGGGGCCGTGCTGAACCTCAGGTATTCCCTGACCCCCCCCCGACTTTCCCCATCCCCTTCCCACCTTCCCGCCCCCCCTCAAGGCCGGACACCTCTCCAAACCCCATGAGACCCCCGAGACCCCTCTGCGTCCCCGGCTCAGCCCCTCATGTCCCCACGGCGTCTCTGGGGTCCGGCTCCGCTTCCCGGGGGGAGAAACCGCCCCCAGCGGCTCCCCTGGGCCCAGCCTTTGGGACCCCTTCCCCATTTGCTGGGGGGGCCGCCCTTCCCCACCGAGGGGGCCGTAGCGGCTGCCGCAGCACCGCGCCCTGCGCCGGCCGCGTCCGAGTGAGCGTGTAATTGGGCCGAGCTAATTACGATGGATAACTCCATTCTCTTCCCGTTGCTGATGCGCCGCCGGCTCGGCTCGCCCCCGCCGGGGCCGGAGCTGGCCCCTTTCGGCCCCTCTGCGCGTGGAAGCGTCGGGGCGGTGGCACGCGAAGTGCCGGACGTGGCCGTGGGCCAGCCCTGGGGGGGTCCCGCGCCCCCCGCGCGTGCAGCCGGCTCACCCCGATGCTGGCGTGCCGCGTCCCCCCCGCCGCGCGGCACCGCGCGCCGTCGCACCCACCCTCCCGCCGAGCGCGGGGGACCGTGGCTGCCGTCCCAGGCGTGGCCGCGGCGACCCGCTGGCACGCACCGTGCGCCCCCCCGGGCACTGCTGGCTCCGGCCCCCGCGCTGGGAACTGGCTGTGCCGCTCACCCGGCGGCCACAAAGCCGCCACGGCCTCTCCCACGCCCCCCCCTCGCCGGGGCGCCCGACCTCGTGTTAGGGCAATAAGATGCCCAGCACGTGCTGGGACGCTGAGACCCCCCCGGGCCGCCCGGCTCCGGGGCACGGAGCCCAGCCCCCCCCGCCTCTGCGGGCTGGGGACACGGTGGGGCCGGCGGCGGGGCCGGCGGTCAATGCTCCCAACCGTGCAGCCGCCGGTGGTGCCGGGACCTGTGCCCCCCTCCCAAGGCACCACGTCGCTGCGGCCGGGCAGCTCCAAATCACAGAATCCCGGGATTTTAGGGGTTGGAGGGAGCGCGGGGGATCAGCCAGTCCCACCCCCGGCCGCAGCGGGGGCACCCGGAGCAGGTCGGGTGCGTCCAGGCGGGTTTGGGATGTCTCCGGAGACGGAGACCCCACACCTCTCCGGCGCCCTCACCGGAAAGACCTTTTTCCTTCTTTTTTTGGCATTTCCCCGCTCCCGGTTTGTGCCCGTTGCCCCTTGTCCCGTCCCCGGGCACCCCTGGGAAGAGCCGGGCCCCATCCTGCCGCCGCCCCCCCTCTCAGTGTTTGCCAGCGCTGACCAGACCCCCCCTCAGTCGGCTTTTTTCCGGGCTGCAGAGACCCAAATCCCTCGGCCCTTCCTCAGCAGCGAGACGCTCCCGGCCCCCATCATCCTCGCGGCCTCCGCCGGACTCTCCCCGGCAGCTCCCCGTCCTGCTGGGACCGGGGGGCCCAGCACCGGCCCCAGTGCTCCAGCTGTGGCCTCCCCAGGGCAGGGCAGAGGGGGGGGATGAACCTCCCCCCACCTGCCGGCCACGCTCTTCTCCAGGCCCCCCGGGAGACCCTTGGCCGCCTTGGCCACGAGGCCACGCCGCTGGCCCCTGGGCAACCCGGTGCCCCCCAGGACAGGCGATTTTCATAGAATCGGAGAATCAGGGGATGGTCCAGGTCGGAAGGGACCTTTGGGATCACGGAGCCCAACCATTGACCCAGCGCTGCCAACCCCCCCCCACTGCCCCACGTCCCCCAGCCCCGCGTCTGCCCGGCTTTTCCGTCCCCCCAGGGATGGCGACTCCCCCACTGCCCTGGGCAGCCTCTTCCGACGCTTGACAACCCTTTTGGGGAAGGAATTTTTCTGCATCAAACCAGATGCAGTCGATGGAGCCCGTGGTCCTCAGGTCCAGAGCCTGTGCCCAGCATCGGACGCGCATGGACCTGCCCTCGCCCGGCTCTTGTGCTCGTCACCCTCCTCCCAGCACCTCCGTCGCCCGCGTTCCCGCTTCCCCTCCCGCTGCCGCAGCCTCTCCGGCACCTCGGCAGCCGCCCTCACGCCGCGATCCCTCCATCCCCTGGAGAAACCCTCGGAGCTGGCGGCCTCTCGCCTCCCTCCTCCTCCCTGGGCGCGTTCCTGCCGCCCTTTGTGCCGGACGCGGCGGCTGTAGCCCGTCCCGGACCCGGCATCACCCCCCCGGGGCTGCGGCTGCCGGCACCGCGCGCCCTCCCGTTCCCCACCGCCGGGTTCCCGGTGGCACCACGGGCTGATCCCCCTCCTCACGCTCCGCCAGGCGACCCGGCGAAGCCTCAGCTGGGCTAATGACAGGTTAATTACTGGGGTCCCGGGTGTGTGTGCACCTCCCTCAGCCTTCGGGTGCGTCCGAGGCAGTAATTAGCGCTTATTGTGGGTAATTTTTGGTTGCCCAGAGAAGCTGTGGCTGCCCCATCCCTGGAGGGGTCCAAGGCCAGGTTGGACGGGGCTCGGAGCAGCCTGGGCTGGTGGGAGGTGTCCCTGCCCAGGGCAGGGGGTGGCACTGGGGGGGCTTTAAGTGTCGCTTCAACACAGACCCTTCGGTGACTCCATGATGTGCCGGTGACTGTCCCTCTGTGGGGAACGCCGTCCCCGAGACGTCCGCGCCGCCGTCCCCCCCCTCCTGCCCCTCTGCCAGGTCCCGACCCCCCGTCCCGACCCGTCCCTCTCTCTCCTTCCAGACGCGCCGCGCTGCGGACGACGCCGGTGTCCCCGGGGAGAGCGCGGAGGGGCCATCACCGGACGGGGAGGAGACGGAGAGGTACGGCCACCACCGCGCTCCACGTGCGTGCGGCGAGGGGGGCCGGGGCGAATCCCGCTCCCCCCGGGGCTGGGGGCTGCTGCCCGGGCGGGGAATGTCCCCCCGGGGCCAGCAGGGACACGACCGGGCGAGCGCTGGGTGCCGGCGTGGGGAGCCGGCGGCCACCGGGACGGCGCTGGGTTGACCTCGACAGTGTCACGGATGTGGGGAGAGGCGACGGCCGTGGAGCCGGCGGAGGCCGTCGGCCCCGGGATTGTCCCCTGCCAAGGGGCTGGGGACGGCTCGGGGGATGCTGGGCAAGGCCAAGTCAGAGCCTGCGAGGGGTGTCCGGAGCCCCCCCGGAGCCGCCTGCCCCGGCGTCCCAGGTGGCCGGACGGGTGTAAGGGGTGGCCTTGGTTGGGGGCACCTTTGGGGTCCCCGATGCCCCCGGTCCCCTGGTCCCCGGCCCCGTCGAGCCGCCGTCCCCTGCGGCGGGTGCTGCGGGCCGCGCTGGCGCCCCGGGCACCGTCCCCCCCTCTCCTGCGCCGGGGCAGCCGGCGGGTGCCGGGTGGCCGTGCCCCCCCAGCCCCGCGTGTCCGCGCTCTCTCGGCAGCGGGCGGGCGGCGCGGAGGCCGGAGGTGCAGGAGCGGCTGCGGGCGCTGCGGCAATGGCTGGACGCCATGGAGGGGAGGCTGCCGCCGCCCGGCGCGGACACGCAGGTAACGCCGGCACCGGGCACGCGACGCCGGGCGGGACCCAGCCCGCGGCTCCACCGCGGCCGGTGAGGTCTTGGCCACCACAAGGGCGGGTGGTCCTGGCCACAGCAGCGGGACACTGTCGGTCACCTGCCGGAGACACCCACGGGCCGGGCACGGTCCCTGGTGACCCCGGTTCCCGCTCCCCAGCCTGGCGGCGCTCACCGGGGCCGTGGGTCGGTCACCACCGGGGGCTCGCAGCTGGCTGCGCCCGTGGCCCTGACGGCGCTTGTGGCGTTGGTGCCTCCGAGCCCCGCCGCGGCAGGGCACCGTCGGCTGCCGGAGTGGCCGCGTCCCGCGGTGCCGCGGTGCAGCCACGCGCGGTGGCGGGGGGCAGCCGCGTCCCCGTGCCCAGGCACAGGGTGTGCAGCCGTGCAAGGGGTGTGCAGGTGTGTCTCCATGCCCAGGCGTGGGGTGTGCGGCTGTACAAGGGGTGTGCAGCCGTGCAAGGGGTGTGCAGGTGTGTCTCCATGCCCAGGCGTGGGGTGTGCGGCTGTACAAGGGGTGTGCAGCCGTGCAAGGGGTGTACACACATGTCTCCGTGCCCAGGCGTGGGGTGTGCAGCCGTACAAGGCGAGTGCAGCCGTGCACGGGGTCTGCGGCCACGCACGGGGTGTGCACAGATCCAAGGTGTGTGCACACGTGTCTCCGTGCCCATGTGGGGTGTGCAGCCACGCACGGAGTGCGCACAGCCGTGCAAGGCACATGCACACGTGTCTCCATGCCCAGGCGTGGGGTGTGCGGCCGTACGAGGGGTGTGCAGCGGTGCACGGTGCGCGCCCACCCGTCCCCCTGCCCCGGCGGGGGGTGCGCAGCCCCGCGGGGTGTCCCCCCGCCCCTCGCCTGCCCCCGCCCGCCCCCGGGGCCCGGGGAGCGCTCCCCCGTCGTCCTCCCCCCGCCGGCACCGGCACCGGCCGCGGCCCCAGCGGGGGGCACCCGCGGCGGGGGCTGCCCCGGCCCCCCCGGGCCCTCGCCGGCTGCCTCTGTGGGGCCCGGCGGGCAGCGGCCTCGCCGCACACATGGCGGCACAAACTGAAAGGGCCATTCATCCCCGCGCAGACAAAGCCCCGGCCCCGCACAGGCCCCACGGCCGCCCGCTGCCCCCGCCGGGGTCCCCCGTCACCCCCCGACACCCCCCGACACCCCCCCCCCCGTCACCCCATCACCTCCTGTCACCCCGACACCCCGTCACCCCCTGACACCCCGTCACCCCCTGACACCCCCTGACACCCCCTGTCGCCCCCGACACCCCCTGTCGCCCCCTGTCACCCCCTGACACACCCTGTCACCCCCTGTCGCCCCCTGACACCCCCTGTTGCCCCCTGACACCCCCTGACACCCCCGTCACCCCCTGTCGCCCCCTGACACCCCCTGACACCCCCGTCACCCCCTGCCGCCGCCGTGCCTGGGGCTGCCGAGCTCGTTGCCCCCTGCCCCACACCGGGTGCTGTGGGGTGGCCGGGGGTGCCATGGAGCGGCCAAGCCCGGGGGGGGCCCAGGGCTCGTGCGGGGCCCCCGTGGGGCAGCGGGGAGGAGGGTGGGAGGCGGTGGGGGGCCGAGCCGTGGGGCGGCAGGGGAGGGGGGCAGCCCCCCAGGCCAGCCCCAGTTCGTGGTGCTCCGTGGGGCAGCCGGCGGGCACCGGAGCGGAGCGGGGAGGAGGAGGAGGGGGAGGATGGGGAGGAGGAGGAGGATGATGAGGAGGATGAGGATGGGGGGAGGAGGAGGAGGAGGAGGAGGAGAATGAGGATGGGGATGATGATGATGAGGAGGAGGATGAGGATGGGGAGGAGGAGGAGGAGGAGGATGGGGAGGAGGATGAGGAGGAGGATGAGGATGGGGAGGAGGAGGATGAGGATGGGGAGGAGGATGATGAGGAGGATGAGGAGGAGGAGGAGGATGGGGAGGAGGATGAGGAGGAGGATGAGGATGGGGAGGAGGAGGAGGAGGAGGATGGGGAGGAGGATGAGGAGGAGGATGAGGATGGGGAGGAGGAGGATGAGGATGGGGAGGAGGATGATGAGGAGGATGAGGAGGAGGAGGAGGATGGGGAGGAGGATGAGGAGGAGGATGAGGATGGGGAGGATGAGGAGGAGGATGAGGAGGAGGATGATGAGGATGAGGAGGAGGAGGAGGATAGGGAGGAGGATGATGAGGAGGAGGAGGAGGAGGAGGAGGATGGGGAGGAGGAGGAAGAGGATGAGGATGAGGAGGAGGAGGAGGAGGAGGATGATGAGGAGGAGGAGGATGGGGAGGATGAGGATGATGAGGAGGATGAGGATGAGGAGGAGGATGAGGAGGAGGAGGAGGAGGATGATGAGGATGAGGAGGAGGAGGATGAGGAGGAGGAGGATGGGGAGGAGGAGGAGGATGATGATGAGGAGTAGGAGGATGATGCTGCGGTGCCACAGGAGTCGCGCTAATTCCCTGCAGCGTCTCCGGCCGCGGTGCAGACAAAGCCCCCCCCCCCCCCCCCCCCCCCCCGCCCGCGGCACCCCGGGGAGCCCCATCCATCAGCGGGCGCGACGCTCCCCTTTGTGTGGGGCCGGACCCCCGTCCCGCGGGCCCCCGCCCGCCGTGGGGCCGCTCTGCGGGGCCGGGCTGCGGACGGGGGTCTCGCCACGTGCGCCCCGGGCAGGAGCCGCCCCCCCCCGGCACCCCCTGCCCCCCCCAGCCCCCCGTGCCCCAGGGCAGAGGTGGGGGGTCCCGGGGCTCCAGGCCTGGGGGACCCCGGTTCGGGGGGGCGGGTTTTGCCCCCAGCCGCCCCATCCCTGCCCCGCTCCCCCCAGCCCGGCCGAGGGCACCGTGACCGGGGCGGGGGGGCTGGAGCTGTGGGTCAGTGCCCCCGGGAGGGGCTGTGGGGCCGTGCTGCTGTGGGGCTGGGCTGCTGCAGGGCCGTCCCACGCGGGGCTGCGCCGCTATGGGGCCATGATGCCGTGGGGCTGAGCCGCCGTGGGGCTGTTCTGCTGTGGGGCTGTGCAGCTGTGGGGCTGTGCTGCCGTGGGGCTGTTCTGCTGTGGGGCTGTTCTGCTGTGGGGCTGAGCCGCCGTGGGGCTGTTCTGCTGTGGGGCTGTTCTGCTGTGGGGCTGTGCAGCTGTGGGGCTGTGCTGCCGTGGGGCTGTTCTGCTGTGGGGCTGTGCAGCCGTGGGGCACTGCCACTATGGGGCTGTGCTGCCGTGGGGCGCGGGCCCGCGGGGGATGCGGTGCGTGCGGGTCCCAGTGCCGGTTTGGGGGGGTCCCTGCCGCTCCGCCGGGATGGGTCGGTCCCGGTTCGGGGGGGTCCCTGCCGCCCCCGCGGGTCCGTCGGTGCCGGTTCGGGGTGTCCTGGCCACCCCCCGCGGTGTGGGTCGGTGCTGGTTGGGGGGTCCCGGGTCGGTGCCGGTTGGGGGGGTCCCGGGGGGTCCCGCCCCCCGCGCGGCCGGTGGGAACGCGGCGCTCCCCTCCCCCTCCCGGGATGGCTGCGAGTCCCCGGGGGTTTCCCCGGTAACGGCGCCGGGCGGCGGCCGAGGGGTTAACGCGGGGGCGGGGGGCGGCGGGGGGCGGCCCCGCCGGCCGGGCCCAGCCCGAGCCCCCGCAGCCCCCGCGGCCCCGCGGCCGCCCCGTCCCCCCGCCCCGTCCCCCCGCCCCGCGCAGCGCACAAAGGCGGCGGCGGGGCCGGGGCGGGCGATGCCCGGGCGGCGGTAGCGGGGGGGGGCGGCGGCGGCGGAGCCCCCCCGGCCCGGCCCCGGCCCCATGGACGCCCGGCTCCGCCGAGGGGTGAGTGCGGGGCGCCGGGGCGGGGACCCTGCGGGGGGGGGGAGGCCGCGGGGGCGGGGGTCGGGGCGGGGGATGCGGCCCCCCCCCCCCGCCTGCGCTGCCTCTCCCCGGCCCTGTCCCCACCATCGGCGTCCCCGGCCCTGTCCCCATCCATGTGCCCCCATCCGTGTCCCCATCAGCGTCCCCATCGGTGTCCCCCTGTCTGTGTCCCCAGCCTTGTCCCCATCTTTGTCCCCAGCCTTGTGTCCCCATTGGTGTCCCCAGCCCTGTTGTCCCCATCTGTGTCCCCCATCCGTGTCCCCCATCCCTGTTCCCAGCCATGTCTCAATCCCTGTTCCCACCCTCGTGTCCCCATCCCTCTTCCCATCCCTGTTCCCATCCCTGTCCCCATCCCTGTCCCCATCCCTGTCCCCCATCCCTGTCCCCACCCCTGTCCCCATCCCTGTCCCCATCCCTGTCCCCATCCCTGTCCCCGGCGTGGGGCCGCGCAGCCTCCCCGCGTGCCGGCGTGTCGGGGCGCCGCTGTGGCCGCGTGTGAGCGTGCACAGCCCGGGCACGAGGACTGCGCCCGCGGTGCGTGCCGCGCTGCGCCGCGGGGGCTGCGGGTGCCCCGGCCAGGCGGGACCCAGCACCCCGGGGAGCTGCGGGTGCCGTGCGCGTGGGGCAGGCCCCGCGGCGTGTGCGCGGCCGGCGCGGGGGCGTTTGCGTGGCGCCCTGGTGGTGGGGGGCGCGCGGTGCCCCGGGGTCTCGGCCTGTTGGGCGGCGCGCGGCAGCGGTGCCCCCACGGCAGAGTGGGGCGGTGAGGAGTTGGGGGGGGTGTGCACGTGTGTGGGGGGTCCGGGCACAGGCAGCCGTGGGTCCGGGTGTAGGCAGCTGTGGGTCTGGGTGCAGGTGGCTGTGGGTCTGGGTATGGGCAGCCGTGGGTCCCGGTGTGAGCAGCCATGGGTCCAGGTGTAGGCAGCTGTGGGTCTGGGTGTGAGCAGCTGTGGGTCTGGGTGTGAGAAGCTGTGGGTCTGGGTGTGAGAAGCTGTGGGTCCAGGTGCAGGCAGCCATGGGTCCGGCAGCCGTGGGTCCGGGCGCTGCGGTGGGGCTGTGGCGGGCTCCGGTGTGGGAGGGTCCTGCCGGGTGTCGCGGGGGATTTATGGCTGCGGCAGGGTGGGGACGCCGCCCCCGCCCCCCGCCGGGTGGGTGCCCCCCGAGGGACGCTGCCCCCGGTCCCGCTCCCCCCGAGACCCCCTTCGCCGGCCCCGCAGACAGATGGCCCTTTTCTCCCGGCCCCGCTGGCGTTAATCTCACGGCACAAAGCGGTGCCGGGCGGGAGCATCTGCCCGTCTGCCGGGCGCCCCGCGCCGCCGCCGGTACCTGCTGCCGCCGCGTCTGCTCACGAGGCCCCGCACGCCGGGCCGGGGGGTGACAGGGCCGCGCGTCCCTCGGGGTCCCCTCCCTCCCATGGCCACAACCTCGTCCCTCCCTGTCCCCGGCTCGCCGCGTCCCGTGGCTCAGGGGGGTGTGTGGGACCCCCCAGATCCCGCGCGGGCGAGGGCGAGCCGGGGCCCAGGCGTCGCGCAGCCCCGCGGCGGCTGCGGTAACGCGCGTCCTTCCCCCCCTGGCTCGTTTCAGGCCGGGATCTGAGGCGGGGGCCCGGCGCCCGTGCCATGGGCAACTCGGTGAGCCGGCCCAGCTGCCTGGGCGAGAAGAGCCGGCGGTCGGAGGAGCTCCTCCGGGAGCCGCAGCTCCGCGAGCTGGGGCCGGACGCGGGGCAGCCGCCCGGCGGGAGCGCGGCGGAGGCCTGGCCGGGGCTGCCGGAGAAGGCGCCGGTGGAGAATGGCTGGAGCCTGGTGCCCGGTGCCGGCTGGAGCGGGTCGGGCAGCCCCGCGCTGAAGCGCAGCCAGTCGGAGGTGGCGGTGCCCAACGGCAGCACCGGCTGCGTCCCGCCGAAGGGGCAGGCAGGGGGCGCAGCCTGGACCCCCCCCCGGGCCGGCGCCCCCCGCGGCGCCTGGTCCTGGAAACCCATCACCACCCGGGAGGTGACAGAGGTGACAGAGGTGACAGAGACCATCGTGACGGAGATCGTGGAGGTGACGGAGTACCCGGCCGGCGAGAAGGGCGGCGAGACCCTGGTCACCCGGACGGTCACGGTGCTGACGGAGCGCGCGGGGGAGCTCCTGGTGGGCGGCCGCGCCGGGGACACGGACGCCGCAGAGGTGACCGCCGGGCAGGGACCCCCGCTGCGGAACGGCCGTGCCGGCCCCGGCGCGCTGCTCTCCGCAAGCGGGGCTCGGCTGGGGCCGGTGCGGAGCCATGTGCCCCCAACCGCCCTCCGGTGCCGCCGGGGTCTGCGCCCCACACAGCCCAGTGGGTGCCGGGGGTCCGGAGGGGTGCGCGGGGTGCGCGGTCCCTGCTGTGGGGTCCTCCGGCCCCGAGGAGGAGCGTGGGTCAGCGGGGAGCCCGGCACGGCCCATGGGGCAGGGCCGGGTCCCTCCGTCCCCGGCGTTGCATCCTGGATGGGGCGCGGTGCGGTGGGTCGCACCCCAGCCCCACGGCCGCCCCCCGGCTGCCCCACGGCACCTCTCTCCCCAGGTGTCCCCACGGGCGGTCCCCATCCCCGAGGAGGCGGCGGCGGCGGGCGCGGAGCGAGCGCAGGACACGCTGGAGAACCTGCTGGCCTGGGTGGCCGACATGGAGGAGCTGGTGGGCAACCAGAAGCCGCCCTCGGCGGAGGCGAAGGTGGCGAAGGCGCAGCTGGAGGAGCAGAAGGTCGGCGGATCCCGGTCGGCGTGTCCCACCCACGCCGCTCCCCGCCGGGGATTAGGGGCCGGGGCAGAGCGGCCGCGCTGGGGCTGCCGGCGGCACTGTGCCGTGCCGAGGCGGCGCGGGAGGGAGCGGGTCCCCGGCACAGCGCCGTGTCCCCGCTGCCTTGCAGCTCCTGAAGCGGCTGCTGGAGGAGCGGAGGCCGCGGGTGGAGCTGGTCCTGCAGGACAGGCCCGCGACGCCGGCACACGGCTCCGGCACGGCGGCGGTACCCGAGGGCGGCGGCGGCATCTCCGGCCTCGGGGAGAAGTGGGGCAAGCTGAGGCAGGAGGCTGAAGCCAGGTGGGTCAGGGCCGAGACCGTGGCACAGACTCTCCCGGCAGCGGCTGCGGTGCTGCGTCCCCCCGCCGTCCCGGCACGCTCTGCCCCTCGCGCCGGGGCTGCCCTGGCAGAGGCACCGGCACCATCCCCCCGTGCCGGGCGGCACCGTGCCCCGCTGACCCGCTGCCCGCGGTGCAGGGTTGGTCTCCACGGCCTCACCGGGCTCTGCCGGCTGCCATCGCCGCGCCGCCCGGCCCTCCCCACCGCCGGCAGCGAGGGGCTCCGTCCAGAGCGGTTCGGGCACGGTGCTGGGCGGCGGGCGAGGGCTCTGCTCCGGCACCGGCTGTCACCACGTCTCTCCCCTCCCTGGCCCCGGCGTCTCGTGGTTCTGCCGCTGCTCTGGCACAAGGCCGGGGCGCGCCGGGGCGAGAGCCGGCCCTTGGCCGCCGTCCGCTGGGGCCCGGCTGGGCCTGGCGCGGAGCAGCGCGGCTGCGTGCCGCAGGGTCGCCATGCCGGTGCCCAGCCTGGTTGGCAGCGTGATGGCGGGGCAGGGGGGTCCTGCCCTGTGGGGGACGGGCAGCCGACGGGTCACGGAGCGGCGCAGGGGCTGCCTCGTCCTGCGTCCCTGTGTCCCCAGCCCTCACCGGGACGAAGCCCCCGGCACCGTCAGCCTCCCCTCGCGGTGCTCCCGGCACTGCCTGGGCCGGTCGGGGGGTGCCGGCCTCACCGCCCCCCTCGCACTCGGGGTGGGAAGCTTTGGGGCGGGGGACAGAGGGACCCCAGAGCCGGGAGTTGGCCACCCGGCCCCGGTGGCAGGGGCACAGGTGGTGGCTCCGTCTGGCACCTCGGTCTGGCACCCGCTGTCGCCCTCCCCGGCTCACGCGTCCTTCCCGGCGCAGGTACGGCCGCCTGGAGCGGATCCTGCCGGCGGCACAGGCCTTCCAGGAGGCGGTGGACTCCTTCCAGGAGTGGCTCGGTGCCACGGAGCGGCAGCTGGCCCAGCTCTGGCGCGCCGACGGCTGCGTCGCCCGCGTGCAGGACGCCCACCGGCAAACCCAGGTCAGGGCTCGGGTGGGTGCCGGCACCCGCCGCGGCACGGGCGCCATGGGGAGGGCTGGGGGACGGCGGGGACGGGCTGCCACCGGAGCCTCTCGCCCAGGCCCTCTGCGAGGAGATCCGCGGGCGGCTGGGAGAGCTGGACGTCGCCCTGGAGAGCGGGCAGCGGGTGCTGGAGATGGTGACAGGCGAGTGGCGTTGGCTGGCGGCGGCCGCGGGGCCGGGAGGTGGGAGGGAGGGAGCCGAGAGCGCCGGGGGCGCTGGCACCGCGGGCACCGCGGGCGAGGGGCATCCGCGGGGTGCTGGGAGGCTGCCAGCGGCTGCGGGAGCGCGGCGTTGCCGTGGGGCTGGCAGCGTCCCGGGGGATGGAGAGGGGACGGGGTGGTCAGGGCACGGTGGGACGGGGCGCGCCGGCAGCCGGCGGTGTCCGGGAGCTGAGTTTCGGCTCCTGCGGGGACAAGGGGTCCAGGGGAGGCAGAGGAGGGGGCGCAGGGGAGGGCTGGGACAGAGGGAGGGAAGGCGTCGTTGCGGCAGGTCCCCGTCCCCGGGGACACCGTGCGCGGCCGCGCTGATGCCGGCCGCGGTGCTGCCGCAGGGGAGGAGGCCCAGCTGGCGCAGGAGAAGATGGAGTCCCTGCGGATGCGGTACCTCATCCTGGGCCAGAGCAGCGCCGACACCATGCACCGGCTGGGGCAGACCCTGGAGGCCTCCTCCCGGCTGGGCACTGCCCAGGAGGACCTGGCGCTGTGGCTGGGACGCCTGGAGAAGGAGGCGGCCTCCTGGGACAGCCAGGAGCCCCCGCTCAGTGACAGCGACAGGGAGAAGGTGCGGGACGCGGGGCGCTGGCGACCGCCACCCTCTGCCCCCTCACCGCTCCCCGGCATGGCGGGGAAGGGGCGCGCCGGGTCACGGCAGCAGGTCCCGCGGTGACCAGCGGCGGGGCCCGTGTCCCGGAGCGGCCGCCCCGGTGCTCCTGCCCTCCCTGAGGGGTCTCCTCTCCTCTCCCCCACAGTTCGAGCAGATCCTGGACTCCCAACTCGCCCACTTGGCCGGGCTGGGCCAGCGGCTGGAGGAGATCGGCCACGTGCAGCTGGACGCCGAGGACCTGCGCTCCCAGCTCTCCGAACAGAAGGTGGGTCCGGGCCGGCTGCGCCCCACGTACCCCCACCCCAGAGGGGTGCCCGGAGGCCGCCAGGGACCCTGCTCTGCGTCTCCCGCCCCGCTCGGCTGCCGACCCCCCCCCCAGGCGGGGTGGAACCGCCACCGTCCCGGCGGGACCCCGTGCCCACACGCCTCTGTCCTTCCAGCTGCTCTCCGCCGAGGTCCTGCACCACCGGGGGCTGGCGGAGCGTCTGCTGGGGGTCTCGGACCCGCTGCTCCGCTCCTGCCCCGAGCCCCTGCGCCTGCGCCTCCAGGTGAGCCCGGCGCCCGCACGGCGCCCGCACGGCACGCGCATGGTGCCCGCTGGTGCCGGGGGGGACGCTGCTGCCACCGGTGCCCGGTGTCCCCGGCGCCACGGTGAGCCGCCCGTCCCCGCAGCCCTCGGTGCAGGCGCTGCGGGAGCGCACGGAGCAGCTCTCCCTGCGCTGCGGAGCCTGCGCCGTCCAGCTGGAGCACGCCCAGTCCCTGCTGGCCCAGTTCGCCGAGGCCCACCAGGAGCTGTCGCCGTGGCTGGAGGAGACGCAGGGCCTCGGGGTGCAGCTTTCCCCCAACGCCATCAGCTACGAGGCCTTCAAGGAGCAGCAGGCGCTGCTGCAGGTGAGGGGGGAGGTGGGGAAGGGGAGGGCAGGGATGCGCTCGGCGGGGTCGGGAGCGGTGGGATGGAGGGGGCGCCGGTGCGGTACCCGAGGTGCACGGGCGCCATCCATCATGAAAGAGAGAGCGGTGCATGGGATGGAGGGGGCACCGGTGCGGTCCCCAAGGTGTTTGGGCATCGTCCGCCATGAGCGGAGCCCGGGCGAGGGGGCACCGGTGCGGTACCCGAGGCGCATGGACACCGTCCATCACGGACTGAGCCCGGGCAAGGGTGCGGGTTCAGCCCGGCGGCACCAGCGCGCCCTGTCCTGTCCCCGCGCCCCCCCACGGCCTTTCCCCTGCCCCCAGTGCCTGCGGGAGGCCATTGCCGAGCACCGGCCCCTCATGGGGAAGCTGCAGCGCGTCTCGGCGCAGCTGGTGGAGCTGAGCCCGGAGCAGGGCGCCGCGTTCCGGCAGCGCTGGCGGGAGGCGGAGGAGCAGTACGGCCGCGTCCGCGAGCGCGTGCGGCAGGCGGCGGCTCTGCTGGAGGACGCCCTGCCGCGCTACAGCCAGGTACGGCCACGGCACCGGCGGGCTGGGGTCCCCCGGTGCTCGCCATCGGGTGACGGGGCCGGTGTCCCCGCAGCTGACGGAGCGCATGGACCTGCTGCTGGAGTGCCTGGAGCAGCTGCAGAGCCGGCTGCAGAGCCAGCCCCCAGTCCGCGGGGACACGGACCACCTGCGGGAGCAGATCCGGGAGAACAGCCTGGCCCTGGGCGAGCTGGAGAAGCTGGGGGTGGCCCTGGAGGGCGTGCGGGCACAGGGCGGCGAGCTGCTGGCCAGCATGCCGGCGGCCAACTCCGATGCTGCTGCCAGAGGTACTGACAGGGCAGCGCGTCCCCGCGCCCGGTGCGTCCCGGCGGGGCTGTGTCGGGGTGCCGGGTCCCTGTCAGCGCCCCGAGGAGCCCCGGGCCGAGCCCCGTGCCCGTGTCGCCCCGCAGGGATCCAGGAGCGGACGGCGGAGCTGCTGTCGCGCTGGGGCAGCCTGCGGGGCCGCTGCCAGGAGCAGGAGCGGTGGCTGCGGGAGCTGCTGGCGCTGGCGGAGCGGTTCTGGCAGGGCCTCTCCGAGCTGGCGCTGACGCTCAGCGACACCCAGCAGCTGGTGCTGGGGCTGGAGGAGGCGGGCGGTGAGCCCGAGGCCATCCGCGCCCGCCTGCGCACCATGCAGGTACCGCGGGGCGGGGGGGCTCGGTGGGCGGCACCGTGGCACGGGCAGCCCCACGGCACGGCCAGACCCATAGCACAGGGAGCCCCATGACACAGGCAGCCCCACACCATGGGTAGTCCCATGGCTCACCCAGCCCCACGGCACGGCCAGACCCATAGCACAGGGAGCCCCATGACACAGGCAGCCCCACACCATGGGTAGTCCCATGGCTCACCCAGCCCCACGGCGTGGCCAGACCCATAGCACAGGGAGCCCCACAGCACAGGGAGCCCCACAGCACAGGGAGCCCCATAGGTCAGACAGTCCCAAGGCACAGCCAGCCCCACAGCATGGCCAGCCCCGTGGCACAGGGAGCCCCATAGCACAGCCAGCCCCATGGCATGGGCAGCTCCATGGCACAGGCAACCCTACAGCATGGGTAGCCCCATAGCCCAGCCAGCCCCACGGCATGGCCAGCCCCACAGCATGAGTAGCCCCACGGCCCAGCCAGCCCCACGGCACAGGTAGCCCCACGGCCCAGCCAGCCCCCGGCACGGTGAGGGCCGAGCGCCATGGCGTGCCGCAGGCGCTGCGGGAGGAGATCGACGCGCTGCAGGGCGAGCTGGACGCGCTGGGCAGCCTGGGCGTGGAGCTGATGTCCTCCTGCGGGGACCCCGACAAGCCCGACGTCACCAAGAGCCTGGACGATGTGAGTGCCGGGGGCGCGGGGGCCGCGGGGGCCGGGGGGGGCCGGGGGGTTGCCGGGGCTGAGCCGCGGTGGGACCCTGCCCAAGTCCCCGGGGTGTCCCGGCGTGGGGCCGGGCGGGGGGCGGGGGGCCGTGCCGGGCTGGCGTCCCCGCGGGAGGGACCCCGGCGGCGCCGCTGACCCCGCGCCCGGCCGCAGCTCTACTGCTCCTGGCACGGCCTGAGCAAGGTGTGGACGGAGCGTTTCGCCCGCCTCGAGGAGCAGCTCCAGGCCGCCATCAGCTACCAGGACACCATGCAGGTGGGGAGCCGGGGGCCGCGCGGGCAGACACCCCCCACAGGGGCCTGCCCCCCGCCCGCGCCACCCGCCTGTCCCCGCTCGGGGCTGTGGGGGGCCGCGGGGCCACCGTGGTGGTCCGGGACCTGGCGGTGGGGCTGGGCAGGACCATGGGGACGTGGGGCCAGCTGGGCTGTAGGGCCGTGATGGCGCCTTGGGGGGGGGCTGGCTGGGCTGGGGGCGGAAGAAGGGCTGGCCGGGCTGTGGGGCCGGCTGCGCCTGTGTCCTGCCCCAGCGTGACGTCCCCACATGGAGGTTCCCCTCGGTGGGGATGGGGATGGGGCACTCTCCGTCCCTCCCTGGGGACCACGGTGGGTCCTGGCCCCGCTCCGGGCCACGGCGGCCCTGGCAGGGGTGACATGTCCGGCACGCGGGGATGGGGACGGGGACGGGGATGGGGACAGGGATGGGGGCCCTGGGCTCCCCCCTGCCCTCCCCGAGCCCAGGGTCCCTCTCGGTCGCCAGCGGCTGTTGGAGTGGCTGGACGCGGCCGAGCTGCGCATGGCGGAGGAGTTCCTCGTCGGCGGGGACCTGGACATGGTGCAGCAGCAGCTGGCGGAGCTGAAGGTGGGGAGGGGGGGCTGCAGGACGGGCTCCAGGCCCTGGGGGGGCAGGTGGGGGGCTGGGGGCGGCCGCGGGAAGGAAGGGAAGGGTGGCAGGTTGGACTCATGGTGGGAGGCGGGTGGCCAAGTCCTGCCCGGGGTGGCCACGTCCTGCCGCGCCGCGGTGCCCCGAGCAGGGCAGAGCTCCCCACGAGGAGGAGCTCGGGGCCCAGGCGCCCGTGCCGAGCTGTGCCGAGCTGTGCCGAGCTGTGCCGTGCCGTGACAAACCGGACCCAAATCTGCCATGCCGTGGCATGCCGTGTCATGCTGTGCCGTACCATCTGTGCCGTGCCATACTGTGCCATGGCACGCCATGCTGTGCCCTGCCGTGCCCTGCCATGCAGCACCATGCCCTGCCATGCCGTGCCGTGCCGTGCCGTGCCCTGCCATGCAGCACCATGCCCTGCCATGCCATGCCGTGCCGTGCCGTGCCATGCCGTGCCATGCCATGCCCTGCCATGCCATGCCGTGCCGTGCCGTGCCATGCCATGCCCTGCCATGCAGCACCATGCCGTGCCGTGCCGTGCCGTGCCATGCCGTGCCCTGCCATGCAGCACCATGCCATGCCGTGCCGTGCCGTGCCGTGCCGTGCCCTGCCATGCAGCACCATGCCGTGCCGTGCCGTGCCATGCCGTGCCCTGCCATGCAGCACCATGCCGTGCCGTGCCGTGCCGTGCCGTGCCCTGCCTGATGGCATGTCAGACCCCCGTCTCCGTGTGCGGGGCTGGGGGTCCCCGCTCACGCTGCCCCGCAGGAGTTCAAGCGGGAGCTCTACCAGTGCAAGGTGGACGTGGAGAGCCTGCGGCACCCGGGCAGCGCGGGGGGCGGGGGGCAGGGGGACCCCCCGGCCGCGCTCAGCGACTTCCGCCAGCGCTGGGACCGGCTGGAGGAGGAGATGGTCAGCCGGCAGGTAGGGACGGCGCCCGGGGGCTGCGGGGCAGCATCTCCCACCCGCGGGGGAAAAGAGCCATGGCTGCGGGGGTGCGGGGGGGGCCGTGCTGGTTTATGGGGTGCCGTACGGGTGCTGGGTGTGTGCATGGCAGCTGTGTGGGTGCCTGGGGTCCCATGTGGGTGTAGGGTCCAGGGGGACCATGTGGGTGCGTGGAGGGGATGCAGGTGCATGGGGTCCCATGTGGGTGCTGGGTCCATGGGGACCGTGCGGGTGCGTGTGGTGCCGGGTGGGTGCACGTCGCGGCCACGTGGGGCTGTGCGGGTGCGGGGGGTGCACGCAGCGGGGGCGGCGGGTGCTGCCGGCTGCTGGGTGCCTGGTTCTGCCTGGTCCATGGGGACTGTGTGGGTGCGTGGGGTGCCATGCGGGTGCTGGGTCCGTGGGGACCGCGTGGGTGCATGGGGTCCCATGTGGGTGCTGGGTCCATGGGGACCGTGCGGGTGCATGTGGTGCTGGGTGGGTGTAGGGTCCAGGGAGACCATGGGGGTGTATGGAGGCCGTGCGGGTGCGTGGGGTCCCATGTGGGTGCTGGGTCCGTGGGGACCATGTGGGTGCCATGTGGGTGTAGGGTCCAGGGGGACCCACGTGGGTGCGTGGGGGCCATGTGGGTGTAGGGTGCAATGTGGGTGGATGGGTGCATGGGGTCCCATGTGGGTGCTGGGTCCGTGGGGACCGCGTGGGTGCGTGGGGGCTGTGCAGGTGCATGGGGTGCTGGGTGGATGCTGGGTGTGTGGGGGCCGTGCGGGCACATGGGGGCTGTGTGGGGTTCCACGTGGGTGCCATGTGGGTGCTGGGCCTATGGTGGTGGGTGGTGGGTGCACGGCCACGTGCCAGGTGGGTGCCCGTGGGTGCCGGGTGCGTGGGGGCTGTGCCAACGCGTGGGGTGCCATGTGGGTGCTGGGTGCGTGGTGCTGGTGGGTGAGTGCGTGGGGGCTGTGCAGGTGCGCGGGGTGCCGGGCGGGTGCTGGGTGCGTGGGGGCTGTGCGGATGCATGGGGGCTGCGGGGGTGCATGGGGTGCCGGGTGGGTGGGGTGCTGGGGCTGTGGGAGCCATGTGGGGGTGTGTGGGTCCATGGGGGCCATGCGGGTGCGTGGGGTGCCGGGTGGGTACTCAGTCTGTGAGGGCTGTGTGGGTGCATGGGGGTCCCGTGTGGGTGCTGGGTGCGCAGTACCGTGCGAGTATGTGGGGCCGTGCGGGTGCATGGGGGTCCCATGTGGGTGCTGGGGCCGTGGGGGCCGTGCGGGTGCATGGGGGTCCCATGTGGGTGCTGGGGCCGTGGGGGCCGTGCGGGTGCATGGGGGTCCCATGTGGGTGCTGGGCCCGTGGGAGCCGTGCGGGTGCATGGGGGTCCCATGTGGGTGCTGGGGCCGTGGGGGCCGTGCGGGTGCATGGGGGTCCCATGTGGGTGCTGGGGCCGTGGGGGCCGTGCGGGTGCATGGGGGGTCCCATGTGGGTGCTGGGGCCGTGGGGGCCGTGCGGGTGCATGGGGGTCCCATGTGGGTGCTGGGGCCGTGGGGGCCGTGCGGGTGCATGGGGGTCCCATGTGGGTGCTGGGGCCGTGGGGCCGTGCGGGTGCATGGGGGTCCCATGTGGGTGCTGGGGCCGTGCGGGTGCATGGGGGTCCCATGTGGGTGCTGGGGCCGTGGGGGCCGTGCGGGTGCATGGGGGTCCCATGTGGGTGCTGGGGCCGTGGGGGCCGTGCGGGTGCATGGGGGTCCCATGTGGGTGCTGGGGCCGTGGGGGCCGTGCGGGTGCATGGGGGTCCCATGCGGGTGCTGGGGCCGTGGGGGCCCTGCGGGTGCGTGTGGTGCCGGGTGGGTGTGCGTCGCGGGCGCGTGGGGCTGTGCGGGCGCGGGGGGGGTGCGCGCGGCGGGGGCGGCGGGCGCTGCCGGCTGACGGGTGCCCGGTTGCGCCCGCGCCGGGGCAGCACCAGCTGGAGGCGGCGCTGCTGGGGCTGGGGCAGTTCCAGCACCAGCTGGAGGAGCTGCTGCAGTGGCTGCGCCGCGCCGCCGAGCAGCTGCAGGGCCCCGCGCTGCTGCGCCCCGACCTGCAGAGCTGCGAGATCGAGCTGGCCAAGCACAAGGTGAGGGCGGCAGCGGGACGGGGCTGCCGCGTCCCGGAATGCTCCCGGGGTGGGGGGGGACTCTTGGCACAGTCTTGCTGGGGGCACCCGTCCCGCTCCCTGTCGCGGTGCCCCGGCTGCAGTGCCGCTGCTCGGCCCCCTCCCGGCCCCACCATCGGGTCCCCCCGGGGCGATGGCGGCCGCATCGGGCGGGCTGCGGCTCAGGGCGGGCGGCGTGAGAACACGTCCCCTCCCACGGTGACAGCATGGAAGGAATGAGCTGTCTCCCAGCCCCGCTTCCCCGTGCCCGGGCACGCTCGCCCCACGTCTGGCGCAGGCGAGGTGCGGCCCTCTCCCCCCAAGGCCTCCTCCGTGCCCCGTCCCACAACCTCCCTGCCACGAAGCGGCAAATTCGGTGCCTCGCACCTGCCCCGTGCCACGCTGAGGACAAGAGCCATGGTGCCGATGCCAGGGCATCCCTGGTGCCGTCCCCCCCCCCGGCACATCACTCCCCAGACCCTGGCGCCGCCGCGGTGTCAGCGTTGGCGTGGGCAGCGGCGGTGGCGCGGGGCTCGGCGCGGGGCGGCCGGCGGGGGTGTGGGGTGCCGGCGGTGACGGCGGCGGCCGGTCGCCAGGTGCTGCGGAACGACGTGGTGTCGCACGCGCGCACGGTGCAGTCGGTGCAGGAGGCCGGGCAGGGCTTGCTGCTCTGCAGCGGGGGCGACAGCGTGGAGGGGCTGCAGCGCAGCCTGCAGCAGCTCAGCCAGCGCTGGGACCTGGTGCGGAGCGAGACCGAGAGCCGCCAGCTGGAGCTGGAGAACAACCTCAGCCAGGTACGGGGCACGGCGTGCCGGGGCTGCCCGCCGCGGCGCTGCCGCTGGCCGGGGCGGCGCTGAGCCCCCCGTGCCGTCCCCAGGTGCAGGACGTCACGCTGGAGATGACGGAGCTGCTGCAGTGGCTGGAGCAGGTGGAGCTGCAGCTCTTCTTCTCCAGGCCGGCGTGGGGCCACCCGGACGCCACCAAAGAGACGCTCACCGCGCACCTGGTGAGCACCGGGGCTGCGCCACCCCCCTCCCCGCTGCAGGGACGTCCCCGAGTGTCCCCCGGGGGGATGCGTGCCCCAAATCCTCTCTGCACCGAGGTGCGGGGACCCCTCTCTGCCTTCTCCCCTCCGCGACCGGGCAGAGCCCTCCCGCACCCCTCCAGCTCCCCCGGGATGGGGCGGGAGCCCTCCCCTCCCCGTCCCCGTCCCGCTGCGGGGCGGTGACCCCGGGCCTCCCCGCGTCCCCCTCGGCAGGAGCTGTGCAAGGAGATGGAGTCCAAGCAGGAGGCGTACAGCGGGCTGCGGGAGCGGCTGCAGCGGCTGCTGGCCTCCTGCCGCGCCGGCCGGCCCTGCAGCACCGAGCACAGCCTCCGCATCCTGGAGCAGAAGTGGGAGAGCGTCCACGCCGAGGCCCAGGAGAGGAAGGTGCGTGGGGCCGGGGGCGACGCCGGCCCTGCCCCGGCCGCGGGGGGCTGCGGGGGGTCCGTCACCACCAGCGCCTCCCCCCTCGCCCGCAGGAGCGCCTGGCCGAGGGGCTGACGGTCACCACCGAGTTCCACGGCACCGTGCAGGAGCTGCTGCGCTGGGTGGCTCACGCCGAGGAGCTGCTGGGCTCCCCCGCGCCCCCCAGCTTCGTCCTGGGCACCGTCACCGCGCAGATCCAGGAGCACAAGGCAAGTGCGGGCTGAGCCGGCGGCGCCGTCCCGGTGTGCCCCGGCACCAGACGATGCCGGGGACGGTTCACAGAATCCCAGAATCACAGAATTTTAGGGGTTGGAAGGGCCCTCTGGAGATCACCCAGTCCCACCCCCGGCCAGAGCAGGACCACCCGGAGCAGGTGGCACAGGAACGCCTCCAGGCGGGTTTGGGATGTCTCCGGAGACGGAGACTCCCCCACCTCTCTGGGCAGCCTGTGCCAGGGCTCTGCCGCCCTCAGGGTAAGGAAGTTCCTCCTCGTGTTGAGATGGAACTTCCCATGGTCAAGTTTGTGCCCGTTGCCCCTTGTCCCGTCCCTGGGCACCACTGAGAAGAGCCTGGCCCCGTCCCCCCGACACCCCCCGTTCAGTATTTATCAGCGCTGGTGAGAGCCCCCCTCCTCCACCTTCTCTCCAGACCGAACAGACCCAGGTCCCTCGGCTTCTCCCCGTCACAGAGATGCTCCCGTCCCTCGTCATCCTCGTAGCCCTTTGGGACCCTCGTTCTTACTGTCTGCAGTGACACCGGTTCAGCGGGTGCTGATGTTTTTGACAGCTGCAGCTCTCGTTTATGACGAAGTTCTTGTGTCAGTTACTGACAGTTTTCTTCCACGGTTCGTTTAAACACTCGACAACCAGCTAAACTGAATTTGTTCCCTGTCAAACGCTCACAAACCGGGGCCTTTCAATGCCGTGGGGCAGATTCTGCTTACGGGGAATCTGGTTATGGAGCAAGGGATTGGGAAGAGTTAAATTAAGTTTGAGGAATTCCAGCCATTTGTTCCCGTTACCTTTATCTCGGTTAATAGGAACTACGCCTCAGATTGCACACACGCCCCCCCGCCCCCGCACAATGACTCCTGTTTGTTTTGTTTGGAATCACGGAATGGCAGAACGGTTCGGGTTGGAAGGGACCTTAAACATCATCTAGTCCCGACCCCCTGCCCCGGGGGTTTATTTCGGTTTGTTCTGGACAAGTATAGTTTCTCGTGTTTTCGGATTAAACCAGAGGGGAAAAAATCCGAACTTGGTAGCCAAGTGTCTGTCTCTGGTCGAACGGACCAGGCAGCGCATTGTGGACCTGCAGCCCCGCGTGCCGCGGCGCCCGGCGTGCCGCGGCGCCCTTCCTTAAACGCAAAGGTGGCTGGTAGGCTCAGCTGCTGCCTGTCACCGTGACGTTAAAAACACAATTCTTATTGTCGAAGTACTTGTTTGTCCTACAGTTACCATCGCTGGTGACTTAACCTCTGAGAAACCTAACGATAGAAACACGGCGCACAACGGACGCGCCACGATCACTGGCCGCTTCTGCTGTTGGCGTGCCAGTGCTCTGCCAGTAATGTCGGGGGCACACTGCGTCATGTCCGAACACGCTGAGGAACAGGAAGTTATTGGAAGTGGTCAACACGGATTTACCAAGGGTAAAACATGCTTGACCAATTTGACGGCCTTCTGTGATGTTGTACCTGGTCGGCTGGATGGGGGGGAGCCGCAGGTGTCACCTGCCGTGACTTCAGCGGGGCTTTTGACACTGTCTCCCATAACATCCTCGCGAGGAAGCTGAGGAAGCGGGGGCTGGATGAGGTGACAGCGAGGTGGATCGAGAGCTGGGGGCCTGTGACCAGCGGTGTCCCCCAGGGGTCCGTACTCGGATTCCGTTTGCACTTGGCATTGGAGATCTCGTCCCCGGGCCAGGGTTGGGGGGACGCGGGACCCTCGGGTGGGATATATTGTTCAATATATCCATTAACGACCCGGACGAGGGGACAGAGCGTGTCCTCAGCGAGTTCCCTGATGATCCCAACCCGGGAGGGGTGGCTGACACCCCGGAGGGCCGCGCTGCCACCCGGCGTGACCTGGCCAGGCTGGAGAGCCGGGCGGAGAAGGACCTCGTGAGGTTCAACAAGGACCAGCGCAGGGTCCTGCGCCTGGGGAGGAAGAACGTCAGGCACCGGTGTAGGTTAGGGGGGGACCTGCTGGGAAGTGGTTCCGAGGAGAAGGATCTGGGGGTCCTGGTAGGCAGTAAATTATCCATGGGCCAGCGTTGTCGCCCAAAAGGCCAACGGAACCCTGGGCTGCAGAGGGAAGAGCGTGGCCAGTAGGTCGAGGGAGGTCGTTCTCCCCCTCTGCTCGGCGCCGGTGAGGCCGCGACTGGAATAGTGTGTCCAGCTCTGGGCTCCCCAGTTCCAGAGGGACGGGGAACTGCTGGAGCGAGTCCAGCGAAGGGCAACTGAGGTGATGGAGGGATCGGAGCGTCTCCCTTATGGGGAAAGGCTGGGAGAGCCGGGACTCTCCAGCCTGGAGAAGAGGAGGCCGAGGGGGGACCTTGTTATGGCACACAAGTATCTAAAGGGTGGGTTGAAGGAGGATGGAGCCAGACTCTTCTCAGTGGTTCCCAATGACAGGACGAGGGGCAACGGGCACAAGCTGGAACATGGGAAGTTCCGTTCAAATACTCGGAAAAACTCCTTTCCGGTGAGGGTGACGGAGCCCTGGAAGAGGCTGCCCAGGGAGGGTGCGGAGTCCCTTCTCCGGAGATTTTCGGGCCCCGCCTGGACGCAGCCCTGAGTGATGTGCTCCGGGCGATCCTGCTCCGGCAGGGGAGCGGGACGGGATGATCTCCAGAGGTCCCTTCCCACTCGGAAGATTCTGTGATTCTGTCCGTTATTTAATGAGGGCGGGTGTGGGTGCGGTGCCTGGGAAGGTCCCGGCAGGGTACCCCATGGGGCTGGGGTCCGCAGGGGTCCCGTGTGGCACCGGTGGTGGCCGTGTCCCTTGGGCGGCCGGCGGGACGTCTGTCCCCGCAGCGAGCGGCTCCGCGTCCCGTCCCGGCGATGCCCGCGCGGTGAGGGTCCGCTCCCGCCCCGGGGCCGCCCGCCCGCGCGTCCCCCTGCCACCTCCGCGCTCCGCAGGCCCTGCTGAAGGAGGCGAACGCCCGCGGGGAGAAGCTGAGCGGGCTGGAGGCCGTGGCGTGGCGCCTGAAGGACTTCAGCAGGCAGCAGGACGGGGCCGTCATCCAGAGCCTGGTGCTGGCGGCGCGGGAGCGGCTGGGGAAGGTGCTGCAGCGGGCGGCGGAGCGCGGCGCGGCGCTGGAGGAGGCCCGCAAGCGCGCCAAGCAGGTACGGACACCGCGCCGGGGGACGCCGCTCCGGCGGGGGGCTGTGCCGGGGCGGTGGCCACGGGCACCACGGTTTGCACCGCGGTGGTTGCACCGTGCAGCGCCATCGCGCGTGGCCCATCATCCGGGTCGCCTCGGCCCCATGTCTCCACACGAGGAACCCCCCGACCCGCCCCCCCTCTTCCCTCCGTTTCAGTTCAGCGAGTCCCGGCGGCTGCTCCTGGACTGGATGGACGAGGTGGAGCAGAGCTTGGAGGTGCCGCAGGACGCCGCCACCAGCCAGGAGGAGATCAAGTGCCAGCTGGCTGAGCACAAGGTGGGGGCACGGCCCCGCTGCCCGGCCCCCCCGAGATGGGGGTCCTGGCTGTGGGGAGCGGAGCCGGGGGGCTGTGGGGTGTCAGGGGAGGGGTCCCCAGCGCCCAGCGGGACGGCAGAGCCTTTGGGTGGAGAGGAGGAGGCCGAGGGGAGACCTTCTCGCTCCCCACAGCTCCCTGGAAGGAGGGGGGAGCCGGGGGGGTCGGGCTCTTCTCCCAAGGAACAGGCCACGGGACAAGAGGGAACGGCCCCGAGTTGCACCAGGGCAGGTTTAGGATGGATATTGGGGAAAATTCCTTCCCCAAAAGGGTTGTCAAGCGTCGGAAGAGGCTGCCCAGGGCAGTGGGGGAGTCGCCATCCCTGGGGGGAGGGAAAAGCCGGGCAGACGCGGGGCTGGGGGACGTGGGGCAGTGGGGAGGGTTTGGCAGCGCTGGGTCAATGGTTGGGCTCCGTGGTCCCAAAGGTCTTTTCCAACCTAAGCCATTCCATGATTCCATGAGTGTATGATGTGCTCGGTGCCGTGGTGGTCCGATGTCCTCCCAGGGCCACCCCTGCAGAGCGGGGAGCCCCCACGCGATGGCACCGTCACCCCGAGCTGCCCCGCGGCGCTGGGGGAGGCAGGGGTGCCCCCGCAGCCCCCCTGGGGCCAGCACCCGGGTCGGGGTCCGGCTGCGCTCACCCCTTCTGCCCGCAGGCTTTCCAGAAGGTGCTGCGCTCCAAGCGGCCGGTGTACGAGGCCACGCTGCGGAGCGGGCGGGCGCTGCGGGAGAGAGCCCGGCTCCCCGAGGACCTGCAGCCGCTGGAGGAGCTGCTGGGGGAGCTGAAGGAGCGCTGGGACGCCCTGTGCAGCCGCGCGGGGGAGAGGTGAGGGGGGACGGGGTGGGTGGGGTGGCATGGGATGGGATGTGTCGGGTTGGGATATGATGGGATGGCATGGGATGGGATGGAATGTGGATGGGATATGATGGGATGGGATGGGGATGGGATATGATGGGGTGGGTGGGGATGGGATGGGTTATGATGGGGTGGGATGGGATTCCTGTGCTCTGCTTGCCACGCAGGCCCCAGGCCGGGGGCCTGGCATCGCCCTTCCTCCCTGGGCATCCCACTCCCTGCTTCGGGACCCCCTGCCCCAGCTGCCCCGGGCGCTGGCCCCTGGGGGTGCAGCCGGGATCCGTCCCCAGCCGTGCCGGGCTCCCCATGGGACAGCCTTTCCCGGCCCCCGGGCACTGCTGGCATTGCCTGCGCCCTTCCTTGCAGGCAGCACAAGCTGGAGGAGAACCTGCTTTTCTCGGGCAAGTTCACGGACGCGCTGCAGGCCCTCATGGACTGGCTGTACCGGGCTGAGCCGCAGCTCAGCGAGGACGTGCCCGTCGGAGGGGACCGGGACCTGGTCAGTGACCTCATGGACAAACACAAGGTGGGTGTCCCCGGCCGTGGCGGGGGTCCCAGGCTCTGCACCAGCCCCTGCCCCAGCCCTGCCGCCCCCACAGCGTGGGGCAGGACAAGAAATTCCTTGCTGTGAGGGGGGGTGAGCCCCTGGCCCAGGTTGCCCAGAGCAGCTGTGGCTGCCCCATCCCTGGAGGGGTCCAAGGCCAGGTTGGACGGGGCTCGGAGCAGCCTGGGCTGGTGGGAGGTGTCCCTGCCCAGGGCAGGGGGTGGCACTGGGGGGGCTTTAAAGTCCCTTCAACCCAAACCATCCCAGGAGTCTATGAACAGCCGGGGCAGGATGGGCTTTGCCCACCGGGGCAGCCCCCAGTCCCTGGGGCTGTGCTGGGGCGCCCCATGTACCCCCCCTGCTGCAAGGGGGCCCTGTGCAGTAAGAGGGGCCGGGGCAGGCTGCCGGCACCCCCCGGCGTCCCCCACCCGCTCCTGCCCTCTCGCCAGGTCTTCCAGAAGGAGCTGGGCAAGCGGGCCAGCTGCATCAAGATGCTGAAGCGCTCGGTGCGGGACCTGACGCGCGGCAGCAGCAGCGTCGACTCCCAGTGGCTGCAGAAGCAGATGGAGGAGCTGAGCACCCGCTGGGACCTGGTCTGCAAGCTCTCCGTCTCCAAGCAGGCCCGGCTGGAGGCCGCGCTCCGGCAGGTGAGAGCCGGGCGAGGGGTGGCCGGGGGCAGCCGCCAGGCCAGGGACTCCCCGGGTGGAAATTTTGGGGTCCGCAGCCGGTGCGTCCTGGTGGGAAGGCTCTGCAGGCGTCTGGGGTGCCCAGGGCTGTGGGTGGCCACGCTGTGGGGCGCTCCGTGGGGTGGCCGGGCGGTGGGTGGCCACGCTGTGGGGCGCTCCGTGGGGTGCACAGGCGGTGGGTGGCCACGCTGTGGGGCGCTCCGTGGGGTGGCCGGGCGGTGGGTGGCCACGCTGTGGGGCGCTCCGTGGGGTGCACAGGCGGTGGGTGGCCACGCTGTGGGGCACTCCGTGGGGTGCACAGGCGGTGGGTGGCCACGCTGTGGGGCGCTCCGTGGGGTGGCCGGGCGGTGGGTGGCCACGCTGTGGGGCGCTCCGTGGGGTGCACAGGCGGTGGGTGGCCACGCTGTGGGGCGCTCCGTGGGGTGCACAGGCGGTGGGTGTCCGTGCTGTGGGGCGCTCCGTGGGGTGGCCGGGCGGTGGGTGTCCGTGCTGTGGGGCGCTCCGTGGGGTGGCCGGGCGGTGGGTGGCCACGCTGTGGGACGCTCCGTGGGGTGGCCGGGCGGTGGGTGGCCACGCTGTGGGGCGCTCCGTGGGGTGCACAGGCGGTGGGTGTCCGTGCTGTGGGGCGCTCCGTGGGGTGGCCGGGCGGTGGGTGGCCACGCTGTGGGACGCTCCGTGGGGTGCACAGGCGGTGGGTGGCCACGCTGTGGGGCGCTCCGTGGGGTGGCCGGGCGGTGGGTGGCCACGCTGTGGGGCGCTCCGTGGGGTGCACAGGCGGTGGGTGGCCATGCTGTGGGGCGCTCCGTGGGGTGCATGGGCGGTGGGTGGCCATGCTGTGGGGCGCTCCGTGGGGTGCACAGGCAGTGGGTGTCCGTGCTGTGGGGCGCTCCGTGGGGTGGCCGGGCGGTGGGTGGCCACGCTGTGGGGCGCTCCGTGGGGTGCACAGGCGGTGGGTGTCCGTGCTGTGGGGCGCTCCGTGGGGTGGCCGGGCGGTGGGTGGCCACGTGCTGCAGGGCGCGTGTCGCAAGGCGCCGTGGCCGGGTGCCAGGCTGGGTGCCGCGGGCGCCTGCGGTAGGTGTGTGCCCATGTGCGGGGTGCGGGGGCCGGGGGGGGCCCTGCTCCATGGGGAGGTGCTGGTGGGGGTCAGGGGAGACTGTCCCCCAGGGGCCGAGCTGGGGCGAGGAGCGTCCTCTCTGCCCTGCCGTGGGGCTGGAGCTGGGCTGGCAGCAGCTCTCCCGTGGGGGCCCAGTGCCCGGCCCCGGGCAGGAGCGGCCGCTGCAGGGCTTGGGGTCCGGCCAGGGGGCTCGGGGGCCGGGACCGGGGGCCGTGGCCGCAGGGTGGGCGCTGAGCATGTCCCCGTCTGTCGGCGGCAGGCGGAGGAGTTTCACAGCCTGGTGCACTCCTTCCTGGGTCGCCTCTCCGAGTCGGAGAAAGCCCTCAAGTACGGCGTCTTCCCCGAGGAGGAGCCGGCCGTGCAGGAGTGCCAGCACCAGCTGCAGGTCGGTGCCAGCCCCCACCAGTCCCCATTAGCCCCTGCCAGCCCTCATTAGCCCCCACCAGTCCCCGCCAGTCCCCACCTCCAGGGTAGCTCCATCCTTTCCCCGGTACGTCCCATTGCCGGGGTCAGCCGGCCCCAGCCAGGGCGTGGGGCGCACCCCACGGAGACGTGGGACGTCGGGTCCCATCACACCAAGACACGGCGTTTGGGGCCCCAGGCACCCCGAGGCGCGGAGATTCGGGGTCCCGAGCACCCCATGCGAAGGTGGCCGTGCCCAGTCCACCCAGCGGCCTTCCCCCGGCGCACGCCCGGCTGGGTGCGGGCTGGTCCCTGCGGCGCCGGGGCGCGCCGTGGGGCGGCGGGGCTGCGAGCCGGCAGCACCACGGTCCCTGCGCTCCCCCAGGAGCTGATGAAGTCCCTGCAGTGCCAGCAGCTGGAGCTGGAGTGCATCACCTCGCTGGGGGAGGAGATCCTCGCCACCTGCCACCCCGACTCCGTCATCACCATCAAGTCCTGGGTCACGGTGGTCAAGAGCCGCTACCAGGAGGTGAGTTGGGCGCCCCTTCTCCATCCCTCCCCGGGCATGGAGCCGCCCTGCAGCCAGGCCCGCGCCGAGCACAGCCCCACGCCCTTCCCACCGCCGGTGCCTCTTCGGCACAGCCGTCCTGACCCGCGCATTGCGGGAGCTGGGGATGTCAGCCCCGGCCAGCACAGACGGTCTTGGTCTTCCCCATGGTGGGACGGCCCCGGCTCAGCTCCTCCGGCACAGACCTGCCCTCCGTGAGCTGCCGGGACCCCCCGCCCCGGCCAGCCCTGTCCATCCCCTCGCTCCCACCCCTGCTCCCCCATCCCGGGGCCATGCCAGGGGTCACCCGGGGCCTCTCCGGTCCTGCCCGGCCGGTGGTGGCTCATCGCACACACCCGAGATGGCAGATGCCCCGCAGCCCAGGCAGGCAGTCCCCGGGGAGCAGGGTCTGGGGATCCCCATCCCGCTCCCCGCTCCGGCGGCGGCTCGGAGCCTCCCTGGCATCCAGGGTTTGCAGTGCAAGCGCTGCCGGCCCTCCCTGAACGGGTCTGACGGGTTTGGGCCATCCTCACCCTGCTCCGCACAAAGCCCTCGGTGAGCAGGGAGCCGCGGTATCTGATCTGGATCTGCTCCGGGGTCCCGGCGCCCGCGGGCTGCCCGCTCGCCCCGCTCCCACCGGATAGCGAGGACGCGGCACAGCCCCGCCCGAGGGCAGCCGGCACGTCCGCAGCGGCGCAGACCTGGCTACCGGCATGTTCGGCCACTGGTCACAGGGATGGGCCAAGGACCGGAGCTCAGGGCGCCGGCGGCAGCACCCAGGAGCTGCAAAGGCCCCTCGGCACGTGCGGGGCCGCGCTGCGGGAACTCAGTCCTGCCCCGTGGTCACGGGTGGGCTTTGGAGCCCCACGTCCCTGCCCCATAGTCACCACGGCTGCTGGCCGGGGGTCCGGGTGCCTGCCCCATGGCAGGTGTGGCCGGTGGCTCCCAGGCCAAAGAGTCGTCCCCTCCAAAGCAATGTCCCACTGGGGTCCGCAGCCGTCCCCGTGCCCCCCCCAGCCCCAGTGGCCCATCTGCCCCCCGGCCGTGCCCGCAGGTGCTGAGCTGGGCGCAGCAGCAGGGCGAGCGGCTGCAGGCGCAGCGGGCCAGCCTGGCCGCCGAGCGGGAGGAGGTGGCCCAGCTCGTGGACTGGATCACGGCCGCCGAGGAGGCGCTGAGCCTGCGGGACCAGGAGCCGCTGCCGGAGGAGGCCGAGCAGCTGGAGGAGCTCAATGCCCAGCACACGGTGAGGGACCCCGCGCCCTGCTCCCCCCCTCGCCGGGGGCCATGCCGGGGTCCCCCACACCCTGACTGGCCCCGGGCGAGGGCTTGACCCGAACGAGGACTTTCGGGTGCCCCTGGTTAAGGCTGTGGGTGCCCCTCGTGTGCGCCCCTCGTGTGCGCAGCACAGCACCTTTCGCAGCCCGAGCCCACCGGCTCTGCGCCAATGGCTGCTGACGGGGCCAGCAGGGCTGGGCTGCGGGTGGCCGCGCTCCCGGCGTCAGCCCCCTGCCCCAGCTGTGCCGGCAGGGCCGGCCAGCGATGGGGACCACGGCTCAGCCCCAGCGCTCTGCGGCAGGTCTTCATGGAGGAGCTGAACCGCAAGCAGCCCGACGTGGAGAAGGTCACCAAAGGCGGCAAGCGGAAGCTGGCCACGGAGCTGGGCCCGCCGGTCGCCCGCCGGCTGGCCACAAGTAAGGGCCCCCGTTGCCCCCTGCGCGGTGCCGTGCCCCGGGACCCCGGGCCCTGCCCTCACCACCCGTCTCCGCTGGCTGCAGGGCGCCGCAGCACCGGGAAGGCGCAGGGCGCGCTGGCGGTGCCGCTCGGGGGGCTGGAGCCCCAGACGCCCCTCATGGCCCAGCTCCTGCACCGCTGGCAGCAGCTCTGGCTTCTGGCCCTGGACCGGCAGTACCGGCTGGAGACGGCCATGCAGCGCCTGCGGGAGGTAGGGGCAGCCGTGCCGGCGGTGCCGCGGGGTCCGACGCGGAGGGGGGCGATCTCCAGGGTTGGGGGGATGGAGCGGGCAGCACCCAGGAGCCTTCCCAGACCCCGTCCCTGCGACCGGGAGACCCCTGGCAGCCACGAGCCGGCTGCTGGAGCCCCTGGCGACCCAGAGCCGGGGGTCCTGGGTCCAAAGAGACCCCTTGGCCAGCCCCAGCGGGTCAGGGCTGGGAGCAAACTGGCTGCACGGCAGCGGGGCTGAGCCCCAGCATGGGTCCTGTGTGGGGCACAGCGTGGTCCCCCACACCTGGGGGCGCGGGGGGGCTTCGCTGCCGGCGCGTTAACTCCCGTCTGCACCTCTCCCAGCTGGAGGAGTTTGCTCACTTCGACTTCGGGGTCTGGAGGAAGCGGTACATGCAGTGGATCGGCCAAATGAAGTCCCGAGTCCTGGATGTTTTCCGAGGCATCGACAGGGACCAGGACGGGCGCATCAGCCAGCGGGAGTTCATCGAGAGCGTCCTCTCCTCCAGTGAGCACCCGGGGCGGGGGCTGGAGCCTTTTACCCCCCCGAGAGCCCGGGGAAGGGCGGTGTGGGGAGAGGTGGGGAGGGACAGGCTCTGCCAGCAGGGACCCTGGAAAAGGAGGCCGAGGGGAGACCTTCTCGCTCCCCACAGCTCCCTGGAAGGAGGGGGGAGCCGGGGGC
Organism: Alca torda; assembly: GCA_008658365.1. Taxonomy (NCBI): domain Eukaryota; kingdom Metazoa; phylum Chordata; class Aves; order Charadriiformes; family Alcidae; genus Alca; species Alca torda. Next base: position 164,656,290 of record CM018077.1, read on the forward strand.
TCGGGCTCTTCTCCCAAGGAACAGGCCATGGGACAGGAGGGAACGGCCCCGAGTTGCGCCAGGGCAGGTTTAGGATGGATATTGGGGAAAATTCCTTCCCAGAAAGGGTTGGAAGGGGCTGCCCAGGGCAGTGGGGGAGTCGCCATCCCTGGGGGGACGGAAAAGCCGGGCAGATGCGGGGCTGGGGGACGTGGGGCAGTGGGGGGGGGGTTTGGCAGCGCTGGGTCAATGGTTGGGCTCCGTGATCCCAAAGGTCTTTTCCAACGTAGAAAACTGTGATTCTGTGACCCCCCTTGGAGCGGGGCCAGGCTTTGGTGCTGTCACGGGCAGGCCTTGACCCAGGGCACAGCGGGCTGAGGGTCCCCTCCCCTCCCCTCCCCAGAGTTCCCCACCAATGTCTTGGAGATGAACGCCGTGGCGAGCATCTTTGACATGAATGGCGACGGCTTCATCGACTACTACGAGTTCGTCAGCGCCCTGCACCCCAACCGCGACCCGCTGCGCCGGATCGCCGACGCCGACCAGATCCAGGATGAGGTACGGCGGGGGGGGGCCGGGGCCGGGCAGGGTGGGGGTCCCACTGTGGGTCTGAGCCGAGCATGCCGTCCCCAGGTGAACAGGCAAGTGGCCCAGTGCAACTGCGCCAAGCGCTTCCAGGTGGAGCAGATCAGCGCCAACAGGTACCGGGTAAGTGCCGACCCGATGGCCTGGTGATGGGCAGATGTGGGTGCTGGTACCTGCTCTGGCACCCCCTCCCCGCCTCCCAGCCCTGCCCGAGCCCCCCCACCTTGCCCTGACGTCCCGATCCCCCGCAGTTCGGGGAGTCCCAGCAGCTGCGGATGGTGCGGATCCTGCGCAGCACCCTGATGGTGCGGGTCGGGGGGGGCTGGATCGCGCTGGACGAGTTCCTGGTGAAGAACGACCCCTGCAGAGGTGGGTACGGGTGTCCCGCGCCGGCTGCCCTGGCGTCGGGGTGGCGGGTGTCCCTGTGCCCGGGTGCGGTGCCTGCGGGGCCGCGTGGGTCGGCGTCGCCCATGGGGGATGCAGCCCCCCGGGCTCCCCGGGCTGCGGGACCCCCCAGGCCCCCAGCGCCTCCGTCGCCCCCAGTGAAGGGAAGGACCAACCTGAAGATCAACGAGAAGTACCTGTCGCCAGAGGCCTTCGGGGCTGCCGCGGCCAAGTGTGCGGGCAACCAGTCGGCCCCCTCCTCCAAAGTGCTGTCCCCCAGCCGCTCCAACTCCAGCCTCAGCCTCTACAGCAGCGCCTCGGCCCCCAGCAGCCCCCTGGCGAGGAAGGTAAGGGTTGGGGGCGGCCCCCCCAGAAGCCCTGACCCCTCCAGCCTGGCCGCGGCGGGTGCTGACCCTCTCCCTCCCCAGTCGGTGCTGCGGAGGACGCGCTCCGGTGACCGCTGCCCCCGCTCCCGCGGCTCCCTGCTGCCCGACGGGGCTGAGCTGCAGTTCACCGCGGCCGAGGACACCCTGGCCGTGGCACCCCCAGGTGAGGACCGTGCCGCTGCGGGGGGGCCCTGGCTGCAGGCTGCACCCCATGGGGCTGGGGGAGGGATGGGGAGGCCCAGGGGAGCCGCAGGCGGTGGGGCGGTGTGGGGCCGGGCAGAGGGGCTGCCCCCCGCCCCCAGGAGCACTGGCACGGGGGGGTGCAGGAGGGGACGCAGCTCCAGCCCCTCCGTGTCATAGAATCCCAGAGCGGAATGATAGAATCGTCGAGGTTGGAAAAGATCTTTAAGATCATCAAGTCCAACCATTAATCTGACAAGGACAAGAGGGAACGGCCCCAAGTTGCGCCAGCGCAGGGTTAGGATGGATATTGGGGAAAATTCCTTCATGGAAAGGGTTGTCAGGCGTTGGAAGCGGCTGCCCAGGGCAGTGGGGGAGTCGCCATCCCTGGGGTATTTAAGACGCGGTGCTGAGGGACGTGGGTTGGTGGTGGTTTGGGCAGTGTTAGAGTCACAGAACAGAATCACAGAATCACAGAATTGTCCGGGTTGGAAAAGACCTTTGGGATCACGGAGCCCAACCATTGACCCAGCGCTGCCAACCCCCCCCCACTGCCCCACGTCCCTCAGCCCCGCGTCTGCCCGGCTTTTCAGTCCCCCCAGGGATGGCGACTCCCCCACTGCCCTGGGCAGCCCCTTCCAACGCCTGACAACCCTTTTGGGGAAGGAGTTTTCCCCAATATCCATCCTAAACCTCTTGGTGTCCCTGCAGAGCCGCCCGAAGGGTCGCCCCCGGAGCACTGCAGCCCCTGCCGCTGACCCCCCCCGCCGCCCGCCCTGCGCCCAGCACCCTCGGCCGGCCCCACTCAGGACTCTCCTCCCCGAGGCCGGAGGATGGCGAAGCCGCGGCCCCGCGCCCCACGGCTCTCCGGCCCGGCGCTGCGGACCCCCGCGGGCACCCGCCTGCGCGGGCCGAGCTCTCTGTCCGTCACCGATCCCACTGGGCCTGGCCCCGGCATATATGCAAGCATCCCCCCGCCTCCGACACACACCAAACCGCCCCCGGGCTCTGGCTGGCACGGCCCCCCCCGCCCCACGGCCCCACCGGGCAGCGTGGGCCTCTCTGAGCCCCGATGCCCCTCTCCGAGCGCCCGGGGGGGGCTGCAGGCTTCCGGGAGCATCCCGCCGCCGCCGGGTCTGCCGGGGCTGCCGCAGCCCAGACGCCCCTGGGCTGGGCTCTCCCTTGTCCCCCAGGCTCCCCCGCCGTCGGGGGGGGCTGCCGGGGCCACCGGGCATTTGGGCATCGCTGGCGGGGGTCCTGCCCCCCACGCCCGGGGGGAGGTGGCCGGGCTCGGTACCGGGGCAGCGGGGCCCCTCGCCGGACGCAGAGCCCCGTTTCTGGTGCTAACCCTCACCCCTCGGCCCTTCGGTGTCTGCGCACGGGGCCCCGGCTGCAGCTGCCCCCCACCCCGGCAGGGCTCGGGCTGCCACGGGCCGGGGGTCCCCCGCGCCCCCCGTCCCGCCTGGGCGGCGGGACCCCCGCCCTGCCGCCGCATGCCCACGTCGCCCCGCTAACCGGACAGCAGTAGAGCTGAATGTAACCCTGGCCGGGCTCCTTCCCGCCAGCCTCAATAAAGAGTAGGTTTCTTTTTCTACGAGCAGCCGGGGCTCGCTGGGGTCCGTCCGTCTGTCCATCCCTCCGTCCGCTCACCCTGCCGCCGGGTGGTGTGGGGGGGTGTAGCATGGCCAGAGCCATGGTGGCACGCGGTGGCCGGGTGTGCCTCCAGCCCGGTGCCACCAGCAGAGACGGCCGGCGCCGCAGCCGCAGCTGGCAAGCCCGGGGCGTCGCAGCGGGTGCCAGCGGGCACCGCGCCGTGTTGCCTCCTTTCCGAGCAAAGCGTTGCTGGGATTCCTGCTGTGCCCCAGCGCCTCTGCCCGGGGCCGGGAGCCCACACCCACGGCACGCAGCACGGGGAGACGCCGCGTCCCCATCCCCGTCTGCCACCCGCCCTCCTGCCACCCCGCAGCCCCGGGAACACCGGGGGCGTCCAGGCGGCCCCCGGCCAGCGTGGTCCCGGCAGCGGGGCCTCCGTCCGCGTGGTCCCACGCCACTCAGGTTGGTGCATCTGGAGACACTGGCTGCATCCCCAGTCCCGGAGGCCGGGGACACCCATGTGCGGGGACTGTCCCCAGGCGTCGCAGCGGCACAGCCCTTGCCCGGCACCCCCGGTATCGGGGCCGTCCAAGGCCTGCACGCGCCGGGTGAGCCCCCACCGGGGCTGGGGCTTTGCCTGGCGGCCTCCTCCCTCCTCGTGTCCCCGTTGGCCGGCCAGCCGCGCCCCCAGGGATTTCAGCCCCATTTCTGCGCTGTCGTCCCCTAAAACTCTTTCCACACTCATCTTTTTTCTGAACAAACACCTCCGCGCCAGTCAGCAGCTAAAGGCGGCCAGAGGGTCTGTGGTGGGGCACGTCCCCCCGTCCATGTGTGGAGGAGCCCTGCAAGCCCCCGCGTGCGGGCGGGGGCCCCTCGCCGCTGGCACTGCCCCACCGCACCGAGCCCCACGGCGCTCCGCGGAGCAGAGCATCCGCCAACGCGTCTCGGGTTGGTCCACGCGGCGCTGCTGGCGCGGGCTGGGACCGCCGACACGAGTTGCGTTGCACATTCCTCTGCCTATGGAATTCTCACCCACCACTCCCAGCCGGGGGAACACACCCGGCACCACCGGCACCACCGGCCTGTGCCAGCCGCATCCAGAGCCCCAGGCAGCGACTCTGGCCCGGGAAGCAAAGACAAGAGGCGGAGGGACTGGCCGGGACGCACACGCAAACTGTTTGCAAAATGTTTGCGCAGCCGGGCGAACGCCGGCGACGCGGCTTCCTCCGGGCTGCACCCGGGGACGGGGTGACGCGATGGGCAGACGCAGACGCGGAGCGCGCGGATGGAAGGGAGCCGGCGCCGTCCTCGGGGGGACGCGGTGCAGAGCGGGGATGCCCTGGCAGCGCCCCCACGGCTCACTGCCCATGCCGGGGCCGGGAGAGGAGCATCTCACGGTGCTTCGCTGCGGGAGCGGTTCCCGGGGCAGTGGGAGAGCCGGGATGGAGGCTTGGCCCCAAATGGGCACCATCATGGCCAGGTGCTTCACCCAAGCCCCTGTAGCCATGCTGCCCGGTGGAGGTGCTGCTCATGCGGCGGAGCGTCCCTCCTGCCGGCGGGCGCCCTGGGGATCCGACTGGCCTCCGCTGCGGCGAGGGGGAGGCGGGTGCCGCCCTGTTGCCCAACCGCCCCAACACTTGCCCCGGCTGTGGGAATCCCGGGTGTGACGGGCCCACCCTGCGCCCCCGCAGCCGCCCCAGCCCCAGACCGGAGCCACACGCTGGCGGCAGCCTCTTCATCCCACCCCTAGGAGCCCGGCCACGCCGCGGGGGAGAGCCGCCATGCCCCGGCCTGGCAAAAGGCAGCGTCTCAAACGTCCCCCCAGACACCTCCTGTCCCCTCTCCAGGAGCCGAGACGTGTGGGCCCCAGTGAGCGCCGCTGCCGGGGCAGCTCCTGCATCCCTGGCGTGCACAGCCCCGGCTCCCTGCGCTCTGCTCCTGGCTTTCCCGTGCCCAGCACGGGGGTGTCCCCGGGCTGCTCTGGCTCCCACTGGCAGGCACGGGGCTCTCCCGCCTTCTGTTTGCACCCGCATCCCGTGTAAAGCCCTTGCCCAGTGCCCAGGGTACGGTGCTGCTGGTGAGATCCCGTGGCCCAGAGCCCCCAACCCTGATCCGTGAAGGGGGCGCAGGGTCAGGATGCCCGCGGCGCCGGAGGCAACGCCACGGTGGGGGTGGACGATGGTGGGGGTGGACGATGGTGGGGGTGGACAATGATGGGGCTGGCAGCTTTGGTGCGGCACCGGTCGGCGCCGGTGTCGGTGCGGGCGCGCTGCTCTGCTCCCGCACTGGGGCCAGCACGTGTGCAAGCACACGCGTGTGCGCGTGCAGAGCCCCTTGCGTGGCAGGTGTGTGTGCGCAGCGCGGCTGCTGCGCGAGCACCTGCGCGACGGCGTGTGTGGGCGCAGGCATCGGGCGGCAAAGCCCCGGCAGCGTCTCCCAGCGCTGAGCTCAGCGTCTGGCCTCAGCCCCGGCAAGGATTGTCCCAGCTGGCGACGTGCCGCGCTCCCGCACCGCCTTGCCCCTTCCTCGGTACGTGCCAGGGGGACGGGGACTGCAGTGACTTGCGCCCGAGCCGGACTGTCCTCGCTGCCATCCCACCGGTGCCACCAGCGGCACTCAGGAGCCCCCAGTGTGGGGCTGGACCTTGGGGTGTCCGTGGCCCCAGATTGCTGGCAGCTGGGACAGACGGACGCGGCACAGGGAGGACGTGCAGCCTGGTGATGCCGGGCAGTGGGGCAGCGTCGGACGGCGTGTCCCGGTGGGCGGCAGCGCGGTTCGCAGTGGGGACAAGCGGCAGCCGCCAGGCCCGGTGACGGCACCGCGCAGTGACGGCAGCGAGCCCCCTCCTCTGGGAGCCATCTGCCGCTGTGACACCCAGCTCGGTCGGCCATCCCTCACCGACCCACACGCGTCCCGCTGTGGGACGACTCCTGGAACGCTGAGTGACCACGTCCCAGTGCCTGCCCCGCTGGGCTTTCCCCTTCCCCACAGCAAACGGCCCCGCTGGCTCAGCCGCCGGCGCAGCAGCGGTGTCACCGCGGCTCCCGGGAGCCAGTGGCCACCTCCAGCCCCAACCGCGGCCGCCCACGGGCAGGGGCGAGGTGCCGAGGCCACTCCTTGTCTTCGTCGGTATGTGTTGGTGTGTTGGTGAAGCCGCGTGTGGTTAGTTGGAATGTGCGCGGGAATTGCAGCCACACGTTCTGCTAATTACCGTAACCAGAGCCCGTCCTCTGCCTCTGGGCCGCGGGCCCGAGGGGGAAACCAAAACAGCGTTGGCAGGAGCAGCGGCAGAACAACCCAGTATGGCCCAGCAAGGCCCAACATGGCCCAGCGTGGCCCACTATGACCCAGGAAGGCCCAGTATGGCCCAGCACGGCCCAATATGTCCCAGTATGGCCCAGTAAGGTCCAGCACAGCCCAATATGGCCCAGAGTGGCCCAGCATGGCCTGACATGGCCCAGCGTAGCCCACTATGACCCAGGAAGGCCCAGCATGGCCCAGCACGGCCCAGTATGACCCAGTATGGCCCAGCACAGGGCACTGCCTGGGGCAGCAGGTTCCCCTCCTGCCTGTCCCTGCAGCAAGGCAGGGAGACGATGTCCCGTTGGCCACCTGTGCCGGTCACTGGCCGGCCATGCCCGTGCCTGGCCCCGGGGCTGTCCTCGCTGCTGGGGAGGCTGCAGGGGGGCACAGCTGGCCCAGACCCCGGCCGTTGCCTCGCCATGAGGATGCTCTGCCATGGCGGCACCGCTCCAGCGCGCTGGTGCCAAGCCCTCTGCGGCAGCGGCAAACGTTCATCCCTGTTTGCCTTGGGATTAGGGCTCCTCAGCACCTCCCGCGAGCGGCACCGCTGCAGCAACCATTGGCAACGCCTGTGCAGCCATGGGGGACCCACGCTGGTTTCTGGGACACAACCTCCTCTCCGTGTGCCACAGGGATGGGGCACGGGTACGGCGGTGACCGCTGGCCCTGCTGGGGGGACAGAGCCCTTGCCACTCTCCTGGCCCTGCTGATGCTCCCCCAGTTGGGACACGGCCCCACAGGCCCGGGGCATCGTCCGGGCCGGCCTCTCTCGGCCCTGCAGCTCTGCCTGCTCTGGGGTGACACCCTCCGAGGGTCCATCTGCCCTCCCGGGACCACCGGCTTGGCGCTGCCACAGGTTCAGCCATGCCATTGCCGGGAGAATGCCCCTCCACCGCTGGCGGGGTTCACCACACCGGCAGCAGGCGCCAGGGCTGTATGCCCGCTGGACCACGCCGTGCCACGCCGCGGGCTCGCCCGGCCAGCCCTGTGCCTGGATACCGGCAGCTCTCCAGACAACACACTCCCACGCACCATAAACATCTTGCCCAAGCGGCGCATCCCTTCCTCGGCTCTCCGCCCCGCAGGGCTGGCACCGGGAGGGGGCTGCAGGGCCACCCCGCAGCCCCAGAGGGACCCTGCCCCGAGTGCGGTGCCCACCGCTCCTTCGGTGCCCACCGAGCACCCGTGGCAGCGGGGAGAGGCGAGGGGGTGCCCAGGGTGGAGTGGGAGCTGGGCGCAGGGTCCGGGGAGAGGGTGTGGGGCTGGTGACGGAGGCAAGGCACGGGTGTTTGGGGTGACTCAGGTGGCAACGGGGTGGCTTGGGCATGTTTTGGGCAATTCAGGCTCTACCTGTACATCCAGGGATGTGGGCAAGGTTTGTGGGGGGGGGAGCGGGGAAGGGTCCCCCTCTCCACCTCATCTGCCATGGTGCCAGGGTCAGGCCCGCAGCTGGAAGTCTGGGCTCTGTCACTCTTGCAGCTGCAGCCCGGGGTCCGGCCACAAAGACACCATGGCGCGGCCGGTTGGATGGGAAATGGACCCCCGGTGGGCTGGTGTGGGGAGGGCTGAGGGGCTGCCCCGGGAGAGGAGCTGCCGGCAGGGCGAGGTGCTGGGGCTGCTGGGGCAGGGGGTGGTTATGGGCGATGGGCAGAAGGATGTGGCAGCTGGGGACGAGCACAGCACAGGGGCACTGGCCCCATGGAGGTCTCTCCCCTCTTTCTCTTGCCTCCTTTGGAATCACGGAATTGCCTGGGTTGGAAGGGACCTCTCAGATCATTGAGTCCAACCATCACCCCAGCACTGACAAAACCCATCACTAACCCACAGCACTAAACACTACGGCTTCCCTTTGTGGAGGGCACTGCTGGACCAGGTGGCTACTTGCTGGGACAGGGCCACCGGCCCACACCGCAGCCCCTCGGGGATGGGCGAACCCCTCGCTCCTGCTCCCAGCCCTGCTGGTACGGTGCAGGGAGGGCGGTGATGGGGCCACAGGGGCCAGTGCAGCCGGACCCCCTGCAAGGGGGACGCGGGGACCCGGCGGGGGCCGTGGGGAGGGCTGGCCTGCATGTTTCTGGCAGGGCTGGGCCGGTGTGTCATCCCCAGGGGCGGGGAAGGGCCAGGTTTTAAACCTGCTGCGGTCGCAGGCAGGAAGCAGCGGCGAAGCAGCGGGACTGCGGGCACCTGCCAGGCGAGCCCGTCCGGCGACCACCGGCGCAGGTAGGCGAGGTCCGGCGGAGACAGGCCCGGCTGGGAACCATGGGGCCGTGCTGGGGGGGCACGGCCGACCGAGGCGCTCCCGCTGGTGCCGGGTATGCCAGGAATGCGGCATTGCCTGCGCCCGCCGGTCTCCTGGGCTGCAGCCAGATGCTGGGGCGGGAGAGTGGGCGTAGGGCAGCAGCCGCACGGTGCTGCGGTCGGCGGGCACCGACAGCCCTTGTGTCTGAGCACGGCAGGAGGATGCTGGTCCCTGACCCTGATGTGCCCCGGGATTGGGACAGGAGGCGACGGGTCCCAGGGAAAAGCCCCTCTTGCCTCGGGGCTCCGACGGGCTCAGCGGGGCTCGTGGGGTGGTGGGTGCCGAGGAAGGGGTGGGCAGTGGGGCAGGGCACGCAGGGGCTGGTAACACCCTTCCTTGGTGCCCAGTGAGGTGGGGACACGGTGGTGTGGGATCCCCTCCCATGGGCAGGGTGCGACCCCGTCCCACCGCCGCAGCGGAGGAGCAGCCCCGCTCCCGGCACCTAACGGGGCCCGTCAGCCGGCAGGAGCCCCAACGCCGCCGGCCATCGGTGGGACCCCGGCACCACGTCCCTGCTCCGAGGCAGCCGGGCTGGCAGCACCATTTGGCAAGGAGTCCTTGGCTGCCCCCAGCCCTGAGAGGACCCCAAAGTGCCCCAGCTGCCCTCCCTGTCCCTGTCACCCTTCCATCACTGCCCCAGCCAACTCCCCAGCACTTCCTCCCCCTGAAACACCCTCGGGTTCAGTCCGTCCCACCAGAGACCCCCCCCCCAGACCTCCACCAGTCTCCCACCCATGGCCCCAGCCCCTTCCTCCGCCACCCTCTCCCTGAAACCGTGACCCCGGCTCTGCCGGTAGAACCTGTCCCTTCTCCCCGTCCCTCCCCGCAGCCCCCGGCAGCCTCTCCCTCCCCACCCCGCGGGTGCCGAGGTGTGGGGTCGTCCCGTGGGACGCGGGGCCGGTGTAGCTGCACCGCTCCTCGCGTACACCCCTGCGCTGGGTGTAGGAGGAAGAGCTGCCGCGGTGACTCAGGCGGGCAGGGAGGTGTGCGCGGGGGCCCGCGGTGCCAGTGGGTGCCAAGGGGCCGCGCGTCCTGTGCCGGCGCTCATACCAGCACCAGCACGTTTCCCGACGCGGGCAGCAGCGAGAGTGCGGCGCAGCGGCCGCCGCTGCCGGGGCGAGCTGCCCGCGTCGGGGAGAGACTGTGGCCCCGGGGAGGGCTGCAGGTGCCAACGCCTGAACCTCTGCCAGGAATCTCCCTGGCTTTGTAGGCAGAGCTGGTTACTAAAAGTTTCCATGGGGCTGACGTCTTCTGACTAAAGGGAGAAGAAAAGAGCCCCTGCCCTGCCCGCACGCCCGCTGCCTCCTCCCCGGCCTGTGTAGGGCAGGGGGCTCCACCGCAACCCCGAGGGTTTCTGCCCCTGTCCCCCAGCCCCAATGAGAATTGGGGTTTCAAGCTGCCACCGTGTTACGGGTGTCAGCGCCCAAATCCCCCCTGCACACTGGCGCCAGTGGCCGGCGCGGGTCTGGGAAGGGCAGGGATCTGCCCGGGGGTCTCTGGGTTCTGCAGCCGCACTGGTGCTGCCCACCCCTGTGCCATGGCACGGCGGCGTGGTGGGGCTGAGCCCGGCTCCTCCCAAGCACGGCACAGCCTGCGCCATCTCACCCGGCACCTCTCTGCCAAAGGGCTGCGGGGCCGGGAGCCGCTTTCCCGTCCCCGCGAGGCGGCATGGCCCCAGGACCGGGTGGGCAGAGCCGGCGGTGCGGTGCCGCCAGCCCCACTGTGCGTTGTGCCTGTGCATCCCCTCGCCCCGTGTGGGTCTGTACTGCCCTTCCCAGGGGCAGGAGCAGCGCCCAACGCCGTCCCACCCATCATCCCCACCTCTTGGCGCCGGAGCCAGCTGCAATCCTGGACCTGCAAACACAAACAGCATTGCCTGGGCAGATCCGAGCCCGTGCGGCCGCGCTCGCGCTGACATCACCAGGCGCACGGAGACGGGGCCTGTCGGGACCTTTCCCCCTGGGACGGGCGGCACGAGCTGGAGCACGGCGGGGACAGAGGAGCCCTTGCGAGGGAAAGGTGCTGGCCTGGCCCGGGGGCGCGGGACGGGCGGGCGCGGGCGTGCAGGGACAGAGCCCCGTCGGGAGGCGGGTGTCGCGGTGAGCAGGGCCCCAGGCACGGTGCCCGCCGGCACCGCACCACGCTCTGCGCACCCGGGTGTGTTTGCACGGGTGGAATGGGGAAGGATGTGGGTCTGTGAGCCCCAGGCAGGATCCACGGCCCAGTGCCGGTGCGGGCAGTGAGGTACGGCCGGTCGGCACCATCCCCGCTCAGTGCGACCACCGCGGGAGGGTCAGCGTGGGGCTGGCTACCCTGGGGTGCTGCGCCAGCGCCCTTCCCCTCCACCGCCACCGGCAGCTGCGCGTACCACGGGGGGCTCTGGCTGTGTCCTTGGAACCAGGTCCAGAGATGCCCATCCCTGGGGGGGTTCAAGGCCAGGTTGGACGGGGCTCAGAGCAACCTGGGCTGGTGGGAGGTGACCCTGCCCAGGGCAGGGGGTGGCACTGGGGGGGCTTTAAAGGTCCCTTCCCACCCAAACCAGTCTGTGATTCGGTGACCCAGCAATGGACAGGCCGAGAGAGCTGGGGGGGTTCAGCCTGGAGAAGAGAAGGCTCCGGGGAGACCTTCCAGCCCCTTCCAGGCCCTAAAGGGGCTCCAGGAAAGCTGGGGAGGGAGTCCGGAGCAGGGAGGGGAGCCATGGGAGGTCGGGAATGGGATTAAAGCAAAAGAGCGGAGATTTAGATGAGATATAGGGAAGAAATTCCTTATTCCGATGGTGGTGAGCCCCTGGCCCAGGTTGCCCAGAGAAGCTGTGGCTGCCCCATCCCTGGAGGGGTTCAAGGCCAGGTTGGACGGGGCTTGGAGCAACTTGGGCTGGTGGGAGGTGTCCCTGCCCAGGGCGGGGGGTGGGACTGGATGGTCTTTAAGGCCCCTTCTCACCCAAACCATTCTGCGATTCTATGACTGATTCTATGACTCTAAGCCCGCGGGCAGCACCCGCCGCCTCGGCTGCAGCAGCTCGGGCAGGCAGCTCTCCTCAGTCTGCTGCAGCGCTCCGTGCTCGGTCCCGTGGCCTCCGTAGGGCCGGTCCAGCCCTGGCACACCCCACTCTGCACCGGTGCCAGGGGGTCTGCGTCCAGGGATGGGACTCACAGGGGCATAAGGAGCTGTCTCCGCTGCCCCTCTCCCCTCAGCCCCGCAGTCCCAAGCCACTCCAACCAGGACAGGAGGGGAGCAGCCTTTCCGCGCTGGCTCGGGGTTTGCTCATCCCTGGGCCAGCAGCAACCTGAGCGACTGCCGTTATCCCTGCGGGTTGCTGGTTTTGGCTGGTGCTTTGTCCCAAGCCCCGCTGCCCCGCAAACCTTCGAAGCACTGAGAGACGAGCCCTGTATAGACGGGTGGTGAAATGCCTCCGAAGCTGGTGGGGGCTTTGCTCCCCAGAGGACGCAGTCCCACCTCAACCCAGAGCTCCACGGGTCCCACCGGTGCCTGTGCTCCAGTCTCTCACTGAGACACCCCGGTGCCCCCAGCCATCTGGCCCAGGGGCTTGCTTCTGGCAGGTCTGGCACAGCATGGAATCACGGAATTGTAGAATTGCCTGGGCTGGAAGGGGCCTTTCAGATCACGGAGTCCAACCATCAGCCCAGCGCTGCCAAACCTCCCCCTACCCCACGTCCCTCAGCCCCGCGTCTGCCCGGCTTTTCAGTCCCTCCAGGGATGGCGACTCCCCCACTGCCCTGGGCAGCCTCTTCCAACGCTGGACAACCCTTTCCGGGAAGGAATTTTTCCTAATATCCATCCTAAACCTGCCCTGGCGCAACTTGGGGCCAGGGACAATCACACTGCCCTGAACACACTCAGCCTTTGGCTGTTACGTCCTCCTGCCTCTGAGGTATCCCTTTGTCTTTTTTCCCCCGTATTTAGCATGCAAATCACATGTTATGGTTTGAGGAATCCACAACAAGTTATTGTCATTCAGACAACCATTCCATCACCTGATGAGCCCTCCCTATCCAGGAAGGGCAATCAGGGAAAAACAAGGAAACCCGAGGGTTTAAATATAAACAGATTTAATAGAATAAGACTAGGTAATTAACATTAATAACACTAAAGAACCAATATTGATCCCAATACCAATATAAAATAGACAAGGATTATACTCAGCCCATTCCATCAGTAGGAAGCTGGGCACTGCTGGGAGGAAGGGGAGGGCTCAGGGGTCCGGCTCCAGGGCAAGGAGTTCTCTGGACCATCGCCATCAAGGGAGAGGGAGAACTTCAGCAAACTTTCTAATTTATATTGAATGTGATGGTCACGGCATGAAATAATCCTGTTGGCCACCTCGGATCAAGTGCCCGGGTCTTGTTCCTCATCCCTGCACCCGGTGAGCTCAAAAACACTGAGACCTTGAAACCCACATACCATAGCTGGCTATAAAGTAAATATTTTCACAAATTCAGCCACTAAAGTCTTCCGAAAGTGCAGTTTTCCCAAGCATTAGAACAGACCTTACTGAAAAGTAAAATTACCGACAGAGAAATTCGTCCTGCGTCGCTCAAACCAGGACACCATAGAAAAGCTGATTTCTCACTGAGCTCCCCCATTTTCTGCCCTCTCTCCAGAGAGTCTCGTCAGCTGTGAAAGCAGTGCAGTGGGACGATGGAGAGCGAGCCGGCAGTGAACGGCCACGCTGCCCCCCTCTCTCGCCAGGAGGACGTGCCGGCAGCAAACCACTCGTGCCAGGAGATATTGCCTCGCAAGCAGAAAAAAGCGGCTGATGGGGATGTGACGGTGATGGATGCTTCCAGCGAGCCCTCGGAGGCAGCTGGGAGCATTGCTGGAGTGTTTGTAGAGACTTCCAAGAAGATAATGAGCTTTTATGATGCCACCAGAGAGCATCTCCTGAGTTTGGATTTAGCACTCTGTCTTCTCGAGGCCCAGGCAGCCACAGGCTTCATCACCGACCCGGTGACGAACAGGCGTGTCTCCGTAGCAGAGGCTGTGCAGCTGGGGCTGGTGGGGCTGGAGCTGAAGGAGAGGCTGCTCTCCGCAGAGAAAGCTGCTACTGGCTTTGTGGACCCCTACACAGAAGAGAAAATCTCCCTCTACCAGGCGATCCAGAAGGAGCTGGTTGGGAGGGAGCAAGGTACCCGGCTGCTGGAGGCCCAGATGGCAACCGGAGGCATCATTGACCCAGCCACCGGCTGCCGGCTGCCAGCAGACGTTGCCTGTGAGAGGGGGTATTTAGATGAAGAGATGACCCAGCTCCTCTCTGACCCCACCAATGAGGACAGCAAAGGCTTCCTCAACCCCAGTACTCTGGAGAGGGTCACTTACACGGAGCTCATGAAGAGGTGTGTTGTTGATCCGGCCTCAGGCTTCCTCCTCTTGCCCCTGCAAATCACGTTCCTGGGGCTGGCAGGGAGGGTGAGCAGCAGGGACCTGCTGGACTCCGGCATCATCAGCCCTGACACGTTCAGAGGTCTTGAGGAGGGAAGAGTTTCTGCCCAGGAGGTAGCAGAGAACGACTCCGTTCGGCAGTTCCTGCGTGGGACAAGGAGCGTGGCTGGTGTTGTCCTGCCTTCTGGTGAGCGGAAGAGCCTTTACCAGGCACTGAGAGAGCATCTCCTCGTGCCTGGTGCTGCTCTGATGCTCCTGCAAGTCCAGGCCTCCACCGGCAGCCTGACAGACCCCATAAAGAACAAAAGCTACTCAGTTGATGAGGCCGTCAGGGTCGGTCTCGTCGGCCCAGAGCTTCATGAGAAACTGTCTTCAGCTGAGAAGGCCATCACTGGATACAAGGACCCCCGCACTGGAGAAATGCTCTCTCTGTTCCAAGCCACCAGGAAGGGCTTTATCCCCAAGGATCACGGCATTTGCCTTCTGGAGGCTCAGATGGCCACAGGGGGTATAATTGCTCCAGGCAGGCACCTCCGTGTCCCCACAGAGATGGCTTGCAAGTGGGGGTACCTGGACGAGGCCACAAGACGGCTCCTCTCCAGTCCTACTGATGACGTGAAAGGGTTCTTCGACCCCAGCTCCAAGGAGAAGCTGACCTATGCAGACCTGCTCAAGCGCTGTGTCACTGACCCCAACACAGGGCTCCTTCTGCTGCCACTTGGTGGAGAAAGAAGAGAAGGAGCCGAGGGAACCCACCTCTTCTTTGACCACAGGACCCAAACAGCTTTGGAAAACACACAGGTACCCATTGCTTTAGGTAAATTCAAGGGAAAGTCAGTGTCTCTCTGGAAACTCCTCTTCTCAGACTACATCCAGAGTGAGCAAAGAGCTGCTCTCACCCAGCGGTACCTTGCAGGAACGCTCTCTACACAAGAACTGGGCAAGGCAGTCAGTGCCACCATTGAGGAAATGGCTTCCACCGCTAATGTCACCTTTGAAGGACTGAGGGACCAGGTGACAGCTGACCAGCTCCTGAGCTCTGAAATCATCAACAAAGATTTGTTTAAGAAACTGAAGGAGGGAGAAACATCAGCCAAAGAAGTCGTCAGCATGGACACTGTCAAGAAGTACCTGCAAGGGACGGGTAGCATTGGTGGGCTCCTGCTTCCTGACTCCCAGGAGAAGATCAGCATCTACCAGGCGAAGCGGAAAGGACTTTTAAGGCCAGGAACATCACTGATCCTCCTGGAGGCACAGGCTGCTACTGGATTTATCATTGACCCAGCTGCCAACAAAAGGTATTCTGTGGATGAGGCGTTAAGAGCGAATGTCATTGGCCCGGATGTTTATGACAAGCTATTGACTGCAGAGAAATCAGTCACCGGCTACAGAGACCCCTACTCAGGGAACAAGATCTCCCTCTTCCAGGCCATGAAGAAGGAGCTCATTGTCAAGGAGCACGCTATCCGCCTGCTCGAGGCCCAGATCGCCACCGGCGGCATCATCGACCCCGTGCACAGCCACCGCCTCCCCGTGGAGGTGGCCTACCGCCGCGGCTACTTCGACAAGAAGATGAACTTAATCCTTTCGGATCCCAGTGATGACACCAAGGGCTTCTTCGATCCCAACACCCACGAGAACCTCACCTACCTGCAGCTGAAGGAGAAGTGCATCACAGAGCCATCCACTGGGCTCTGCCTCCTTCCTCTGAACAGTAGGAAGCGCCAGTTCATCGATGACACCACCAGACGGGTGTTCAGGAGCTCCTGGCTGCCGGTCAGGTTTGGGCGGTTACGGGGGGAGAAGGTCTCTGTGTGGGACCTGCTGAACTCCGAGTACTTCAGTGAGGGAAGGCGCCGGGAGATATTCAACCACTACCAGCTGAGGAAGCTCACCCTGGAGCAAATTCGTGCCATGTTAGAGGAGGAAATGAAAAAATGGGCCCCCATCAAGTTCCCAGCCATGAGAGGCAGCGTCAGCGCTTACCACCTGATGGAAACAGGTGTCATTGACAAGGCCCTGTTTGAGAAGGTGTTGGAGGGATCCGTCACACCAGAGGAAGTCCTGCACATGGACTCTGTCAGAAAGTACCTCTATGGCTCTGGCAGCATCGGGGGGATCGTACTCCAGCCATCGAACCAGAGGATAAGCATTTACGAGGCCATGAAGAAAAACATCATGGTACCAGGAGTAGCCCTCCCACTGCTAGAGGCCCAGGCGGCCACAGGCTTCATCATTGACCCCGTGAACAACCAGAAACTCTGTGTGGATGACGCCATCAAGGAGGGCGTCATTGGGCCAGAAGTCCATGAGAAGCTGCAGCACGCAGAAGGGGCTGTAACAGGCTATAAAGATCCTTTCACAGGCAAGAAGATCCCCCTCTTCCAGGCGATGAAGAAGGGCCTGATTGCTGACAAACAGGCCATGCAGTTGATGGAGGTGCAGATGGCTACAGGAGGCATCATTGACCCAACATGCGGCCACTATATCCCCGTGGAATCTGCCCAGAAGCGAGGGTGCCTGGATGAGGACACAAGCAAGGCCCTTTCTAAGCCCAGTGACAGCAACAGAGCCTTCTGCGTCCCAGACAGCAAAGAGACCGTGACCTACGGCGAGCTAATCAAGCGCTGCCAGAAGGACGAGATCTCCGGCTTCCACTTGCTACCTCTGCCACAGGCAGCAGCTCCTGCCTACACCGACGAGCAAATCCAACAGATTTTTAAGGAAACGGTGGTGAAGGAAAAAGGGGTCTCCCTCTGGGAGCTAATCCACTCGGGGTATTTCACTGAGGAGCAGAGGAGCGACTTCGTGGAGAGGTTCCGGTCGGAGGAAAAGTCGCTGGAGCAGCTGGTTGCTCTTGTGCTCAGGCTGGTTGGGGAGATGGAAATGAAAGCCCGCACCCAGATCACCTTGGAAGGCCTGCGGGGCAGCGTCCCCGCAGTCTGGCTGCTGGATGCTGGCATCATTACTGAGAAGACGTTTGAAGAACTGGCACAAGGCATAAAAACCCCCGAGGAAGTGGCTGCGATGCAGAGTGTGAAGAGGTACTTGCAGGGCACAGGCAGCATCGCCGGGGTGTTCATAGAGGCATCCAAAAAGAAGATGAGCTTTTACGATGCCATGAAAAACAATCTGCTCCTCCCTGGGGCTGCTCTGAGGCTGCTGGAAGCTCAGGCAGCCACAGGATACCTAACTGACCCCGCAACACACCAGAGACTCAGTGTGAGGGACACTGTGAAAGCAGCTGTTGTCGGTGAAGAGCTCACCGAGAAGCTCCTTCTAGCTGAGAGGGCAGTGACTGGCTACACGGACCCCTACACGGGGAGCTCCATCTCACTATGCCAAGCGCTCAGGAAAGAGCTGGTTCCCCTGGGAGATGCTGTTCCCTTGCTAGAGGCCCAGCTGGCCACAGGAGGGGTCATTGATCCCATTCACCACCACCACCTTCCACTCCAGGCTGCATGCAGATATGGCTTCTATGACGAGGACCTGAACCAAACCCTCTCTCAGCTGAATGAAAGCACCAGAATCTTTTTTGATCCAAACACAAAGGAGAACGTGACCTACCAGCAGCTGAAGGACAGGTGCATTCAGGAGGCTGAGTCAGGTCTCTGGCTCCTTCCTCTGTCGGAAAACGCCATGTTCTGTGTAGATGAACAGACCATGGAGGTGCTGAAATCTGTGACCGTTTGTGTCAACATAGGGCGGTTCAAAGGACAGACAGTGTCAGTCTGGGACCTTCTCAACTCTGAATACCTCTCAGACAGCAAGAGAAGGGAGCTAGTGCAAAAGTACAAAGATGAGAATGCTGAAGTGCTACATGAAATCATAACAATTGTCACCACAATCATCAGAGAGACTGAGACACAAGGCAAGAAGTTTGCATTCAAGGGCCTTCGGAAAAGAGTGTCCGCTAGCGACCTCTTCCAGTCTCAACTGATAGACAAAAAAACCCTGGATGAGCTCAACCAAGGGAAGAAAACAGTCAAAGAAGTCACTGAAATGGACTCTGTCCGCAGGTACCTGGAGGGCAGCAATTTCATAGCAGGGGTCCTTATACAGCCAAGCAAAGAGAAGATGAGCATCTACCAGGCCATGAGGAAGGGCATCCTGAGGCCAGGGACAGCACTGGTGCTGCTGGAGGCGCAGGCTGCCACGGGCTACATCATCGACCCGGAGAAAAACAAGAAGTTTTCAGTGGAGGAAGCATTAACTGCAGGTCTAATCGGGCGGGAGATATTTGAAAAGCTGCTCTGTGCAGAAAGAGCCGTGACGGGCTACACTGACCCCTACACAAAAGCCCCAATGTCCCTGTTTGAAGCTATGAACCAAGGACTGATTGTGAAGAGCCACGGCATCCGCCTGCTCGAGGCCCAGATCGCCACCGGCGGCATCATCGACCCCGTACACAGCCACCGCCTCCCCGTGGAGGTGGCCTACCGCCGCGGCTACTTCGACCAGGAGATGAACCAGATCCTCTCTGACCCCACTGACGACACCAAGGGCTTCTTCGACCCCAACACCCACGAGAACCTCACCTACATGCAGCTCCTGGAGAGGTGTGTCCAAGATTCAGAGACTGGGTTGTACATGCTACAGGTTGTACAGGAAGGAGGAAAGTACTTCTACATTGATGAGTCTACAAAACAGGTTTTGCGCTCAAAGCCCCTCAAAGTGGAAGTTGGAAAGTTTAAGGACCAAACAGTTTCCATCTGGGAAATTCTCTGCTCTCATTACATCTCTGAGCAGAAAAGGAAAGAACTAGTGATGCAGTACAAATGCAAAACCCTCACACTAGAAGATCTTATAGCCCTCATCCTCAAAATAGTTGAGGATAGAGAGCAAAGAGCAGAAGCCCTCAAGGTTAAAGGACTCCGTGGGGATGTGTCAATATCAGAATTGTTTGACTCTGAGATAATTGACAAGAAAACTCTAGATCAGCTGCAAGATGGGAGTCTCACGCTGGCCAGCCTCACAAAGAAGGACACTATCAAAAGGTACTTGGATGGCACTGGATGCATTGCCGGAGTTCTACTCCCATCAAGGAAAGAGAAGATGAGCATCTACCAGGCACTGGAGAAGGGCCTCCTCACGGAACAATGTGCACTGGGGCTTCTGGAAGCACAAGCTGCCACTGGTTTTCTTATTGACCCACTGAAAAATAAGAAGCTCTCTGTGGATGAGGCCATCTCGTCCGGGCTGGTGGGTAGCAACTTGCACGATAAGCTCCTGTCGGCAGAGAAAGCTGTGACGGGATACACAGATCCTCATACAGGAAATAAAATATCCCTCTTCCAGGCCATGAGGCAGAAGATAACAGTCAAGGAGCACGGCATCCGCCTGCTCGAGGCCCAGCTGGCCACAGGCGGCATCATCGACCCTGTGCACAGCCACCACCTCCCCCTGGAGGTCGCCTACCACCGTGGCTACTTGGATGATGATACGTTTCTCCTACTTTCTGATCCAGATCATGGTAGCAAAGGTTTTATAGATCCAAACACTCATGAGAAAATCAGCTACAGTCAGCTCCTACAGAGATGTTCCAAAGACAGAGACACTGGATTGTACCTACTGCAGGTCATGGAAAAACAAGATGACTATTTCTATATCGACGAGCAAACAAAAAATGCCCTATTATCTACAAAGGTACAATTGACTGTTGGAAAATACAAAGGACATGTGTTATCACTGTGGGAACTTCTCTGTTCCGAGTACATCACGGAAGAGAAAAGAAAGGAACTGGTGAAAAAATATAAAGAGGAATCCCATCACATTATACAAGGAATCATTGAAACAATACTAAATATAATTAAAGAAAAGGAAGAGGACAGAAGTGATGTCTGGTTCCAAGGACTCAGACAACAAATAACAGCGTCAGAACTCCTCAGTGCACAGATAATTACAGAAGAAACAATGGAAAAGCTGCATGAAGGAAAAGAAACAGCCCAAGACATAGCAAAAAGGGAAAGTGTGAGAAGATACCTTGAGGGAACTGGAAGCATCGCTGGCGTGCTGGTGCCCTCCAAGGCCGACCCCGCCAAGACGGAGAAGATGAGCATCTACCAGGCCATGTGGAAGGGCATCCTGAGACCAGGGACAGCACTGGTGCTGCTGGAGGCGCAGGCTGCCACCGGCTTCATCATTGACCCGCTCGCCAACAAGAAGCTCTCCGTGGACGAGGCCGTCTCCTCCGGGCTGGTGGGCAGCGAGTTACAAAAGAAACTTCTTTGTGCAGAGAGATCTGTAACAGGCTATGCCCATCCATGCACAGGACAAAAGATGTCCCTCTTCCAGGCCATGAAGAAGGAGCTCATCGTCAAGGAGCACGGCATCCGCCTGCTCGAGGCCCAGATCGCCACCGGCGGCATCATCGACCCCGTGCACAGCCACCGCCTCCCCGTGGAGGTGGCCTACCGCCGCGGCTACTTCGACCAGGAGATGAGCCAGGTCCTCTCCGACCCCACCGACGACACCAAGGGCTTCTTCGATCCCAACACCCACGAGAACCTCACCTACATGCAGCTCCTGCGCCGCTGCGTGCCCGACCCGGACACGGGGCTGCTCATGCTCCAGCTGATGGACAAGGGCTCCGTGCTCTACCAGCTGACCGAGGACGCCCGCAAAGCCCTGCAGGCCGCCCGCACCACCCTCAGCGTGGGGCTCTTCCAGGGCCAGAGCGTCACCGTCTGGGAGCTCCTCTTCTCCCGCTACGTGCCCGACCACCGGCGCCAGGACCTCCTCCGCAGGTACAAGGCGGGGACGCTCACCGTCTCGGAGATGATCACCCTCCTCACCGCCATCGTCACCGGGGCCGAGGGCCAGGGCCACGGCACCGCCCTGGCCCACAAGCCCACGCAGCGGGAGGCCCCGCCGCCGGCCCAGAACGGCGAGGCCGCGGGCTCCCGGCAGCAGCGGGAGCGGGAGCGGGAGCGGGAGCTGGAGCTGGAGCGGGAGCTGGAGCTGGAGCGCTCCCTCACGTCCCGCACCGTCGAGGTCTCGGTGGGCGGCTTCCAGGGCAGGAAGGTCTCCCTCTGGGAGCTCCTCTTCTCCAAGTACGTCTCCGAGGCAAAGAGGCAGGAGCTGCTGGGGCAGGTGCGCGCCGGCAGCCTGGCGCTGGACGAGCTGGCAAGGCTCCTCACCGTCCTCGTCGAGGAGGCGGTGGAGCGGAGCAGCAAGGTGAAATTCACGGGCCTCAGGAGGCAGGTGACCGCCTCGGACCTGGTGGACTCGGGCATCATCGACAAGGACACGCTGGCCGACCTGGTCCAGGGCTCCAAGACGGTGCAGGAGGTGACGGAAATGGCCTCCGTCAAGCGCTACCTGGACGGCACGGGCTGCATCGCCGGCGTGCTGGTGCCCTCCAAGGCCGACCCCGCCAAGACGGAGAAGATGAGCATCTACCAGGCCATGTGGAAGGGCATCCTGCGGCAGGGCACGGCCCTGGTGCTGCTGGAGGCGCAGGCTGCCACCGGCTTCCTCGTTGACCCGCTCGCCAACAAGAAGCTCTCCGTGGACGAGGCCGTCTCCTCCGGGCTGGTGGGCAGCGAGCTGCACGAGAAGCTCCTCTCGGCCGAGAGGGCCGTCACGGGCTACACCGACCCCTACACCGGCGAGCAGATCTCCCTCTTCCAGGCCATGAAGAAGGAGCTCATCGTCAAGGAGCACGGCATCCGCCTGCTCGAGGCCCAGATCGCCACCGGCGGCATCATCGACCCCGTGCACAGCCACCGCCTCCCCGTGGAGGTGGCCTACCGCCGCGGCTACTTCGACCAGGAGATGAGCCAGGTCCTCTCCGACCCCACCGACGACACCAAGGGCTTCTTCGATCCCAACACCCACGAGAACCTCACCTACATGCAGCTCCTGCGCCGCTGCGTGCCCGACCCGGACACGGGGCTGCTCATGCTCCAGCTGATGGACAAGGGCTCCGTGCTCTACCAGCTGACCGAGGACGCCCGCAAAGCCCTGCAGGCTGCCCGCACCACCCTCAGCGTGGGGCTCTTCCAGGGCCAGAGCGTCACCGTCTGGGAGCTCCTCTTCTCCCGCTACGTGCCCGACCACCGGCGCCAGGACCTCCTCCGCAGGTACAAGGCGGGGACGCTCACCGTCTCGGAGATGATCACCCTCCTCACCGCCATCGTCACCGGGGCCGAGGGCCAGGGCCACGGCACCTGCCCTGGCCCACAAGCCCACGCAGCGGGAGGCCCCGCCGCCGGCCCAGAACGGCGAGGCCGCGGGCTCCCGGCAGCAGCGGGAGCGGGAGCGGGAGCGGGAGCTGGAGCTGGAGCGGGAGCTGGAGCTGGAGCGCTCCCTCACGTCCCGCACCGTCGAGGTCTCGGCGGGCGGCTTCCAGGGCAGGAAGGTCTCCCTCTGGGAGCTCCTCTTCTCCAAGTACGTCTCGGAGGCAAAGAGGCAGGAGCTGCTGGGGCAGGTGCGCGCCGGCAGCCTGGCGCTGGACGAGCTGGCAAGGCTCCTCACCGTCCTCGTCGAGGAGGCGGTGGAGCGGAGCAGCAAGGTGAAATTCACGGGCCTCAGGAGGCAGGTGACCGCCTCGGACCTGGTGGACTCGGGCATCATCGACAAGGACACGCTGGCCGACCTGGTCCAGGGCTCCAAGACGGTGCAGGAGGTGACGGAAATGGCCTCCGTCAAGCGCTACCTGGACGGCACGGGCTGCATCGCCGGCGTGCTGGTGCCCTCCAAGGCCGACCCCGCCAAGACGGAGAAGATGAGCATCTACCAGGCCATGTGGAAGGGCATCCTGCGGCAGGGCACGGCCCTGGTGCTGCTGGAGGCGCAGGCTGCCACCGGCTTCCTCGTTGACCCGCTCGCCAACAAGAAGCTCTCCGTGGACGAGGCCGTCTCCTCCGGGCTGGTGGGCAGCGAGCTGCACGAGAAGCTCCTCTCGGCCGAGAGGGCCGTCACGGGCTACACCGACCCCTACACCGGCGAGCAGATCTCCCTCTTCCAGGCCATGAAGAAGGAGCTCATCGTCAAGGAGCACGGCATCCGCCTGCTCGAGGCCCAGATCGCCACCGGCGGCATCATCGACCCCGTGCACAGCCACCGCCTCCCCGTGGAGGTGGCCTACCGCCGCGGCTACTTCGACCAGGAGATGAGCCAGGTCCTCTCCGACCCCACCGACGACACCAAGGGCTTCTTCGATCCCAACACCCACGAGAACCTCACCTACATGCAGCTCCTGCGCCGCTGCGTGCCCGACCCGGACACGGGGCTGCTCATGCTCCAGCTGATGGACAAGGGCTCCGTGCTCTACCAGCTGACCGAGGACGCCCGCAAAGCCCTGCAGGCCGCCCGCACCACCCTCAGCGTGGGGCTCTTCCAGGGCCAGAGCGTCACCGTCTGGGAGCTCCTCTTCTCCCGCTACGTGCCCGACCACCGGCGCCAGGACCTCCTCCGCAGGTACAAGGCGGGGACGCTCACCGTCTCGGAGATGATCACCCTCCTCACCGCCATCGTCACCGGGGCCGAGGGCCAGGGCCACGGCACCGCCCTGGCCCACAAGCCCACGCAGCGGGAGGCCCCGCCGCCGGCCCAGAACGGCGAGGCCGCGGGCTCCCGGCAGCAGCGGGAGCGGGAGCGGGAGCGGGAGCTGGAGCTGGAGCGGGAGCTGGAGCTGGAGCGCTCCCTCACGTCCCGCACCGTCGAGGTCTCAGCGGGCGGCTTCCAGGGCAGGAAGGTCTCCCTCTGGGAGCTCCTCTTCTCCAAGTACGTCTCCGAGGCAAAGAGGCAGGAGCTGCTGGGGCAGGTGCGCGCCGGCAGCCTGGCGCTGGACGAGCTGGCAAGGCTCCTCACCGTCCTCGTCGAGGAGGCGGTGGAGCGGAGCAGCAAGGTGAAATTCACGGGCCTCAGGAGGCAGGTGACCGCCTCGGACCTGGTGGACTCGGGCATCATCGACAAGGACACGCTGGCCGACCTGGTCCAGGGCTCCAAGACGGTGCAGGAGGTGACGGAAATGGCCTCCGTCAAGCGCTACCTGGACGGCACGGGCTGCATCGCCGGCGTGCTGGTGCCCTCCAAGGCCGACCCCGCCAAGACGGAGAAGATGAGCATCTACCAGGCCATGTGGAAGGGCATCCTGCGGCAGGGCACGGCCCTGGTGCTGCTGGAGGCGCAGGCTGCCACCGGCTTCCTCGTTGACCCGCTCGCCAACAAGAAGCTCTCCGTGGACGAGGCCGTCTCCTCCGGGCTGGTGGGCAGCGAGCTGCACGAGAAGCTCCTCTCGGCCGAGAGGGCCGTCACGGGCTACACCGACCCCTACACCGGCGAGCAGATCTCCCTCTTCCAGGCCATGAAGAAGGAGCTCATCGTCAAGGAGCACGGCATCCGCCTGCTCGAGGCCCAGATCGCCACCGGCGGCATCATCGACCCCGTGCACAGCCACCGCCTCCCCGTGGAGGTGGCCTACCGCCACGGCTACTTCGACCAGGAGATGAGCCAGGTCCTCTCCGACCCCACCGACGACACCAAGGGCTTCTTCGATCCCAACACCCACGAGAACCTCACCTACATGCAGCTCCTGCGCCGCTGCGTGCCCGACCCGGACACGGGGCTGCTCATGCTCCAGCTGATGGACAAGGGCTCCGTGCTCTACCAGCTGACCGAGGACGCCCGCAAAGCCCTGCAGGCCGCCCGCACCACCCTCAGCGTGGGGCTCTTCCAGGGCCAGAGCGTCACCGTCTGGGAGCTCCTCTTCTCCCGCTACGTGCCCGACCACCGGCGCCAGGACCTCCTCCGCAGGTACAAGGCGGGGACGCTCACCGTCTCGGAGATGATCACCCTCCTCACCGCCATCGTCACCGGGGCCGAGGGCCAGGGCCACGGCACCGCCCTGGCCCACAAGCCCACGCAGCGGGAGGCCCCGCCGCCGGCCCAGAACGGCGAGGCCGCGGGCTCCCGGCAGCAGCGGGAGCGGGAGCGGGAGCGGGAGCTGGAGCTGGAGCGGGAGCTGGAGCTGGAGCGCTCCCTCACGTCCCGCACCGTCGAGGTCTCGGCGGGCGGCTTCCAGGGCAGGAAGGTCTCCCTCTGGGAGCTCCTCTTCTCCAAGTACGTCTCCGAGGCAAAGAGGCAGGAGCTGCTGGGGCAGGTGCGCGCCGGCAGCCTGGCGCTGGACGAGCTGGCAAGGCTCCTCACCGTCCTCGTCGAGGAGGCGGTGGAGCGGAGCAGCAAGGTGAAATTCACGGGCCTCAGGAGGCAGGTGACCGCCTCGGACCTGGTGGACTCGGGCATCATCGACAAGGACACGCTGGCCGACCTGGTCCAGGGCTCCAAGACGGTGCAGGAGGTGACGGAAATGGCCTCCGTCAAGCGCTACCTGGACGGCACGGGCTGCATCGCCGGCGTGCTGGTGCCCTCCAAGGCCGACCCCGCCAAGACGGAGAAGATGAGCATCTACCAGGCCATGTGGAAGGGCATCCTGCGGCAGGGCACGGCCCTGGTGCTGCTGGAGGCGCAGGCTGCCACCGGCTTCCTCGTTGACCCGCTCGCCAACAAGAAGCTCTCCGTGGACGAGGCCGTCTCCTCCGGGCTGGTGGGCAGCGAGCTGCACGAGAAGCTCCTCTCGGCCGAGAGGGCCGTCACGGGCTACACCGACCCCTACACCGGCGAGCAGATCTCCCTCTTCCAGGCCATGAAGAAGGAGCTCATCGTCAAGGAGCACGGCATCCGCCTGCTCGAGGCCCAGATCGCCACCGGCGGCATCATCGACCCCGTGCACAGCCACCGCCTCCCCGTGGAGGTGGCCTACCGCCGCGGCTACTTCGACCAGGAGATGAGCCAGGTCCTCTCCGACCCCACCGACGACACCAAGGGCTTCTTCGATCCCAACACCCACGAGAACCTCACCTACATGCAGCTCCTGCGCCGCTGCGTGCCCGACCCGGACACGGGGCTGCTCATGCTCCAGCTGATGGACAAGGGCTCCGTGCTCTACCAGCTGACCGAGGACGCCCGCAAAGCCCTGCAGGCCGCCCGCACCACCCTCAGCGTGGGGCTCTTCCAGGGCCAGAGCGTCACCGTCTGGGAGCTCCTCTTCTCCCGCTACGTGCCCGACCACCGGCGCCAGGACCTCCTCCGCAGGTACAAGGCGGGGACGCTCACCGTCTCAGAGATGATCACCCTCCTCACCGCCATCGTCACCGGGGCCGAGGGCCAGGGCCACGGCACCGCCCTGGCCCACAAGCCCACGCAGCGGGAGGCCCCGCCGCCGGCCCAGAACGGCGAGGCCGCGGGCTCCCGGCAGCAGCGGGAGCGGGAGCGGGAGCGGGAGCTGGAGCTGGAGCTGGAGCGGGAGCTGGAGCTGGAGCGCTCCCTCACGTCCCGCACCGTCGAGGTCTCGGCGGGCGGCTTCCAGGGCAGGAAGGTCTCCCTCTGGGAGCTCCTCTTCTCCAAGTACGTCTCCGAGGCAAAGAGGCAGGAGCTGCTGGGGCAGGTGCGCGCCGGCAGCCTGGCGCTGGACGAGCTGGCAAGGCTCCTCACCGTCCTCGTCGAGGAGGCGGTGGAGCGGAGCAGCAAGGTGAAATTCACGGGCCTCAGGAGGCAGGTGACCGCCTCGGACCTGGTGGACTCGGGCATCATCGACAAGGACACGCTGGCCGACCTGGTCCAGGGCTCCAAGACGGTGCAGGAGGTGACGGAAATGGCCTCCGTCAAGCGCTACCTGGACGGCACGGGCTGCATCGCCGGCGTGCTGGTGCCCTCCAAGGCCGACCCCGCCAAGACGGAGAAGATGAGCATCTACCAGGCCATGTGGAAGGGCATCCTGCGGCAGGGCACGGCCCTGGTGCTGCTGGAGGCGCAGGCTGCCACCGGCTTCCTCGTTGACCCGCTCGCCAACAAGAAGCTCTCCGTGGACGAGGCCGTCTCCTCCGGGCTGGTGGGCAGCGAGCTGCACGAGAAGCTCCTCTCGGCCGAGAGGGCCGTCACGGGCTACACCGACCCCTACACCGGCGAGCAGATCTCCCTCTTCCAGGCCATGAAGAAGGAGCTCATCGTCAAGGAGCACGGCATCCGCCTGCTCGAGGCCCAGATCGCCACCGGCGGCATCATCGACCCCGTGCACAGCCACCGCCTCCCCGTGGAGGTGGCCTACCGCCGCGGCTACTTCGACCAGGAGATGAGCCAGGTCCTCTCCGACCCCACCGACGACACCAAGGGCTTCTTCGATCCCAACACCCACGAGAACCTCACCTACATGCAGCTCCTGCGCCGCTGCGTGCCCGACCCGGACACGGGGCTGCTCATGCTCCAGCTGATGGACAAGGGCTCCGTGCTCTACCAGCTGACCGAGGACGCCCGCAAAGCCCTGCAGGCCGCCCGCACCACCCTCAGCGTGGGGCTCTTCCAGGGCCAGAGCGTCACCGTCTGGGAGCTCCTCTTCTCCCGCTACGTGCCCGACCACCGGCGCCAGGACCTCCTCCGCAGGTACAAGGCGGGGACGCTCACCGTCTCGGAGATGATCACCCTCCTCACCGCCATCGTCACCGGGGCCGAGGGCCAGGGCCACGGCACCGCCCTGGCCCACAAGCCCACGCAGCGGGAGGCCCCGCCGCCGGCCCCGAACGGCGAGGCCGCGGGCTCCCGGCAGCAGCGGGAGCGGGAGCGGGAGCGGGAGCTGGAGCTGGAGCGGGAGCTGGAGCTGGAGCGCTCCCTCACGTCCCGCACCGTCGAGGTCTCGGCGGGCGGCTTCCAGGGCAGGAAGGTCTCCCTCTGGGAGCTCCTCTTCTCCAAGTACGTCTCCGAGGCAAAGAGGCAGGAGCTGCTGGGGCAGGTGCGTGCCGGCAGCCTGGCGCTGGACGAGCTGGCAAGGCTCCTCACCGTCCTCGTCGAGGAGGCGGTGGAGCGGAGCAGCAAGGTGAAATTCACGGGCCTCAGGAGGCAGGTGACCGCCTCGGACCTGGTGGACTCGGGCATCATCGACAAGGACACGCTGGCCGACCTGGTCCAGGGCTCCAAGACGGTGCAGGAGGTGACGGAAATGGCCTCCGTCAAGCGCTACCTGGACGGCACGGGCTGCATCGCCGGCGTGCTGGTGCCCTCCAAGGCCGACCCCGCCAAGACGGAGAAGATGAGCATCTACCAGGCCATGTGGAAGGGCATCCTGCGGCAGGGCACGGCCCTGGTGCTGCTGGAGGCGCAGGCTGCCACCGGCTTCCTCGTTGACCCGCTCGCCAACAAGAAGCTCTCCGTGGACGAGGCCGTCTCCTCCGGGCTGGTGGGCAGCGAGCTGCACGAGAAGCTCCTCTCGGCCGAGAGGGCCGTCACGGGCTACACCGACCCCTACACCGGCGAGCAGATCTCCCTCTTCCAGGCCATGAAGAAGGAGCTCATCGTCAAGGAGCACGGCATCCGCCTGCTCGAGGCCCAGATCGCCACCGGCGGCATCATCGACCCCGTGCACAGCCACCGCCTCCCCGTGGAGGTGGCCTACCGCCGCGGCTACTTCGACCAGGAGATGAGCCAGGTCCTCTCCGACCCCACCGACGACACCAAGGGCTTCTTCGATCCCAACACCCACGAGAACCTCACCTACATGCAGCTCCTGCGCCGCTGCGTGCCCGACCCGGACACGGGGCTGCTCATGCTCCAGCTGATGGACAAGGGCTCCGTGCTCTACCAGCTGACCGAGGACGCCCGCAAAGCCCTGCAGGCCGCCCGCACCACCCTCAGCGTGGGGCTCTTCCAGGGCCAGAGCGTCACCGTCTGGGAGCTCCTCTTCTCCCGCTACGTGCCCGACCACCGGCGCCAGGACCTCCTCCGCAGGTACAAGGCGGGGACGCTCACCGTCTCGGAGATGATCACCCTCCTCACCGCCATCGTCACCGGGGCCGAGGGCCAGGGCCACGGCACCGCCCTGGCCCACAAGCCCACGCAGCGGGAGGCCCCGCCGCCGGCCCCGAACGGCGAGGCCGCGGGCTCCCGGCAGCAGCGGGAGCGGGAGCGGGAGCGGGAGCTGGAGCTGGAGCGGGAGCTGGAGCTGGAGCGCTCCCTCACGTCCCGCACCGTCGAGGTCTCGGCGGGCGGCTTCCAGGGCAGGAAGGTCTCCCTCTGGGAGCTCCTCTTCTCCAAGTACGTCTCCGAGGCAAAGAGGCAGGAGCTGCTGGGGCAGGTGCGCGCCGGCAGCCTGGCGCTGGACGAGCTGGCAAGGCTCCTCACCGTCCTCGTCGAGGAGGCGGTGGAGCGGAGCAGCAAGGTGAAATTCACGGGCCTCAGGAGGCAGGTGACCGCCTCGGACCTGGTGGACTCGGGCATCATCGACAAGGACACGCTGGCCGACCTGGTCCAGGGCTCCAAGACGGTGCAGGAGGTGACGGAAATGGCCTCTGTCAAGCGCTACCTGGACGGCACGGGCTGCATCGCCGGCGTGCTGGTGCCCTCCAAGGCCGACCCCGCCAAGACGGAGAAGATGAGCATCTACCAGGCCATGTGGAAGGGCATCCTGCGGCAGGGCACGGCCCTGGTGCTGCTGGAGGCGCAGGCTGCCACCGGCTTCCTCGTTGACCCGCTCGCCAACAAGAAGCTCTCCGTGGACGAGGCCGTCTCCTCCGGGCTGGTGGGCAGCGAGCTGCACGAGAAGCTCCTCTCGGCCGAGAGGGCCGTCACGGGCTACACCGACCCCTACACCGGCGAGCAGATCTCCCTCTTCCAGGCCATGAAGAAGGAGCTCATCGTCAAGGAGCACGGCATCCGCCTGCTCGAGGCCCAGATCGCCACCGGCGGCATCATCGACCCCGTGCACAGCCACCGCCTCCCCGTGGAGGTGGCCTACCGCCGCGGCTACTTCGACCAGGAGATGAGCCAGGTCCTCTCCGACCCCACCGACGACACCAAGGGCTTCTTCGATCCCAACACCCACGAGAACCTCACCTACATGCAGCTCCTGCGCCGCTGCGTGCCCGACCCGGACACGGGGCTGCTCATGCTCCAGCTGATGGACAAGGGCTCCGTGCTCTACCAGCTGACCGAGGACGCCCGCAAAGCCCTGCAGGCCGCCCGCACCACCCTCAGCGTGGGGCTCTTCCAGGGCCAGAGCGTCACCGTCTGGGAGCTCCTCTTCTCCCGCTACGTGCCCGACCACCGGCGCCAGGACCTCCTCCGCAGGTACAAGGCGGGGACGCTCACCGTCTCGGAGATGATCACCCTCCTCACTGCCATCGTCACCGGGGCCGAGGGCCAGGGCCACGGCACCGCCCTGGCCCACAAGCCCACGCAGCGGGAGGCCCCGCCGCCGGCCCCGAACGGCGAGGCCGCGGGCTCCCGGCAGCAGCGGGAGCGGGAGCGGGAGCGGGAGCTGGAGCTGGAGCGGGAGCTGGAGCTGGAGCGCTCCCTCACGTCCCGCACCGTCGAGGTCTCGGCGGGCGGCTTCCAGGGCAGGAAGGTCTCCCTCTGGGAGCTCCTCTTCTCCAAGTACGTCTCCGAGGCAAAGAGGCAGGAGCTGCTGGGGCAGGTGCGCGCCGGCAGCCTGGCGCTGGACGAGCTGGCAAGGCTCCTCACCGTCCTCGTCGAGGAGGCGGTGGAGCGGAGCAGCAAGGTGAAATTCACGGGCCTCAGGAGGCAGGTGACCGCCTCGGACCTGGTGGACTCGGGCATCATCGACAAGGACACGCTGGCCGACCTGGTCCAGGGCTCCAAGACGGTGCAGGAGGTGACGGAAATGGCCTCCGTCAAGCGCTACCTGGACGGCACGGGCTGCATCGCCGGCGTGCTGGTGCCCTCCAAGGCCGACCCCGCCAAGACGGAGAAGATGAGCATCTACCAGGCCATGTGGAAGGGCATCCTGCGGCAGGGCACGGCCCTGGTGCTGCTGGAGGCGCAGGCTGCCACCGGCTTCCTCGTTGACCCGCTCGCCAACAAGAAGCTCTCCGTGGACGAGGCCGTCTCCTCCGGGCTGGTGGGCAGCGAGCTGCACGAGAAGCTCCTCTCGGCCGAGAGGGCCGTCACGGGCTACACCGACCCCTACACCGGCGAGCAGATCTCCCTCTTCCAGGCCATGAAGAAGGAGCTCATCGTCAAGGAGCACGGCATCCGCCTGCTCGAGGCCCAGATCGCCACCGGCGGCATCATCGACCCCGTGCACAGCCACCGCCTCCCCGTGGAGGTGGCCTACCGCCGCGGCTACTTCGACCAGGAGATGAGCCAGGTCCTCTCCGACCCCACCGACGACACCAAGGGCTTCTTCGATCCCAACACCCACGAGAACCTCACCTACATGCAGCTCCTGCGCCGCTGCGTGCCCGACCCGGACACGGGGCTGCTCATGCTCCAGCTGATGGACAAGGGCTCCGTGCTCTACCAGCTGACCGAGGACGCCCGCAAAGCCCTGCAGGCCGCCCGCACCACCCTCAGCGTGGGGCTCTTCCAGGGCCAGAGCGTCACCGTCTGGGAGCTCCTCTTCTCCCGCTACGTGCCCGACCACCGGCGCCAGGACCTCCTCCGCAGGTACAAGGCGGGGACGCTCACCGTCTCGGAGATGATCACCCTCCTCACCGCCATCGTCACCGGGGCCGAGGGCCAGGGCCACGGCACCGCCCTGGCCCACAAGCCCACGCAGCGGGAGGCCCCGCCGCCGGCCCAGAACGGCGAGGCCGCGGGCTCCCGGCAGCAGCGGGAGCGGGAGCGGGAGCGGGAGCTGGAGCTGGAGCGGGAGCTGGAGCTGGAGCGCTCCCTCACGTCCCGCACCGTCGAGGTCTCGGCGGGCGGCTTCCAGGGTAGGAAGGTCTCCCTCTGGGAGCTCCTCTTCTCCAAGTACGTCTCCGAGGCAAAGAGGCAGGAGCTGCTGGGGCAGGTGCGCGCCGGCAGCCTGGCGCTGGACGAGCTGGCAAGGCTCCTCACCGTCCTCGTCGAGGAGGCGGTGGAGCGGAGCAGCAAGGTGAAATTCACGGGCCTCAGGAGGCAGGTGACCGCCTCGGACCTGGTGGACTCGGGCATCATCGACAAGGACACGCTGGCCGACCTGGTCCAGGGCTCCAAGACGGTGCAGGAGGTGACGGAAATGGCCTCCGTCAAGCGCTACCTGGACGGCACGGGCTGCATCGCCGGCGTGCTGGTGCCCTCCAAGGCCGACCCCGCCAAGACGGAGAAGATGAGCATCTACCAGGCCATGTGGAAGGGCATCCTGCGGCAGGGCACGGCCCTGGTGCTGCTGGAGGCGCAGGCTGCCACCGGCTTCCTCGTTGACCCGCTCGCCAACAAGAAGCTCTCCGTGGACGAGGCCGTCTCCTCCGGGCTGGTGGGCAGCGAGCTGCACGAGAAGCTCCTCTCGGCCGAGAGGGCCGTCACGGGCTACACCGACCCCTACACCGGCGAGCAGATCTCCCTCTTCCAGGCCATGAAGAAGGAGCTCATCGTCAAGGAGCACGGCATCCGCCTGCTCGAGGCCCAGATCGCCACCGGCGGCATCATCGACCCCGTGCACAGCCACCGCCTCCCCGTGGAGGTGGCCTACCGCCGCGGCTACTTCGACCAGGAGATGAGCCAGGTCCTCTCCGACCCCACCGACGACACCAAGGGCTTCTTCGATCCCAACACCCACGAGAACCTCACCTACATGCAGCTCCTGCGCCGCTGCGTGCCCGACCCGGACACTGGCTTTTATTTCCTTAATGTTTTTGTATAATAGTTAAAACCTTTTGCCTTTTTTTTCATTTTTATTGCATTGATAAGGAATTTATCTATTGGTAAAATTTCTTTTGCTGGGGGATGTTTCTTTCTTTTTTTTTTTAAATTGTATTTTTTAAAAATCTTTTTCCATTCAGAGGATTTTCTTACTCCTTACTTTCCTTTTCAATAATGTACCGACATCAGGTACAGCTTTTAAGTGACTCCCCTGGGCGTTCTTGTATAGCGTAATAGGCTCTTGTCTTCTGTAGTCTTTCAGGAACACAGCAATCAGCCTGGGTTATTTCAGGTCATTTTGGTGAAACATGTTGTCCTCATTTTCCTCATCGAGGCTTAAATGGAAGTATGCCTTTTGTGGTGTATGAGGCGTGGTGAGAATGGTATTTTTATTCTCCGTTTGGTCTGTTTTCTTATGCATGAAGAACATTTTTTCGTCAGCGTATTTGCAGGGCATTATTAGAGTTGCAGGTTTTCAAACCCGAATTTTGGGTGGAGAGCATAGGCCAGGGTGGTGTTAGGTGTTCCCGGAGTGGGATGCATTATCTGCGTTTGCTCTTAATCCCTCAGGCTGTTCAGTTTTTCTGGGGGCCTCTGGGCTACAGACACCCTCCACTTGGAGTGCTTTGGTCCCTCACCGACACGTACACTCGATTCACTCTCGTGCTGCACTTCCCCTCCCTCCAGTTCTCCATGGAGCCTCTATAGAGAGCTCTGCTGTGGGATCCACGCAGGAGCCGAGACCGCGTGGGGGATGTCATCATGCCGTCTCCCTCCTCCATCCTCCCGCGGTCAGCGGAGCCGGCACCGGGGCGCCTGTCCCCTCTACTTGGGACCTCGGCGCATTTCTCTGCACCTTTTGCCCTCCTGTGCCCTGAGCTGACTCAGCCCATGTGCCGCGCTCCGGGAGAGGAGGCAGCGCCAGAACCACTCTGCCGTAGAGTTCAGGGCTGAATAATTCTACTACTGTTTAATAGAAAGAAACTTACTCTCCTTAAATGCATTACCTTAGGCTATTTGCCTTCATTAACCCAGTAATGTCCTGGAAAATGGATTTTTTGCCACAGCTTGTAGAGCTGATAGCTAGACGCAAGTACAGATTAGCCGTGGGACTCCTTACCACAACCTGCCGTGTAGCCCGGAGATTTGCATGGGCTCAAAAAGTGACGGGACAAATTATTGGGGGAGAATTCCACTGAGGGTCCCTCGGCTGCAGGTTACCAGAAGACGGAAGACAGGGTCAGGGGCAGTCGGTACGGGCTCGTACTGCTCTTTCACACTTCGTGTGGACTCTCGTCAGAGCTGGCTGCAGCACAGTGGAGACACGGCCCTCTGCTCTGGGCTGGTGTAACTGCCACTGCCCTACCACCGACCGCATTACGAATGTGGGGAAGCATCAGAAATGCCACAGTTTACCCAAAGGACAGAGCACAACGGGGAAGTTTTACGGCTCCCAGGCCTCACCGCACTCTGTACTGGGGTTAGTTCAGCTTCTTCCCCCACCAACCTGCAGAGACCGTAATGCCACCTCCAGAAGGCCTCGATGATTCGGGCTCCCATGTCAACCAAGAGGCTTCACAGAATCATAGGATCATTTAGGTTGGAAGGGATGTTTCAGATCATTGAGTCCAACCATCAACCTGACACTGACAAAAACCACCATAAACCATGTCCCTCAGCACCACATCTATCCATTTTTTAAATACCTCCAGGGATGGCGACTCCACCACTGCCCTGGGCAGCCTCTTCCAATCCTTAATAACTCTTTCAGTGTAAAAATTTTTCCCCAATATCCATCCTAAACCTCCCCTGGCGCAACTTGAGGCCGTTTCCTCTTGTCCCATGGCCTGTTCCTTGGGAGAAGAGCCTGATTCCCCCTGGCTCCCCCCTCCTTTCAGGGAGCTGTAGAGAGCGAGAAGGTCTCCCCTTATTCATATTCATCTTCCAGACTTCTGCTCTTTCCTGGAAATGGATTAGAAAATGCCTTAGCCAAATCCAGGGTGAATGGCCAAGCCGTGTCTTTCACACACTCTAGCCCTGTGCCATCTCCATCTCTTGGTGCCCATATACTGCTCCAGGGTCAGAGGGCTCTCTACAAGAGACAAAGCACCAGCTGGACCGGCTCTTGTCCTGCTCCACCTCAGCCGTTCCCATGTTCCTGCCCACACCTCCTGCCTTCGGACTGTCTCCTCTTCATCAGTCTCTACTTCCACATCTTTCAGCCTCCACCATGCTTTTCACCTGATCTCCAAGGGTCTCCTTTCCCAGCCTTCTTGTTCATTAGCTCGTGCCTTGTAGACCCAGCAATCCCTGTGGAGCAGGACGGACACTTGCAGCCCTCCAGCTCTGCTTTCGCCCTTCCCCTTTCCAGGGTCACTTCCCTGGTGATAAGCTCTTCCTTACAGCTTCCTCATCTTCGTATGGAATCTAACCACCGTAAGGCCATTTCTTGATAGGGTCTTCAGTCTTACACACCTAGCCAAAAGCCATTTAACTGAACCTAACTGAAAGCCTGTGGCTTATTTTTTTATATATCCACTAGGATATACAAGAGAAAAGGAACTGAGAGGAAACTGCATAGTATTCTGAAGTTCTCAGTCTCCTAGCCCTGGGCCAGACCATCATCTGCCAACAGTCATCTCCTCAAAGCTTGGCTGATTTCACCTTGTGGCACTGGATACAGGAAAAGCCAGTCTCACACGGAGATCAGGAATGGGAGGAGGGCTGCACGGGATGAAGAGCACGCACTAAGGAAAGGAGGACAGGGTAGGGCCTGGCAGCGTTGGGCCCAGCACCGAACCTTGGCTGCTCTCCCCTTGTCTATTGATGCTGTGACCTTCTCACGGAAGGCCACCAGGTTTGTCAGGCACGATTTACCCTTGGTGAAGCCGTGTTGATTTTACCCAGTCACCTCTTTGTTATTCTTCTGCCTCAGCAGTGCCTCCAGGAGGATCTGCTCCATAATCTTACCAGGCACGGAGGTGAGACTGACTGGCCTATAGTTCCCTGGTTCATCCTTCTTTCCCTTTTTGAAAATGGGGATTATGTTTCCCATTTTCCAGTCAGTGGGGACTTCACCAGACTGACATGACTTTTGGAATATAACAGAGAGCGGTTTAGCAACCTCATCCGCCAGTTCCCTCAGTACCTGTGGGTGTATCCCATCGGGTCCCATGGACTTGTTCACTTTCAGGTTCGTCAAATGGTCACGAACCTGATCTTCACTTACAAGGGGCAGTTCTTTCCAACCCCTGCCATTGTCTTCTGTGACTCTGAGAGTGTGGCTGGAGCCCTTGCCAGTGAAGACTGAGGAAAAGAAGTCGTTGAGAACCTCAGCCTTCTCCATATCACTTGGCACCAGCTCCCCCGTTTCCTTTCTGAGGGGGCCCACGCCCTCCTAGTCTTGTTCTTACCATTAATGTACCTATAGAAATTTTTGCTGTTTCCCTTGCTCTCCTTGGCTAGATTTAACTCTAACTGAGCTCTAGCCTTTCTCACCAGGTCTCTTGATGTTCAGACAGCTTCCTTATATGCCCCTCATTCTAGCTGTCCTTTCTTCCACTTCTTATAAAGTTTCTTTTTGTGTGACAGTGTGTCCAGGAGCTCCCTGTTCATCCAGGCAGGTCTCCTAGCATTCTTTCCTGCCTTCCTCTTTGTCAGTATAGTTTGCTCCTGGACACGGAGAAGGTGATCCTTGAATACTGACCAGCTGTCCTGGGCCCCCCTTCCCTCTTGTCACGTCCCACTCTCAGTAAAGAGCGGGGGTAAGTGACTTCGGATTCGTAAATTCTCAACAGCGCAGACTAAGGTGAGATAAATCTCAAGGTCCATATACAAACATTTATTAGCTTCCCAAAATGGTTAGTGTAGGTCTTAACAAGTCCACGATAATTGGTTAGGTATATAACAAATGATGGCAAATGGTGAGGTATGCATTGTGTTACTTAACAACGGGTATAGGACAACTTACGCAAGCGGTACTTAAGGTGGTACTTAAGGTCGTTACTTAACAACTCTAACTGTTACTTAACAATTCTAAGAGAAAAGAGGAACTGAGGGACAGAGAAAGGAAGATAAAGAGATCACCGGTCCTGGTTCCAGCATCTTTTTCAGGGAATCTTCCCAGGCACAATCTTCTTTCTTGGGAAGAATCTTCCCAGGCACTATCTTCTCTATTGTTTCCTCTTTGTTTTCCCCTAGGGGCACTTATTTTCCCCTTTTGTGTTTGCTGAATTAGCACGGTCCACCCCCCTTGCTGAGGACAGCTTCGTCTCAGGTTTCTCCCTTCTCCCAGGTGACGTGTAGCATGATTTGGGTGGAGAGACGAGTGCCATAGTCATACGTGTTTAGCAGGATCTCTATAATCTTCATTAGCATATGCAGGGGGGTGCGCTTTCATATGCATTTTGCGGATAATGAAGCAAAGGTCACTCATCGGACACAATGGCCTTGAGAACTGAGAACTAGCGAGCTCACCACACGAGTGGCAGAACTATCCTGTCTTCACAAGACAGTTCTCCCACACTTTCAGGCACCAGAAGTGTTGGCCTTATCAGTTCTCTGAAGGCCAGGCCTGCATTATTTATTTCCTTGCGAGTGTTTGAGGCATTCCACTGAAGGCTTGGAGGGCCTTCTGCCCCTCGTCAGGGAATTTACAGTCCGTCCCTTCCACCTCTAGAGCTTTGTCCCACAGCACTTTGGCCAGCAGATCCCTGAAGCGATCAAGGTCTGCATGCCTAAAGTCCAGGGTCGTAAGCTTGGCATATATCCTTCTAGTTGCCCTGAGGATCTTAAATTCTATTGCTTTGTGGTCACTGCCGCCAAGGTTATCCCTGAGCCCCACGTTGGTCACCAGCCCTTCCCTGTTGCTGAGAACGAGGTCCAGCATAGCACCTTTTCTTGTTGGTTCCTCTACCATTTGGAGGAGGAAGTTTTCATCCATGCATTCCAGGAACATCCTGGATTGCTGGTGCCTTGCTGTGTTGTCCCTCCAGCAGATGTCAGGGTGGCTGAAATCCCCCACGAGGACCAGGGCCTGTGAACGCGAAGCCACTTCTATCTGCCTATGGAGGCCCTCATCTGCTTGGCTCTGCTGGCCAGGTGGCCTGTAGCAGACCCCGACTGTAACATCACCTTGCCCTGTCTTCCCTTTAGTCTTAACCCATACACTCTCAAACAGCTCTTCGTCCTTCCCCACGTGGACCCCCATCGATTCTAGCTGGTCACTGATGTAGAGGGCAACACCTCCTCCCCTCCTCCCCTGCCTGTCCTTCCTAAAGAGCCTGTATCCGTCTATCCCTGCATTCCAGTCATGGGAATCATCCCACCAAGTTTCAGTAACAGCCACTATGTGGTGGCTTTCCAGCAGCACAGTGGCCCTTAATTCATCCTCTGTATTGCCCAAGCTGCGTGCATTCCCGTAGAGGCACTTCAGCCGGGCTGGAGTGTCACCCCCTTGTGGGAATTCCCCTTGATTCCCTTGGGGTGTCCCGGTGTGTCGTCTCCGGCTTGCCTCAGGGCAGCAAGTTGAGAGCCCTTACTAGGACTCCATCCCTCTGCCCCGATGTGCTGCCCCACTGTTTGTCACAGGCAAGCATGAAATTATTGACCCCTTCCCCCTTCAAATCTAGTTTGAAGCCCTGTCAATGAGCCCTGCCAACTCCTGCCCCAGTGAAGCCTACCAGGGAAGTGGTGGTGGTGACCTCCCCCTGACGAGGGACCCAGAGAGTGAGCTGAGGCAGAACAAAATTTGGGGCTTGTGATCCAGTCACGTCGTGGCTCACCTGCAGGGCGTGCGGTGGCCAGATCCCAGGAGGTTTCTGGAAAGGCTGAGCCAGCGATGGGCCCTGGTGGCCAAGAAGGCCAATGGCATCCTGGGGGGCATCAAGAAGAGCGTGGCCGGTAGGTGGAGGGAGGTCATCCTCCCCCTCTGCTCTGCCCTGGGGAGGCCGCAGCTGGAGCACTGGGTCCAGTTCTGGGCTCCCCGGTTCTAGAAGGACAGGGAACTGCTGGAGAGGGGACAGCAAAGGGCTGCCAAGATGCTGAGGGGACTGGAACACCTCTCTTATGAAGAAAGGCTGAAGGATTTGGGTCTCTTCAGTCTGGGAAAAAGACGGCTGAGGGGGGACCTTATCAACACTGATAAATACTGAAAGGGTGGGTGTCAGGAGGATGGGACCAGGCTCTTTTCAGTGGTGCTCGGGGACAGAACAAGGGGTAACGGGCACAAACTTGACCATGGGAAGTTCCAGCTCAACACGAGGAGGAACTTCTTTACCCTGAGGGTGGCAGAGCCCTGGCACAGGCTGCCCAGAGAGGTGGGGGAGTCTCCGTCTCTGGAGACGTTCAGACCCTGCCTGGATGCGATCCTGTGCCCCCTGCTCTGGTTGACCCTGCTCTGGCAGGGGGTTGGATGAGATGATCTCCAGAGGTCCCTTCCAACCCTACGATTCCGTGATTCTGTAATAGGTGTTGTGGAGGAGACAGTGACTGTGGGCCCCACACGGAGGAAGATGGAGGAAAGAGGTTCTGGCATCACAACGTAGGCTTCATGCAGGACAATGGAGCTAGGCTCTCCATGACAGCATTCCCTGAAATGGTCCATGTACCATGTGGAGGTCAGATGGTAAAGCAGAGACATGAGTTCATGAAATGGGTCTGAGAAGCTGAAAAGATGTTGTTATAAAGGTTTTGCATCTCCAAGCAAAGGAGAGGCCAAACTCACTCAAACTCCATTCAAATATGGTGAAAACCAGCATGGAGAAAAAGAGAAGGGAAGAGCAGCCTAAGGAAGCAGAATCCCGTTTAAAAACAACACAGAAAAAAAGCAGAGAACCAAGATGAATATTACATATAGGGCTGAGAAACTGGAACGTCCCCTCTTCAACGAAACACTGGGACGCCACGGGCGTCCTGGGAGGAGGCTCACCAGGAGGACGCTGTGAGGCCGAGGTCCAAAAGGCACAGAGGGTGGAGGAGGGTGTTCTGGTGGCAGCGTGGGGCTGTTATCAGGGAGTTAGAGTCGGGTCAAAGTCACAAACACACTGACAGGAGCCTGGACTGAAATCCCAGCTGCGGGGAGCCCGGCGGGGGAAGGCGAGCAGACAGAGGGTGTCTGTGCCAGGTCTGAGCCAGGCAGGAGAAAGGGCAGACCCCGAGTGGAAGGGGCATAAAACCATAAATGACATCACAGAATCACGGGATGACTGGGCACTCACAGAATGCCGGGCAAGGCCAGCAGGGAACGGATATTTGCTGTTTTCCGTTAAGAACCGGGTTGTGGGGAAACAGCAGGAAACATTTCTGTGGTCGCCGCTGGGATGTCACGGAGGCAAAGGCCGCAAATGCTCAAAGGAAAGAAAAGACAAGAAAAAGTGAGCCCTCTTCTCAGCGGGGGAGTCTCCAGAGGGACCCCCGCTGCGGGCTGGGCTGTGTAACACACGCAGACACGGTCTGGGAAGTGCTGCGAGCAGCGAAGGAGCAGGTGGTATTAAATTACTCAGCTTAGCAAAGAAAAGTGCCAGCTGCAAAAACCGCAGGAAGAGCAAGAAGCGTACAGAGGGTGGAACAGAAGTGGCAGATTGTGTCCGAGGCAGGCAAAGCGGCGCACGCGGGGAGAGCGGCCCTCGTGTCCACCCACCCAGCGCCGCGCTCCTGCTGCCCAGCAGCAAGAACCGCAACAGATTCTTTGGTGTCTGCTCAGCAGCCGTCAGAGTAAATCAAACGTTAAGATTAGGGAGGGAACGTGTCCGTGCCAGGATAACGCACACAACCTGTGTCCATCCAGAGGCACCACAAAATACCCCAAGAGGAGACCGGGCTCCTCGGTGGGGCTCCAACCAGGACCTCAGCAGCGGCCCAGCCTTGGTGGCCAGTGGGGCTCTGGCGGTGGAGGGCGGTGTGGTCGGCAAGTGCTCCTTTGAGGGCATCTGGTCAAAGAAGCCACCAAAGAGAACACACAGGGACAAACCCGATCCACAAAGGACATGGGAGGCAGCGGTGGGAACAAACCTGGCCGGTCGCAGCAGTCGGTGAGGATGTGTGGAGCCAGAGGATGTTTGTTCTCTCTGTTGAGATAATAAGGAGAGGGAGGGAGGCAAACACAGAGACATAAAACCTGACCAGACCAATTAGTGATAATGAAGACAGTAACCAAAGACAAAGCTGGCCAGCAGCACTAATTGATGGGCTATCAGGGAACAGCAGGCACAGCAGGGCTCGCAGCTGGTGCGGATGTCACAGAATCACAGAATGGTGGGGGTTAGAATCACAGAATCACTTAATGGCGGGGGCTGGAAGGGGCCTCTGGAGACCATCTAGCCCAACAACCTGGGCTGGTGGGAGGTGTCCCTGCCCAGGGCAGGGGGTGGCACTGGATGGGCTTTAAGGTCCCTTCCCACCCAAACCATTCTACAATTCTACAATAATTAGACACCAAAGCTGCAAAGATGAGCATCACACCCACCTTCCTGCCACATCCCACTTCAGGCTGGAGGGCCCCAAAACCTTTCATTTGGGACCATGATGGAAGTTGTGTGGCCTTTCTTGGGAGGCCAGCTCCTGCTGGCCTTTTTTCGGCTGCCTGTTCAAAGCCTCTCCCTCCCTTTTTGTCCATTTTA
The DNA here is from genome assembly GCA_008658365.1 of Alca torda. NCBI lineage: Eukaryota > Metazoa > Chordata > Aves > Charadriiformes > Alcidae > Alca > Alca torda. Next base: position 164,697,650 of record CM018077.1, read on the forward strand.
CCCTTCCTGGAAGCTTGACTTCCTCCTTCACGATGGCAAACCAGAGTAGCTGGTGTCGGTGCCCAGGCAGCCGGTGGCACTGCTGGGCATAACATCGCACTACGGTGAGACGCCTGGGCCGGGAGAACCGCGCTGTGCCGTCACATGGCACCACACACCGGGACATGGCCACAGGCACACCATGCACCAGCCACACTGGGCTCCGGTGGCAATCGGGGCTGGCCCCTGGGCCCGAAGGGTGCTGAGCTGTGGCCTCCAGGAGATCAAAGCACCCACCGGCAGCCAGGTGTGCCCGTCCCCTGCCTGCCTCTGGAGCCCGTGTACCTTGCCCTCTGTGCCACGCCGCCTCCTGCCCTGCCGTCCTCCACAGCGTCCCCCCAAGCCCACGCAGCCCTCTCCTCCCAGGATCTCAGCTGCCTTCTTGCCCCCGTCTCACTCACGGTCAGGTCTCCAGTCCTGCATCAAGCATCCCCACCAACACCAGCAGCATTTTCCACACACTGGCCCATTGGCCACCACCATCGGGCTCCTGGCCCAGCCCAGGGCTGCATGTTTGAGCTCCACATCTGTCCTCCTCTTGATCCTCCTCGCTCAGCCATCCAGCTGCCCCTCAAGCCCCTCCGAGCTGCCCCCAGCCCCATTGCAGGGTGAACCATGGTCTCTGCTGGTCCCCCAGGTTTCACAGCCCCCCCACGCTCCCTGGCCCCTGGACAGCCTCCACGCCAGGAATTCCCCACCCTGGACAACCATCCTGCAGGACGAGAGCTGTGTGAGCCCGGCCAGGAACCATGAGCATCCCAGCACCTCTCCCCCATCAGGGCACCAGCCGTCCCCGTCCAGCTCGGAAGCATGCTTGCTGATGCCAGACCACACAGTTCCCTGGCCCTGGGAGGGCTCATAGCCCTCACCACCTACGTGGAAGCCGCCCACGCTGACCCCATGCCACGGTCTGTGGGGGCTGCGCTCGCCCCACTCCCACCCACCTCTAGGCTCGCTGCTCTTCACCTTCGCTGGCCAAAGCCAACAAACCCTCAAGAAGCCCCGGGGCCTGGGGGGGGGGTCTGTAGCCTCCATAACCCAACCCAACCATCAGCCCCGGCAGTGCCCAACAGCACATTCGATGATCAGCTGCTGGCAAAGCTGGAAGGGAGAAACATGAGACCACCAAGGGCATAGATGGGTAGGGACCCTGCAGGGAGGTTCCTGCCTGCAGCCAAAAGCGGAGCTGGGGGAAGCCCTGGGTGCCTTCTGGAGGAGGGTGCAGCCAGATCGCCCTGTGCCCCAGCTCTCCATGGCACAGCAAGCCCCGTGTCCTAGAGAACCTCCCGGATCTCCAAGCTCCTGGCAGAGGGACATTTGCCTTTGCTTTGTCCCACCAGCAACATTCAGCTCTGCACACCCCAGCGGTGCCCCGAGGTCAGCCCTGAGGACGTCCCAACAGCTGATGCTCTGCTCTGCACCAGCTGTGGTGCATCGAGGGGTCCCGTGGCCCCCACCGGAGCAGGAGCTGCCCGAGCAGAGAGCTGTACCCTTATCATAGAGTCATTGAACCATAGAACACCTGGGTGGATGGGACCTCAAGGATCACCTGGTCCAACCTTTCTTGGCAAAGCATGGTCCAGACAAGGTGGCCTAGCACCCTGTCCGGCTCAATCTTAGAAATGTCCAGTGTTGGGGAATCCACCACTTCTGCTGGAGTACTTCTGGAGTCCTGTGTCCAGCTTTGGAGTCCTCAGCACCGGAAAGACATGGAGCTGTGGGAGCGGGGCCGGAGGAGACCCCGGAGATGCCGGGAGGGCTGGAGCCCCTCTGCCGTGGGGACAGGCTGAGAGAGCTGGGGGGGTTCAGCCTGGAGAAGAGAAGGCTCCGTGGAGACCTTCCAGCCCCTTCCAGGCCCTCAAGGGGCTCCAGGAAAGCTGGGGAGGGACTCTGGAGCAGGGAGGGGAGCCACGGGACGAGGGGGAAGGGTTTTACACTGAAAGAGGGGAGATTGAGATTAAAAATAAGGCAGAAATTCTTTGCTGTGAGGGTGGTGAGCCCCGGGCCCAGGTCGCCCCGAGAAGCTGTGGCTGCCCCATCCCTGGAGGGGTTCAAGGCCAGGTTGGACGGGGCTCGGAGCGACCTGGGCTGGTGGGAGGTGTCCCTGCCCAGGGTGGGGGGTGGCACTGGGTGGGCTTTAAGGTCCCTTCCCACCCAAACCACTCTGTGATTCTGTGATTATGCCAATTGTTCACATTGTGAAAAATTTTCCCCTTGTGTCCAGTTGGGATCTCCCCAGGAGTAACTTTTACCCATCACCTCTTGTCTTTTCCATGTGACTCCTTGTGAAAAGGGAGTCTCTGTCACCCGATGTGCCCTTGGGGGAGCACAGGAGTGTTGGTGGGGGACCTGGGCCGGTCCATAGGTGTGCATCCTTCCACCCGCCGTGCATGCGAGGGAAACTCTGCTGCCGGGAAGCCTGGAAGCCAAACAATAGGCAAGTTCCCTGGAAAGGGTGGCAGGAGGCAGTTGCCACCGTGGCACACCCCGGCTTATCTTCTGCCCCGCCGCGGGCCAGGTGGCCTGAGGCACCAGCTTGCGGATCCGTTTCCCAGGAATCACGTGTCAGGGTAGGAGATGCTTGAGAGGTTCTTTCCCACAGAGATGAGAGTTGTGCAATCACATCTTTCCAAGCCAGAATAAAAAGCATTTTTGTCTTTTCTGTTTGTCCATGGTTGCCTGCCTGTGCCCATCCCTTGGGTGCTGGGCTTGGCTGGTTCGTTGTGGTTTCTGACAGAGGACGTTTTTGTTATTCTTTCCTTTAAAAGCGCATTGATTGTGCGGCTCAGCTGGGCAAGAACAGGCAGAGCAGGCGTGGCAGCGTGCGGTGCCTGCAGCCGAGGTGAGGTTCCCCTCGGCTCCCACACCGCCGGCGCACGCGGCTCGGCAGGCCCACGGCGCATGGGCGGCTCTGTGCCCCGGGACACCTCTGCGCCGGCAACGCCGGTGCGTGAGCTCCACACCGTGGGTCCTGTCGGCACAGAGGCACCGGTGATGATGATTTTCTCTGGTTAATATTCTCTGGTTAATCTTCTGGTTAATATTTTCTCTGCTGTGTGCAGGGGCTGCCCCTGCATGGGTGTCCCCGGAGGGCTGCTCCAGCACGGGGGCTGCCCTCTCTTCCCCAGGCATCACCCACTGCAGGGACCCCCGAGCCCCCCGAGACCCCTGTACGGCTGCAGGGACCGGCTGGGAGGGAGTCGTGTCAGCAGCCGAGCTCTGGCAGAGGAGTCTCCCCAGATCAAGTGCTGACGGAGAACAATGCTCCCCAAACGCCCCGGTGCTGAAGCATCCCTGAGAACGCCATCTCCCTGCTCTCTGATGTGGTTCATGGTTGCTGCAGCCAAGGACACCTACACCTTCCGGCAGGTGAGGCCGAGCCACCCGGCGGCAGATACCTGAGCCCAGGTGTCTCCATGCCCGGCTTCCCGGGAAGCTGCAGGACCAGCCGGTGAGTCACCCAGCGCAGCGAGGACAGGGGCGTCGTAGAATCACAGAATCACAGAATTGTCCAGGTTGGAAGGGACCTTTCAGATCACGGAGTCCAACCGCCAGCCCAGCGCTGCCAAATCCCCCCCTGCCCCACGTCCCTCAGCACCGCGTCTGCCCGGCTTTTCAATCCCCCCAGGGATGGCGACTCCCCCACTGCCCTGGGCAGCCTCTTCCAACGCCTGACAACCCTTTTGGGGAAGGAATTTTCCCCAATATCCATCCTAAACCTCCTCTAGCGCAACTTGAGACCGTTCCCTCTTGTCCCATGGCCTGTTCCTTGGGAGAAGAGACTGAATCCCCCCGGCTCCCCCCTCCTTTCAGGGAGCTGTATAGAAACTCCATCATCAAGAACAACCTCCTTGTTTGCTCGCGAGGCCTCGTGGTCAGCAGTATTCACCTGCAGCTGCTAACGCCAAGTGTCAGCATTGGGCTGGTGCTTCCCAGTGCCCAGAGAACAGGGAATGTGCCCCATGACATCCGTGTCACCGGATAAGATGCTGGTGATGCTCCTGGGTGTCAGACAGAGGGAAGGGAGCCTTCCTCTAAGTCTCAGGTCCAACTACGAGCCCCAGGAGCAAGGGGAAGGGATGGCGGCAGCACAGTCACGCACCCCCAGGCTGGGCAGGGACACATGTCCCTGTGCCTGTAACACACCAGGGCACGACCACTTTGGGAAGGGGGCTGAGGATTCCAGCCCAAGCCCCCTCTCCCTGGGGAAGGCGTGCAGGCACTGGAGTCATCTGTGGGACACAGGAGTGGCCACGTACCCGGAGGTGCGCTGGTGGGCACCCTTCTTCTTCATCTGCCCTTGCTGGGGAGGGGGGGGTGACAGAGGAGCAGGGGGGCCCTGGGACCGTGGAAGGCCAGGTTGTCCTGTGACACGGGGTGCAGCCCCCTTGGTGGCTCCAGCAGCTGGCACAGGGCTGATGAGCAGCATCGTCCCAGTCCTCCGGGGAAATAACTGGGACACAGTACTGGGCACGGCACCACCTCCAAAAATCCATCCCTCTACAAAAAGCCTTTGACAGTGCCTTAGGGAAGATCATGAAAGAACTAAATTGCTTCAGGGCTGAAAAGAAAAAGTTTTTCTCAGCACAGGAGAGACATGGAGCTGTGGGAGCAGGGCCAGAGGAGGCCCCGGAGATGCCGGGAGGGCTGGAGCCCCTCTGCCGTGGGGACGGGCTGAGAGAGCTGGGGGGGTTCAGCCTGGAGAAGAGAAGGCTCCGGGGAGACCTTCCAGCCCCTTCCAGTCCCTGAAGGGGCTCCAGGAAAGCTGGGGAGGGACTCTGGAGCAGGGAGGGGAGCCACGGGACGAAGGGGGACAGTTTTAAACCAAAATAGGAGAGATTTAGATGAGATCTCAGGCAGAAACTCTTTGCTGTGAGGGGGGTGAGCCCCTGGCCCAGGTTGCCCAGAGAAGCTGCGGCTGCCCCATCCCTGGAGGGGTTCAAGGCCAGGTTGGACGGGGCTCGGAGCAACCTGGGCTGGTGGGAGGTGTCCCTGCCCAGGGTGGGGGGTGGCACTGGGTGGGCTTTAAGGTCCCTTCCCACCCAAACCATTCCATGATTCTATGATCGTGTCCCAGAAGCAGGTTAGGAGGCAGGGAGGCGTGGGATTAAATGCTCGGTCCTCGTCAGGAGAGAGGGAGCCCTGTTCTCCGCTAACAAGGGGACAATCTGTGAGCAGGGTGAAGGTGGGGCACCAGCATTTCCACATCACACAACTCTGTTCAAGCCACCTGGTGCCCGTGAGGGAGGTGGGGCTGCCCAGAGACCTGCAGGTGCAGGAGGGGGTGACGTTCAGGGCTGAGGCGGTGGTCAGGGCTGATTCACCGCGGGGGATGTTTGTGTGCGGCGCAGGTCACCCCGGCTGCCCCGGGCAGCCAAGGGAGAGCAGGTCCACACGGCCGGTGTTGCTCTGTGGACACATCCTTCGGCAGAGATGTGTAAGTGGTCAGAGGAGTCATGCTCCGGGCTCCGGCGAGCGTCCCGGTGTGCTCCACGGCTATAACGGGACCCGGGCTCCAGCTCCACGGGAGGCGTCCACTGCGGCAGGTAAATCACAGCCTCCGCCTCGACAAATGCAAAGTAATGCACCTCCAAGGGGAAGCCACCAACTACGAGCACTTCAGAGGTGTCTGAACAAGCTGGGCCAGCTCCAGGTAGAGGTCCAGTGGTCACCAGAGTGGCGCAGCTCAGGGGAGCGTCCTGCTCGGCCGCGGTCAGTGCCGTGCCATGCCCGAGGCGTGTGCGGGGCCGACACAGAGCAGCTCCACGCTGCCGTTGGGTGCTCAGGCCGGCACATGGGGTCTGTGCCGCGCAGAGTGGGGAGAGACGGGACCCTCCTGCCTGGGCCAGGCGGGGACCCTCTGCACCCCCTCACACCCCGCTCCTGCCGAGGACACGGCTCAAACAAAGCTTTGGCCACAGCCCAACCGGAATGGCCGAACCTACAGTGCAGCGCAATTGGCAGTGCATTTGTGGCATCAGTAACTAGCTGACATGACGCAGGCTGAAAACAGATATCAGGCAAGGAAGGGCTTGTGAGGAGGGAGTAAAGATCACAGAAATGGGTCCCGTGTCCACCTTTTCCCCTGTGAACGGAGGGACCTCCTGCCCAGGTGTGTTCCCCAGAGCCAAACGACCTGAGTGAGTCAGAGGGAAAATGCCTCTGCGTGCTGATCATCCAGTCTGGCGAGCACCCACGCGGGCAGGAATGTGCACCCCAAGCAGGACACCCGGGGGAGGAAGGGCAGGGGCAGGCGGCACCTCCTCCGCGCTGGGGCACCCCGCCATGCTCACCCACTCGGGGACGGAGCCACCGCCCCCCACGGGCACACGTCCCGTCTCGGCCTTGCACACACACACACACACACACACGCTCGCACGGCATCACCTACACACAGAGTCACACAGGAACACGCGCCGTCACGCGCGCACGCAGAGTCACTGACACACGTGCAGGTCGATGGCAGCACAGTCACGGTCACAGGCGCTCTCAGCCACTCAACACCCCAGCACACACCGTCTCTTCTCCCAGGGAACAGGAGACGGGACAAGCGGAAACGGCCTCAAGTTGCGCCAGGGCAGGTTTAGGATGGATATTGGGGAAAATTCCTTCCCCAAAAGGGTTGTCAGGCATTGGAGGAGGCTGCCCAGGGCAGTGGGGGAGTCGCCATCCCTGGGGGGATTGAAAAGCCGGGCAGACGCGGTGCTGAGGGACGTGGGGCAGTGGTGGTTTGGGCAGTGTTGAGTTGATGGTTGGGCTCCGTGATCTGAAAGGTCCCTTTCAACCCAGGCAATTCTACAATTCCATGATTCTATGATACACAAAGGGCCGCAAACCACAACAACCCAACCAAAACCACCCTTGCTCTGGTGAGCCTGTTCACCAGGGCTGTGGCTGTGGTCTGATGGGATGTGGCCCATCCTACGCCGACACAGAAACGGGCCCAAACATGGGACTGAGCTTCAGCCCTGCTCAGCCCAAAGGTGTCCGGGACCACCAGCCTGCCTCTGCCAGCTGGCCAGACGGCGCAAGCCCTCTGCTAGTAAGCAGTTGATGGGGTGGCCCGAGCTCCTGGGCAGACGCTGGCCCTCCCTGCTCACTGGGAGCGTGAGAGCTTTCCACCCTGGTCACTGACCACGCACTCCACGCATTGAAAATGATGCCAGCAGCCATCACCTCTCCGGTGCCTGCATGGTCCCAGGCCACCGTGAGGGACAGCGAGGGACAGACTGGGTTTGTCCCGCTGCAGGAGGGTGGCTGCCAAGGGGCTCAGCCAGAGCAAAGACAGATTGAAGGATTCCAGATCCATGGAGACCTCCATGGCCGTTGGGACCACAGGCAGAGCAGTCCACAAACAGTCATGCTGGGCACCTGTCAGAAGAAGGTGGTGGCAGAGTCCAGAAGCCTCATGGTGCCTCCACAGGTATCGCTTGCCCAAGCTCCAGGGAGAGACGTGCCCCACGTCTGCACCAGGGCTGGTCACCGTGTCCCAGACCCTGCCACCCCTCCTGGGCTCCCAAGGCTGGGGCTGCCATGGTCAGATAGAATCACAGAATCATAGAGTTGTCCAGGTCAGAAGGGACCTTTCAGATCATGGAGACCAGCCATCAGCCCAGCACTGCCAAACCCACCACTACCCCACGTCCCTCAGCACCGCGTCTGCCCGGCTTTTCAATCCCTCCAGGGATGATGACTCCCCCGCTGCCCTGGGCAGCCTCTTCCAATGCTTGACAACCCTTTTGGGGAAGGAATTTTCCCCAATATCCATCCTAAACCTGCCCTGGTGCAACTTGAGGTTGTTTCCTCTTGTCTGTTCACCTGTTCCTTGGGAGAAGAGCCCGACCCCTCCGGCTATCCCCTCCTTTCAGGGAGCTGTAGAGAGCGAGAACGTCCTTTTCCCCAGGCTGAGCACCCCCAGCTCCCTCAGCCGCTTCTCACCAGACTTGTGCTCTAAAGAACAAGGGCCTTGTCTCCTGCTCAGCCCCTTGGCAGCCACCCTCCTGCAGCGGGACAGACCCAGCCTGTCCCTGTATTCCAGCACAGGGCAGGGCCACCCTGTCTTCCCCAGGGGCGGGGAAGGGAAGGATTTAAATCGGGTGCTTGCCTCGGCGTCTCATCCCGGCTGAGAGGCAGCAGGAGGAGGAGGAGAAGGAGGACCAGAGCCTGCAGGGAGCCAGCCGCCCTGGGGACGTGCCCAGCAGGTAGGACAGAGCCCATATGGAGGGGGCACTGGGGCCACCACTCAGCCCCACTTCAGCAGATATCGGGGGACTTCAAGGGGTGCAGGGACCTTGCCTCTACCCTAAAACCTAGGGCTTGGAGGGCAGTTCATAGAATCGTAGAATTGCCTGGGTTGGAAGCGACCTTTCAGATCATCAAGTCCAACCATCAGCTGCTGGGACCCAGGGGACTGGTGAGCAGGGGGTCTCCAGGCAGGACTGGGTCCTTTCCAAAAAGGGACAAAGTGACAGAGTGGCTCCAGGGCTGGATGGAGCTGCTGCTCCACGTGATGTGCTTTGTGTCCTGGACACCAGAGCTGCACAGACGGGGACATCGGGGTATGGGAGGGAAGCACCAGGGCTGCGGGACCTGCCCAAGCCCGCAGGCACCAGGATGGGAGGCTGCCGGCCGGCACGGAGGGTCTTGGCCGGAGCCTGGTGGCTGGAGCTGTGGGGCGAGTGCCGGGCTGGGGGGTGCTGATGCCATTTCGCCCCCTGGGGCGCAGGCAGGGCTCAGGACCACCCCTGCTTGCTCCAGCTGGAAAACCGCTTCCACTGGGACCTCTTGGGCTGGGCTGCTGGGGCAGCTTGAAAGGACAGGCAGCTCCTGCCCCGGGAGCTGCGTGTGCAGCCAAGCCCCAGCATCAGGAGCTCTGATTAGAGACCAGCTAATGATAGCTTGCGGTTGGGCAACGTCTTTCCAGTATAGGGCGTTTGCACGACATCCGTGTTCTACATAGGTGTCGCCAGCTCCAGGGTGTGACACAGGACTCCGTTTGTCCTGCACCGAGTGCCACCCGCGCCGGCAGCACAACCAGCCCATCACCTCCCAGGAGGGTTCAGGAGAAGCTGCTCTCCAGGGCTGGAGCCACAGGGTGGACCAGAGCTGCTGGCTGCAGAAGAGCCCAAAGCCACCCACGGGCAGGGTCCCCAAAGAGGCAGGGGCTGGTCTGTCACTGCGGGGATAAACCGCTCCCCCATCATGATCCATCTACGCCAGCATCAATCCGATATTTAAATGCATCAAAAGCAATGACTCAGAGACTTTTAGACCAGTTAGGTAAACAGTTGGGGAATTAAGCTGTGACCCTGATAATGAGTTAAGCATATCATTAATGTCAGTCACTGTTGTTTATGGGAGATGGGTGTTCCCCAAAAAAATGTTTTGGACTTTGTTTTTGCCGGTTTTACAAGACTGTGGCCTCATCACCACACAGTGTTGTGGATGTGGAAAGTTTACAGGGCTTCCAGAAGAGACCAGGTGACAGCATATGAGACGTCCCTTGAAGATTACTACACAGACCCAAAACGCATCCAGCTCATGAAATCCACCGAGCTGAAAATAGTCAGAGGCTGACACAAAAAATGGGGAAATACTGCACACTTTGCCCCATTCTTCGTACTTCTCCTGCTGTCCACTTACGGCTCAGATGGACGGGTCCTGCACTTGGGTCACAACAACCCCATGAACGCTACAGGCTGGGGAAAGAGTGGCTGGAAAGATGTCCGGTGGAAAAGGACCTGGGGGTGTTGGTCGACAGCCGGATGAATATGAGCCAGCAGTGTGCCCAGGTGGCCGAGAAGGCCAACAGCATCCTGGCCCGTATCAGGAACAGTGTGGCCAGCAGCACTGGGGCAGTGACCGTCCCCCTGTACTGGGCACTGGTGAGGCCCCACCTCGAGCGCTGTGTCCAGTTTTGGGCCCCTCACTCCAGGAAAGACACTGAGGTGCTGGAGCGTGTCCAGAGAAGGGCAACGGAGCTGGTGAGGGGTCTGGAGCACAAGTCTTGTGAGGAGCGGCTGAGTGAGCTGGGGGTGCTCAGCCTGGAGATAAGGAAGCTGAGGGGAGACCTTCTCGCTCCCCACAGCTCCCTGGAAGGAGGGGGGAGCCGGGGGGGTCGGGCTCTTCTCCCAAGGAACAGGCCACGGGACAGGAGGAAACGGCCTCAAGTTGTGCCAGGGGAGGTTTAGGATGGATATTGGGGAAAATTCCTTCCCCAAAAGGGTTGTCAGGCATTGGAAGAGGCTGCCCAGGGCAGTGGTGGAGTTGCCATTCCTGGAGGGATTTAAAAGCCGGGCAGACGCAGTTCTTAGAGATACAGTTTAGTGATGGTTTTTGTCCCTGTTAGGTCGATGGTTGGACTCGATGATCTGAAAGGTCCCTTCCAACCTAGGCCATTCTATGATTCTGTGATTCTAAGATGGAAACAAGACTCTGGGCTACACAGACCCTTGGCCTGACTCTGGTGTCTGCTCCAGAGCATGGCTGCCTTCCCCTGAAAACTTCAGGGAGCGCAACTGGTGTCTTGGTGAAGGGTGCTGCATTTTCACGGGGAGGGCACCCGCTGGATTGACTGTGACTGGTCACACTGATTGCAAAGTCCATGCCTGAATGGGAGAGACCCCTGCGAGCAGCCACTTACAGCAGGGTCCCTCAGGTACCTGCTCTTAGTCCATCACTATTCTCTAATTTTTATTTTTATATAGATACATAAAATTTTATCTACCATTTTACCTACACAGCCATTAGCTAATAACAAGGACTGGCCACTCATGATGTCCCATAGCTAGAAGCTCCCAGTGAAAATGCTCTACCTCCAAAGAGTTATTAAATCACAGGCCTCGTTGCCGCGGGATGCTGCAGAGGCTAACACCAGACCTGGACTCGCAGAGCTGACCGCAGGGGTCCGTGGAGGTCTGTAGCCTGTGGTGGCTACAGGTTGCAGTCCAGGGCAAGTGGAGGGCTGTGTGCCGGAGGGCTCAGCCAGAGCATTGCTCTCTACCAGCCTGTTCCTAAGGCAGTTTCCCTAAAAATCTGTAGAGAGGGCCTTGGTCCTGCTGCAGAGAGAGCACTCGGGCAGATGAACCCTCCCGTTGACTCTGCCCTTGTCCCCAGTTGCTGGAACTGGTTAGAATGGTCCCGGGGATGGTGGGGGCCAACTCGTCCTCCCATGGTCAATGCCCACAAAGTCAGCATGGGCCAGGAGCGGTGCCAGCACACCGGTAGCAGTGGGCCCCAGTTTTGGAGGACAGGAGAATGTAACGGGCTGGGTACTGGGGGCTCTGCCCACCCAGCGGCCTTAGGAGCAGCAGAGACCCAGGCACAGCCCAACTGCCACAGAGGCACAGCCGGAGAGAAGGTCTCTGCCCACTCGCAGCCACTGCTGCAGGTGGATCTGACCAGCCACTCGCCTGTCACTAAGGCCATGCCCATGTCCTGTGTCATGACAGGGTGGTGCAAGAGGAAAGATCTCCACCACCCTCACGGCCTGTCCATGACCAGTGGGAAGCCAGGCAGCGTGGTGGCCCAAGTGGAGAAGAGCAGAAGATGTCTTTCAGTGCTAGCCGGCACCTCCCTGCAGCCGGGTAGTCGCTGGTGGCAGTCACATCAGGAAGGCACTGCTGCTTCTTGGCACGGCCTGTGCTTGTCGAATGACCACCAGCTACATCTGCCAGCCCCAGGGTAGTGCAGGAGCCAGTGCTGGGGGAACAGGGAGGTGAGCAGTGGCCATGCTGCCTGCTGGCAACCCATGGCACAGCCTAAAAGAGAGCAGTGGTTGTGTCACCCAGGAACAGAAGAGAAAGGTGACAGAGGCCACGGGTTTGAGGCAGCGTCGGGGTCTGGGAGACCAGGCAGTTCCTTGGGGCCTCCGGGACCAAGATGGATGCTTCTTTGTGGAGTGCATGTCTGTCACTAGACCTGCTGCCTTGTGACATGGCCCTCAAACCTCTCTGCCCAAGGCAAAGACCCCGTCTGGGCTGTCACTGCTCCTTCCAGAGAGCTCAGGAGGGAGCTGGATGAGGGGCACTCTTGGCCCTGAGGTTGCTGCTGGGAGAGGGGACGGCAGCAGCAACACCCCTGACCCCACTCGCTGCTTCTCCCTGGGCTCCCGCCGCCACATCCAGGGAGAGGGTTTTCTTCACACACACCATGAAAACTGCACAAGAACCTACGTCTTACCAATCATTTCTTTCTCTCTCTCCTCAGACACACGTGGTGCCCCACGGTAGCAGGACTGTTCCCAGAGACAATGCAGAAGATGAGTGGACCCCCTCAGGACAAGTCAAGCAACAACATGGGCAGTAACCTGCTTGCCGATGGACACAAAGAGATGGGTGGGGGTGGGAGCAACTTCATAGCTGGAGTCTTCATCCAGGCCATGAAGAAGAAGATGAGTATTTATGATGCCATGATGAGGGGGCTCCTGACACCAGGTACGGCCCTGGTGCTGCTGGAGGCACAGGCTGCTTCAGGGTTCCTCACCGACCCCGTTAGGAACCAGAAACTATCGGTGAAAGAGGCGCTGACCGCAGGAGTCATTGGCAGAGATTTTTATGAGAAGCTGCTGTCGGCAGAGGGAGCAGTGACAGGGTACACAGAGCCATACACAGGACACAAGATCTCCCTCTTCCAGGCCATGAAGAAAGAGTTCATCGTCAAGGAACACGCTATCCGCCTGCTCGAGGCCCAGATCGCTACGGGTGGCATCATCGACCCCGTGCATGGCCACCGCCTCCCCGTGGAAGTGGCCCACCAGTGTGGCTACTTCGACCAGGAGATGAGCCAGTTTCTTTCTAACCCCAAGAACCAAACAAGAAGTTGCTTCGACCCCAACACCCACGAAAACCTCACTTACACGCAGCTCCTGCGCCGCTGCGTCCCTGACCCGGACACGGGGCTGCTCATGCTCCAAGTGATGGACAAGGGCTCTGTGCTCTACCAGCTGAACAAGGATGCCCGGAAAGCCCTGCAGGCCGCCCGCACCACCCTCAGCGTGGGGCTCTTCCAGGGCCAGAGCGTCACCGTCTGGGAGCTCCTCTTCTCCCGCTACATCCCTGATCACCAGAGAGAGGAGCTGCTGAGGAAATACAAGGCGGGGACAGTGACCATCCCAGAGATGATCACCATCCTCACCACCATCGTTACCAGGGCAGAAATGGAAAACGGGGATAAGAGCTCCCCCACAGTTACACCCAACAACGAGGTGGGAGCATCACAACCAGCTCAGGATACGCACTCCCAGGAGCAACAGTTGAGAAAGTCCTTAAAGTCTGTGACCATCTATGTCACTGCTGGTGAGTTCCAGGGGCAAAACGTTTCCTTGTTGGATCTGCTCTTTTCCAAATACATCCCTCAAGGGAAGCGGCAGGAGCTGCTGGAGCTGTACAGAGCAGGGATACTGACCACAGGACAGGTGGCTACTGTGGTCACCAACATCATAAACAGGACAGAAGCTGCAAATGCTGCACTCATGGCAAATGCCAGAAGTCCACACAAGGCGATGACAAGGACAGAGGAAAACGGAGATAACTTTTCAGCAGAAGATGCGCAACTAGATAACATTTTGAAGTCTACCATGATTGATGTGCCAGCTGGTGAGTTGCAGGGGAGACAGGTCTCTGTGTGGGACCTGCTCTTCTCTGACTACCTCCCTGAGGAGAAAAGGCAGGAGCTCCTGGAGCTGTACCGTGAAAGGGTATTAACTCTGGAGCAGATGATAACTGTTGTCACCACTCTCATCAAGAAAAAAGAATCTACAGGCAGGAAATTCCTCATTGCAGTCAAAACTTCCAACAAGGATGCTGTGCCAGCAGCAGGAGAGAAGGATGGGGACTCCCCCAAAGAAGAACCATGGGAAAAAGCCTTGAAAACCACAGTCGTTGACATGGAGGTTGGGGAGTTTCGAGGCCACAAGATCTCTGTGTGGGACCTGCTCCACTCCAAGTATATCCCCGAGGAGAACAGAAAGGAGCTCCTGGAGCTGTACCAGGCAGGAGAGTTAACCCTCGAGCAGGTGAAAATGGTTGTCAGCACTATTATAACCAAGGCAGAAGCAGCAAGGGCAGAGCAATCGGCAAACGCGAGCAGTCCAAGAGCAGAGACAACAGTCGCAGAAGCTGAGGACACCCACCTGCAGGAGGACAACGCCTGGGAAGAGACCCTGAAGTCCACTACCATGGAGATGTCAGTGGGTGAGTTCCAGGGGAAGCAGGTCTCTGTATGGGACCTGCTCTTCTCCAACTACATCCCTGAGGAGAAAAGGCAGGAGCTCCTGGAGTTGTACTGTGCAGGCACATTGCCCTTGGAGCGGTTAATAATTGTTGTCACCACTCTCATTAAGAAAAAAGAATCTACAGGCAGGAAATTCCTCATTGCAGTCAAAACTTCCAACAAGGACGCTGTGCCAGCAGCAGGAGAGAAGGATGGGGACTCCCCCAAAGAAGAACCATGGGAAAAAGCCTTGAAAACCACAGTCGTTGACATGGAGGTTGGGGAGTTTCGAGGCCACAAGATCTCTGTGTGGGACCTGCTCCACTCCAAGTATATCCCCGAGGAGAACAGAAGGGAGCTCCTGGAGCTGTACCAGGCAGGAGAGTTAACCCTCGAGCAGGTGAAAATGGTTGTCAGCACTATTATAACCAAGGCAGAAGCAGCAAGGGCAGAGCAATCGGCAAACGCGAGCAGTCCAAGAGCAGAGACAACAGTCGCAGAAGCTGAGGACACCCACCTGCAGGAGGACAACACCTGGGAAGAGACCCTGAAGTCCACTACCATGGGGATGTCAGTGGGTGAGTTCCAGGGGAAGCAGGTCTCTGTATGGGACCTGCTCTTCTCCAACTACATCCCTGAGGAGAAAAGGCAGGAGCTCCTGGAGCTGTACCGTGCAGGGACACTCACCCTTCAGGATCTGCTCAGCACCACCAGCAGCATCGCCACCGACAGCAAAGAAAGGCACCTTGCAACCCTTCCCCAGCAGACAGTGGATCTCCTCCAGTCCGAGGGCTCCTACATCACTTTTGGCCAGTTCCAGGAGCGGAGGGTGTCGGTGTGGGAGCTCCTCTCCACCAAGCAAGTCTCTGAGTACAAGCGAGAGGCACATCTCGACACTTACGGCACGGGAGGGCTGACCGTGAACAAGATCACCATCACCACCACAGTCGTCACAGGCCCACAGCGTAAGAAGAGACACCACCAGGACCACTAGCATCACCCACCCCAGAAGAGGGTCTCCTGGGGCAGGCTCAGCCTGGGTGCTCATGAGTTTGCTCCCCCATAATTATGGACAGGAAAGAGGGGTGACAACCCTGTGCATGGAACGGGGTGGGTACCTGGTTAAACTCTTTGCTGTCTCAACTGCTGCTGTGCTGAGGTTTCTTTTGACCAACAGAGCTTTCCTGGAGGGGTCCTGGGGAGGGTCCAGGGAGGGCTGTGAGTGCAGTGTTCCAACACAGAACAGGGAAAAGTGGGGCTGGCACCCAAGTCGGATGGGTTGGGGACTGCCAGGAATGGGAGTGGGGAGGAACCCCAGTGCAGGAGCTTTGGGCAGCACAACTGGCAGCCCCAGAAGAGCTGCAGAGGGACAGACAACCTCTGCCCGGGGCAGCTGAGCCCCCAGCCCTGCTGAAGGGCAAGCAGCGGGGACAGCACATGTGGCTGTGGGTGCCCAGGGGACATTTATGCATCTGGACAGGCTGGATCGATAGGCTGAGGCCAATGGTATGAGGTTCAACAAGGCCAAGTTGGCCTGCACTTGGGTCACAACAACCCCATGAACGCTACAGGCTGGGGAAAGAGTGGCTGGAAAGATGTCCGGTGGAAAAGGACCTGGGGGTGTTGGTCGACAGCCGGATGAATATGAGCCAGCAGTGTGCCCAGGTGGCCGAGAAGGCCAACAGCATCCTGGCCCGTATCAGGAACAGTGTGGCCAGCAGCACTGGGGCAGTGACCGTCCCCCTGTACTGGGCACTGGTGAGGCCCCACCTCGAGCGCTGTGTCCAGTTTTGGGCCCCTCACTCCAGGAAAGACACTGAGGTGCTGGAGCGTGTCCAGAGAAGGGCAACGGAGCTGGTGAGGGGTCTGGAGCACAAGTCTTGTGAGGAGCAGCTGAGTGAGCTGGGGGTGCTCAGCCTGGAGAGGAGGAGGCCGAGGGGAGACCTTCTCGCTCCCCACAGCTCCCTGAAAGGAGGGGGGAGCCGGGGGGGTCGGGCTCTTCTCCCAAGGAACAGGCCACGGGACAAGAGGAAATGGCCTCAAGTTGCGCCAGGGGAGGTTTAGGATGGATATTAGGAAAAATTTTTACACTGAAAGGGTTATCAGACATTGGAACAGGCTGCCCAGGGCAGTGGTGGAGGCACCATTCCTGGAGGGATTTAAAAGACGGGCATGAGGGTGCTGAGGGTGGTGCTGAGGGACATGGGGTAGTGGTGGGTTTGTCAGTGTTAGGTTGATGGTTGGACTCGATGATCTGAAAGGCAATGATGATGATCCAAAGGCAACGATGATCCAACCTAGGCAATTCTATGATTCTGTGATTCTGTGATTTATCCCTGACCTGCCCTTGGGCTCTGCTGGGGCCATGGGTTCTGCTGGGCTGCCGGAGCTCGCTGCCCGTGAGTGCTGGGGGACAGGGGTTCTGGTGCCAGGGCTGCGTCGCCTGCAATGGCGTGAGGCTGCTGGCTGTGCCCGCAGGAACGGCGATGGTTCCGCGGGGCGAGAGGAGACCCCAGGCAGGGGAGGACTGCCGCCACGGAACCCCTGCCAGGAGAACCCCTGTGCTCAGCAATGTCACCGCCCATCACGGGGGAGAAGCACCCACGGGAGCACCCCCATGCTGCCCGGTGCGGGAGGCCAGCGTGGCTCCCTGCCCCGTGCCCTGCGGGCACACGCAGAGCCATGTGCACATACATGGGTTTGCGCCATGGTGCTGCACACGTGTGTGCTGTGGAGCCGTGTGTCACGGAGCCGTGTGCCATGGCCAAACACACGCGTGTGTGCGGAGCCATCTGCAGGGCCAGCGGCTCCGAGCCCTGGGGAGCCCTGCGCTGTGTGGGGGTGCCGGGGGGGAACAGTGTGTGTGTCTGCGTGTGTGTGTCCCTGTGACCAGGGTCTCTCTGGCTGTGACACCACGTGTGACATGGCTGATGCCTGCTGCCAGCACAGTGTGCCTCTGCCAGGCCCTGCCATCCCATGGGATCTCACCAAGCCACCCAGCAGGTCCCCATGGTCCCCATAGTCCCCCTCTTGAGGCACCCCTGCCCTCGGGCCTGGTACCGGGCACGGCGTGGCCTCCCTGCTGGCACCCCAGTGCCAGGGCCTGTCAGGGCTCCCTGACCCTGCCACCCACACAGGGCCATGGCACTGGGGGCAGGGGGCTCCGCAGGGAGCTGTGCCCCAGCCCTGTCTGGGGATGGCAGAGTCATACAGTCACCGAATCGTTTGGGTTGGAAGGGACATTAAAGATCCTCTTTTTCCAACCCCCTGCCCTGGGCAGGGACACCTCCCACCAGCCCAGGTTGCTCCGAGCCCCGTCCAACCTGGCCTTGAACCCCTCCAGGGATGGGGCAGCCACAGCTTCTCTGGGCAACCTGGGCCAGGGGCTCACCCCCCTCACAGCAAACAATTTCTTCCTCAGATCTCACCTAAATCTCCCCTCTTTTGGTGTAAAACCCTTCCCCCTCGTCCCGTGGCTCCCCTCCCTGCTCCAGAGTCCCTCCCCAGCTTTCCTGGAGCCCCTTGAGGGCCTGGAAGGGGCTGGAAGGTCTCCCCGGAGCCTTCTCTTCTCCAGGCTGAACCCCCCCACCTCTCTCAGCCTGTCCCCACAGCAGAGGGGCTCCAGCCCTCCCGGCAGCTCCGGGGCCTCCTCCAGCCCCGCTCCCACAGCTCCGTGTCCTCCTGCTGTCCCCGGAGCTGGAGGCAGCGCTGCAGGGGGGTGTCCCGGAGCGGGGCAGAGGGGCAGAACCCCCCCTCGCCCCCCTGCCCACGCTGCTGGGGATGCAGCCCAGGCTGCGGGGGGTTTCTGTGCTGCCAGCGCACGGTGCCGGCTCACGGGCAGCGTCTCCCCCCCCCCAGCACCCCCAAGCCCTTCTCTGGGGGCTGCTCCCCATCCCTCCATCCCCAGCCTGGGCTGGCACCGGGGGCTGCCCCCACCCCGGGGCAGGACCCTGCACTGGGCCTGGCTGGACCCCAGGAGGTTCCCATGGGGCCACCTCTCCAGCCTGTCCCGGTCCCTCTGGATGGCGTCCTGTCCCTCAGCCGTGTCGACTGAACCACTCAGCTTGGTGTAGAGATGGGGAGCAGCAGCCCACTGCACCCTGCTCTGGAGCTCACGCACCACATCATCCCCACTGCCACGCCAGCTCTCCACTCACAAGGGGACAGGGAGGACGCCATCCCGTCCTTTAGCCAGGGACAGACTTCCCAGGGATGAGCGCCACCGCCAGGTCACGCTGCCCCAGGGGATGGTGGCCCAAGCTGCGGGCAGGCTCAGCCATCCTACTGGGCACATGCCACAGCTGCAGTGAGGGTCACCCACAGGGAGAGGGTAAGGGGGGAGCCCTGGATGCACCCACCACAGTCACAGGTGCCTCTCGGGAGGGTTCCACACGCAGAGAGCTCTGGAGCCACGCGAGAGCTGCGGGAGAGCCAGGCACATGGGCTGTCCCTGGAGTGGCTGAATGGTCCCATCCCAGCCACCCTCGTGTCACACACGTGGACAGCCCAGGAGCCCTGTGCCCCACACACAGAGCCCCCGGTCCTTGGGCACGGCCCACCACAGGAGCATCCATCCCCGCTGGGGAGGCAGAGGGAGGTGCTGGTGGAGGTTCCCACCAGACAGGAGGCTTCAGAACCAGGGGCAGCAGGGCCACCCCATCAGTGGAAGGTCACTAACAAGAAGAGTAACAGAGGGACAATGTGGGCATGCAGCAGCACAGGGACACCCCAGACTCATCCACTCCGCTCCACAGAGGGAATGGAGTTGCTGGCGATTACTAGGAAGGGAGCAGAGAAGGGAATACCATCTCCTGAGGCGTTCCTCGTCCCATCTCATTGTCCCATCTCATTGTCCCATCTTTTGGGGACTCAGAAAAACAAGAATAATGAAACCTAGGGAGGGAAAGAGGAAGACTCTGAGGAGTAGACTCCCCAGACGGAGCGATGAGCAAGGTGGATGGTGTAGTAGTTGGCAGTGGGGACACATGTTCATTGTCTTTTCCAGCTCAAGGACTGAGGGTTGTTGCAGAATCCAGCATGAGGCCGGTTCAGGTCAAAGGAAGCAATTCTGTGTACTCTGCGCAGCTGAGCTGAGGAACTCCCCGCTGCAGGATCTTCCCAGTGCTAAAAGTTTCTATGGATTCAAAAAGCTTTTGGGGTAAGCCATGGAGCGAAATCCATCAAGGGCTACTAAACAACGAGAGGGACTGTTATTTAAAGGGATCGTTGTAGGTCCCTTCCAACTGAAATAGTCTACGCTTTTGATCATATGGTTTAGTTTTAGGTAGTCCTGCGAGTAGCAGGGAGTTGGACTCAGTGATCCTCCTGGGTCCCTTCCAACTTGAGATAATCTGTGATTCTATATTCTACGAGCACCATTTCAGTAGCTCCCAGAGCCACAGACCCCTGGGGCCTGCGAGCACACACCAGAGAAGTGCTGGTATGCGCTTGCCTGGTTCTCACACTGCTTCCTACACACTTGCTGTTGGCTGGTGCCAGGTTAGAGCCGGACGCGCCATGCAGACGCAGCCCCCCTCCACGCTCTTGCTTCTTGCAGGGGACTGGCACCAGCTCGTGCCACCGGCGCTGGGGTGGACCGAGGGTCCAGGGCCGTGTAGGCGAGCAGAGGAGGGTGGGCAGGAGGACTCAAGCAGCCAGGGTGGTGAGGCTTCCAGAAGGAGTTGGTGCCAGCACCAGCCTGCCTGGGGACCCGAGGCTGGGAGGGTTCCAGATGGCTCCCGGGAGTCAGATCGCACTCCCACAGGAAGCGCTGAATTTCCAAAAAAGAAGCTGAAAGAAAACAGGACATTGTGTAAGGGAAAAGCTGCATACATTTGCATAGTTATAAGCTGGTTTCGTAACCAAATGCATCTGAATAGTATCCAAACGTTCTTTGGAGGCATGGGGGCAACAGGGGGAAGGAAAAGGTCAGGCAGCCTGAGCGCCTGCTGCCCCGTCCCTGCGGGGACATCGCACCACAGTGGATGCTCTGGGTAAGGTCCCGGTTAGGACCAGGGTCTGGGTAAGGTCTCGGTTTCACGGGAGAAGACCGGGGTTGAGAGCAAAAGCCCCAGGACCCGACCTGCTGGAAAAGGAACAGGAAACCAGCAAACCCATCGCTGTGCCCACAGCCATGAGCGGGGAAGCAGTAGAGTGCCCACAGCACAGCAGCTTTCCCTGCGGATTGATGGCGCTCCCCACCCGTGGGGGACATAGACGCCCATGACGGTGGCCTCAGGCGTGGGACACAGAGCCAGCCAAGCCCATTGCCCTGTCTGGAGCACACCAGCCCACCCGAATCAAGCAAATGTGGTTGGTAGGGCGGTCCAGGGTCAGCACGTCTGCTCCCGCCTGGGCAGCAGCTTCCCACCAAAATCCTTCGGCAAATCCGGCAGGCTCCCCATGCTTCTGCCTGGGAGCTCCCTCCAGCCTGCCTCCGCCAGCAGCGGGAAACCCCCTCCTCGCTTCCAGCCAGCTCAGACCAATTTCCTCTTATGCAAAACCCATCCATCAGTTTACGCAGCTCTCCTCCGGCTCCGGTGTTTTTCACTGATAAAGCTGCCCTGGGCAATCTTATCTCCCCTCAACGTCTGTTTTGACGCACTATCAAGCTGGGCTGCTCTCACCCCCTCTCTGCATTCCCCCAGTCATCTCCCTTGCTCTCCTCCGCACCGTTTCTACAATGAATTCGTGCCTTTTAGCGCGTCTGGTCAGGACTGGTGCACGGTGTGTAAATAATGCTCTGTACAACGGCACTATCTGCCTTTT
Organism: Alca torda; assembly: GCA_008658365.1. Lineage (NCBI taxonomy): Eukaryota > Metazoa > Chordata > Aves > Charadriiformes > Alcidae > Alca > Alca torda. Next base: position 164,718,668 of record CM018077.1, read on the forward strand.
CTGGAAATACATCCCCGTAGAGTTGAGAATTCACCAGGTCTTCGTGGTCATCACATGGCAGCCTGCATCCATCCTGAGGTTGCTGAAGGCATACAGGCCCTTTCCTCTCTAACCACTTCCAAATCGGGGGCCTAATCTACGGCATAAATGTTTGTTCAGTGACTGCAGGGCATGACTTTGCATTTTGTACCGTTCCATTTCCTCCCATGACTGTTAGTTCAGCTTTCAATGTCACCTGTTGTCCCTGAAGGCTGTTCCAGCCTCTGCTCCGCCATTCCACTACCTCACCCCTCAGCTAAGCTCGCTGACCTGCACCTGATAATTTATGGCAAAGTCATTGACAAAAGTATTACATTAATTTGGCTCTTAGAGCCCACATTCTCACTTCTAATTCCCTTTTCAGCACAATCCAGTCTCCCAGTGGCAGACAGGAATGGGATGTGCCTACACCTACAAAGCAGCGAGACTGCTGTGGGAGACACAAGTTGCTGTTTTGGCTTCACTGCTGTTGTGATCTGCAGTTGTCTTGGTTTTGTCTTAACAGCACAAAGCAACTACAGCCCCAGGGTGTCCCCACTAACTTTTTTTCCCCAAACCCCAAAGATGACAGCTAACATCATCTTTATGCTCAGCTGAAAGTCCGTTAGTTTCTCCTGATGAAAGTTTTTAACTCAAAAAGGAACAGAAGACATTGTTACGACGGAAGCCTTGCTTAACTTTGCACTTAACTGATTCTACTACTTTTTCTTAATAAAAGGTCAAAAAAGTGTTTAAAGGCTGTTGGAGCAGGGAACTCCCCAGCTGTACTGTGACAGCCCAAGCTACGCTTAACTCCTTGCTGCTATAACACAAAAACAGGGTTATTTTCCTCGAAGTGCTCCATGCTGGAGCCGCCCCGGTGGCAGGCACCCTCCTCCCAGCCCCACGGGCTGCACATGAGGGGAGACCCAGGCCCCAGCGGGGTCCCCAGCAGCTGAGGCATCGCATGGCACCGTCCCCCTGCACACCATCCACCAGCATCCTCCGGGGCCGGCGTGGAGAGCAGGGGCAGGGGAAGAGCCTGGAGCGGGGACCAGGGCCTCCGTCGGCCTGTCCTGGGAAGCAGTGAGGCGGCAGAGCGGGATGGGACCCGAAGGGATCGGCTGAGATTTGCAGGAGGAAACCGTGGTCTGAAGAGCAGGAAATACCCCGTGCCGCTGCGCCGAACCCGCCGTCCTGCGCCCAGAGCACCGCCTGCAGCCAGGCTTCCCCCTTCGCCGGACCAGGAAACGCCGAAGTCCCCTGCCAGGGCTGCCGAGCAGCACCGAGCCCTTCCAGCTGCCCACGGGAGCCTGCCAAGAAAGGGAGAGCAGGCGACGAGGCCTGACATAAAGCAGGAGCCCTTTGTGCGTGACCAGCTACAAGCAGCGAGCGCAGTGAAACTCAGCGTCTCTGGCGGCAGCCGGCTCTGCCAGGGCAATCACATTATTGATTCATTATAGGATCTCTTCTTCTGTCACCTCATTTCAGGCAGTTCCTCAGACTGTCCTCCTGTAAAGAAAGGCTTCCTATGGAGTAAATGCTACAGCAGAGAACAAACTTTGCCTTTTACTATAATCCTCTCCCTCCGGTGACCCCATTTAGACCCTCATCATCCTTGGGCTCGACGTGTCTTCTGCTCAGGTTCTTGCCTTCAGTGTTTTTGAGCACGGCTTTTTACCTTTGTGCACACAGGGCTTGGACCCCCCGCTCCCCCCATCATCCCTGACCCTGGCCCTGCTCCCCTCGCCCAGGGCTTGGACCCCCCGCTCCCCCCATCATCCCTGACCCTGGCCCTGCTCCCCTCGCCCAGGGCTTGGACCCCCCGCTCCCCCCATCATCCCTGCCCTTGACCTTGCTCCCCTTGCCACTCGCTGCCCCTCTGGGCTCCCTCCTGGAGGTCGGACCCCCTGGTGGGACAGGGATGCTGCCTCCCTCCCAGCGGTGCCCCTCTGCCTCTGGCCACTGGCTCCATCTCCTCCATCCCCTGTTCGGCAGCCCGTGGCCATGCTCTCACACCTGCAGATGGTCACACAGCCCGGGCAAGCGGCCTCTCCCTCGGCTTTGCCCCACACATCAGCCTGACTGCTGTCGCCTGCATCCCCCTGTTCCCTCCCAGACGGATGAGCCTCCCCAAAAGGATTCAAACCATCCCATTTTCATCGCGGGGCTGTGACCAGTCACAGCAAATCCCCCCATCCCAGCGCACGCCCACACACTGCGCCCGGTTCCTGCTGTCTGTGCGGTGCTCTGTTACAGGGACCGGCTTTTTTCCACTTATGGAAACACTTATGGAAGGGCTGGGTACGTGTTCCCTGCACCCTCAGGAGCTGCCAGTGGGAACCAGCAGATGCAGGAACGGCCCCTCACCGTGGTCTCTGGCTGAACCCTTGCCCGGAGACGTTTGCAGACGACGTGCCATCCCAGGGGTGGCTGTGGAGATGCTCTCTGCAGTGAGAGCGGCAAGAGGTTTCAGGGAACTGCTCTGCCCCTTGAAGAGGGGACTAGAACATCTCTCCTATGAGGAAAGGCTGAGGGATTTGGGTCTCTTCAGTCTGGAAAAAAGACGGCTGAGGGGGGATCTAATCAGCGCTGATAAATACTGAACGGGGGGGTGTCAGGAGGACGGGGCCAGGCTCTTCTCAGTGGTGCCCAGGGACAGAACAAGAGGTAACGGGCACAAACTTGACCATGGGAAGTTCCATCCCAACACGAGGAGGAACTTCCTTACCCTGAGGGTGGTAGAGCCCTGGCACAGGCTGCCCAGAGAGGTGGGGGAGTCTCCGTCTCTGGAGACATCCCAAACCTGCCTGGACACGTTCCTGTGCCACCTGCTCCGGGTGACCCTGCTCTGGCAGGGGGTTGGACTGGGTGGTCTCCAGAGGTCCCTTCCGACCCCCACCATTCTGTGGTTCTGTTCCCGGGAGAGTGCTGGTCCTGCAGCATGAAACGCATCCCATCCTGCCCTGCCTTGAATTCACAGAATTCGCACGTCTGAACTACGTGCTGACACTCGTGTCAGTCATGCCTCTGTGGAGGACGCGTGTGGGGAGCTGCAGAAGAGGGGAGGTCGCAGCCTGACAGATCAGCTGGGCAAACACCCACAGATTCCTGAGGAGCTCAGAGCTGGCCACGCGTTTGCCCTGCAGAAACCACTAACAAATGCGCCAAGAGAAGACAAAGCAGCAGGGAAGATGTTTGTCGGCTTCGCCGCGCCGCGCCGGCACCCAGACTGAACCTTAAACCATAACAAAGTGCAAGTTGTGCAAAAACACGTGACGTCATTTACATCCCGGCCCTGTCCATCCCGTGTGGATAAAAATAGACGGCAAGCCAAGAGGGGCCTCCGAGCAGGGAGGGAGGGATGGAGGGAGGGAGCTTCAGCACAGACCTCGGTGCCGTAAACCCCATCGCCCAGCCGGGAGGGAGGGACGGACGGTCCCAGCGGCATGGCAGTGTCGCCTGGGCTTTCCTGCCAAACCCAGACCCATTCTGGCAAGGAATAAAAGCAAACTAACCCTGAAAGCGGTTAAAAAAAACCTCTCAGTCTCTGGCGGTTTAAAGTCGGAGCACACTCGAAACGGTACGTACCTGAGACCCACATTAAATAAAAGAAGGAGCTCCGGGCTGGCGGCCCATCCCTGCGAGATCGTCCCCGCAGGACTGCCACAGTGAGAAGCAGCTTCCAGATCCTCCGTGTTCTCCCTGCCATTCCGCGGCTGAAGGCATGGCAGCGGGGTTCAAGCCATGGTCCTCAGGGAAACGGGGTGAGACCAGATGGGAGCCCCAGTCCCACGCCTCCGCCTGCCCCTTCCCAGGGGCTGCCGAGCAGAACCCATCACAGAATCACAGAATCATAGGATCGCCTCGGTTGGAAGGGACCATTCAGATCATCGAGTCCCACCATCAACCCAACACTGGTCCATTCGCCCCTCCAGACTGTGGAAAAGGAGAACTCGCCCTGTGCAGCAAACCTCCCTGTCTCACCTCCCGCACGCAGGAATCCTGAATGGAAACCTGAACCTCTGCTGTCAGGCCCGTTATCTCCCTGCCCGAGGTCCCTGACCTCCTTGGCCAAGAGCTCCTGCCCCAGCGCAGCCACTCCGTGGGTGTTCCTTTGCTCCTGACAACCAAAGAGTTCAGGGAAAGAGGGGTTAAAGGCAGCCACAAGCCTCCTGAGCGTCCTGCCAGCACATGCGGACCTTCCCCGGGGCCTGTGGCTGCAAACTGGTGGTAGGAGGAGGTGAGACACGGCAGAGGACCAACCCGAGAGAGGCTAGCGGATGGACAGGCCAAGGACCATCCCTGCAGCACGCCACACAGCAGGGATCCCAATGGAAACGGCCTCTCGGGGCTGGTGAAGGCAGCGGCAGCCGGCCCAGGGCAGGGTCGTGCCGCAGGGCACCGGCTCGGCCAGGCTGGCAGGGAGCCGGGCTCCCCATGCCGGACCCTGCCTGGGCTGGTGGGGTGCGGGGCTGCGCCTCACGCTCCAGCAGCACCCAAGGGGCAGTGCCAGGCGGCAGAAACCCAGCTCTGAGCCCCTGCTTTGCCACAGCCTGCTCGTCTGAGCCTGTTCTCGCTGCCATAAGATGAATTATGGGCAGGAATTCCCTGGGCACAGGCAGGCGGGAGGAGCAGCAGCCGCCGTGACAGATCTCCCCGGGAGAGCTGCCCCGGGCAGGGGTCCCGGGATAAGGCAGGGTGTCTGCATCCCCTGCCCACGGCGAGTGTCGCGCTGGCAGATAACGGCTGGTGGCTCGCACCGGGCAGCACAGCCCAGGGCAGGTGGCTCCGTCAGGACGGCACCTTCAGGACAAAAGCGTGGAAGCCACCAGGACAGACCAGGGTCCTCCTGCTTGTTGGTTATGTGACAGTCGGCACAACCAGCACGTGAAAGACCCTGTGACTCATGCCTGAAAATGAGCAGGCAAGACAAATAAGCTCTACTATACGTTATCCAGTAAAGAAAGAGAAAGTCATAGAAGGAAGATAAAGCAACTCACTCCGATGTGGATGAGGCGTCGGGGATGAGGGGGTGGGATATAGGGGCATTGTCTGGATGGGGATGAGGGGGCAGCGATGCTGCGGAGGATGATCCCTGCTGTGGGAACATCCACAGATCCCGCATCACCTCCTGTCACTCCCGTAATTCCCTTGTCCAAAGAAGTCAAGGGCATCACACGCTGACAACTCGCACTCGGAGTGACTGAGTTTGAACAGAGGGGTCTAGGACGCAGCCAATTCATGCGTTTCTGTACCGCAAAGGTTTGTGTATGAGCTGCCTCAGCACAGAGTGCGGCCAGTCCAGGGACACAGCAACCTCCAGCAAGGACGTGCCCACCACAGGTGAAACAAAAACAGCAGAGGTCCACAGAGAACACGTCAAGACCAGAAGCGTTTCCTCCCCAGAAAGCTCGGAGCAGCAGCAGCTCCCCGGGGCCCGATCTCAGCCCTGCGTATCCCCGCACCCTGCTCACAAGCTGCTGACAGCGGATCCCGAGAGGGAGAGCACAGGGACCGGAGCGGGAACCCAGCAGTATTTCATCAGCTGCAGACTCGCAGCTTCTGACGATCAGCAGCTGAGAGCCCTCTTCAGCCAGAGGCTGCATCTGCGTCTTTGTGTTTAATAGCCCTCAATCAATTTTTCTCCCACAAATTTGCCTAATGGCTTTTAAAATCCTTTTCAGCTTTGGCCGCTGTAAACACCCTGTGGCAATGAATTCCAGCATGTGTCGCCCATGAACGTTTTACCCCGAGAAGCACTCAGTAAAAAATTACTCCCGTTCGTGTGTTTTTACAGCTCTTGCCTGGCCTTTTCATCGGGCATCCCAACCACCATTTTGTGTGAAATGGTGAGTAGACATTCACAGAATCATAGAATCACAGAACGGGTTGGGTGGGAACGGACCTTAAGGACCGTCTTGTTCCAACCCCCCCTGCCCTGGGCAGGGACACCTCCCCCAGCCCAGGCTGCTCCGAGCCCCGTCCAGCCTGGCCTTGGACCCCCCGGGGATGGGGCAGCCACAGCTGCTCCGGACAGCCCGTGCTCTCCTGCGTGCTCTCGCCGTCCCGTCCGTGGTGCGCGTGGTCTGCGCGTCCCCAGCTCAGCGGCTGCTCTCCAGGCCGAGCCCTTCATTTCACGCAAAGGCTTGCCCACACTTCTGACCCCGCTTCCAGCGTCACAGGAGTCTCTGCAGCTCTTCCCAGCCCGCCTTAGAGCTGCCTGTCCTGCACTGGCTGGTGTCATCAGCCAACGCTGCCGGCTCGTTGTTCCTCCCTTTTCTGGACTGTTTATGAACGTGTTGGGAAGCAGCGCCCCGCACCGCGCCTGCCCGAGGTGCGTTCTCTGGCCGTGTCACATCTGCATTTCTCAAACCTCTTGGGCCAGTACCTCAGCCTGGCAATTTGTCACCGTTCGCATTATTGATTCGTTACATGATCTCTTCTTTTGTCACCTCCTTTTGAGGCAATTCCTCGGACTGTCCTCCTGTAAAGAAAGGCTTCCTACGGAGTAAATGGTACAGCAGAGAACGAATTTGCCTTTTACTACAGTCCCATCTCTCCAGTGATACATTTAGACCCTCATCATCCTTGGGCTCTCCGTGTCTTCTGCTTAGGTTCTTCCCTTCAGTGTTTCTGAGCACGGCTTTCACCCTTTTGGCCAGCTGTTTGTCGCAATCCCTTTAGGTGCATATTGGGCCTGTCTCCCTTGTTTGGACGGAGGTTTTATTTGCTGAGGTCTGTTAAAACTGGCGGATCCCCCCAGTAGAGGCTCTCCCCCATCCGGCACAGCCCAACTGGCCCCGAGCTGCAACGAGGACCCAGAGTCCGCAGGAGACGGGAGGTTGCCACGGGGCTTGCGGAGACTCCGGCAGGTAGGAAAGGCACCGGGGGTGTGGTGTCTGTGTCATGTCTGGTTCCAACCTTTTCATTCCTTGTACTAATTCCCAGGTGACCTTTTGCCTTCCACTCTGATAAGAACCAGAGGTTTACTTCCTACAAGTCCTGTCTGGTAGCCACAGGACAAGGTCACCGTGCGAGCTTGTGGCACCTGGCTTACAGACTGGCAGCAGTGGTGTGGCCGGTGTGTGTGCCTGGAGGTGGCCATGGCCTGGGACGTGCTTTCACAGCCCAGGAGGTCGTGATGGGATCTGACGCCTTATGTTGGGTTTATGCTGTGTTTCAGGGAATGGGATTTTGTGCATGATACCTGGCATGCACCATCAGTGCCTTCTCATTCAGTAGCCACCGTCACCATGGTTCCTCTTGGTTAACCACACTGGCTACAAGGACTAATGGTCCGGAGGAAGAGAATGTGGCACAGGAAAGACGTGGAGCTGTGGGAGCAGGACCAGAGGAGGCCCCGGAGATGCCGGGAGGGCTGGAGCCCCTCTGCTGTGGGAACAGGCTGAGAGAGCTGGGGGGGTCAGCCTGGAGAAGAGAAGGCTCCGGGGAGACCTTCCAGCCCCTTCCAGTCCCTAAAGAGGCTCCAGGAAAGCTGGGGAGGGACTCTGGAGCAGGGAGGGGAGCCATGGGACGAGGGGGAAGGGTTTTACACTGAAAGAGGGGAGATTTAGGCTAAAAATAAGGCAGAAATTCTCCATTACGAAGGTGGTGAGCCCCTGGCCCGGGTTGCCCAGAGAAGCTGTGGCTGCCCCATCCCTGGAGGGGTTCAAGGCCAGGTCGGACGGGGCTCGGAGCAGCCTGGGCTGGGGGAGGTGTCCCTGCCCAGGGCAGGGGGGGGCACTGGGGGGGCTTTAAAGGTCCCTTCCCACCCAAACCATTCCATGGTTCTGTGATTCCAGTGTCTCCCAAGCCGCGAGCAGGCCCCTGTGCTCACACGGAAGTGGGGTGGAACAAATAATGACCGTGCTGAAAGAAAGTGGAGACGGCCAGAAAGAGCAGAAAAACGTGAAACGCGCCAGAAACTTTCCCGAGGAACCGAGATACCCGCGCGAGCCCCCGCTCGGGGCCGGGGACGCGGCGTCCGGGTGCGCGGTGCCGGGGCGGGCTCGGGGGCCCGGTGCTCCGGGGGGTGCAGCCCCGGTACCGGCAGGGAGTTGGGGCAGGGGGCGGGACTCCCGGCACGGCGGGGGATGCGGGGACGGGGACCAGGGGGGTCCCGCCGGGAGGGGCCGGGGAGGTGCCGGCGGCCGGGACGGCACCGGGACCGCCGCCGGGGGTTCGGGGCCAGGAACCGGGGTCTCGGGGGGGGGGCGGGGGACACCGCGGTGGGCGTGGCCCCGGTGGGCGGGGCGGGGCGGGGCGGGCCGTGCGCGGCCGCACGTCCGGAGCGGGGCGGGCTGGGACCGGGTCGGCCCCGCGCAGCGCTGTCAGAGCGCGGGGTGCGGCGAGCGGCTCGGTTGAGGTTCGCCTGGACCCTCTCGGGCTCGCCTGGACCCTCTCGGGCTCGGAGCAGCTCGGTTGGGCTCGCCTGGACCGGCTCGGCTCGGTTCGGTTCGGTTCGGTGATGGCGGTGCCGGAGCCGGACGCGCGTCTGTCGCAGGAGAAGGAGGAGGAGAGCGAGGAGGAGAGCGAGATCCTGGAGGAGAGCCCCTGCGGGCGCTGGCAGAAGCGCCGCGAGCAGGTGGGCACCGGGCGGTGCGGGGCACCCAGCGCGGACCCCGGCCCGGGGGAGCCGCCGGTGCGCGCCGCGGGGGCGATGGCGGCGGGCGGAGGCCGATGCGGAGGGGTGTACCGGTGCGGGAGCTGTGCCGTGTCCCGGTGCGGGCTGTGTCCCGGTGCGGGAAGTCGGGCTCTTCGTGGCCCGGCGTGGGCTGTCCCGGTGCGGGAGCCGTGCTCTTCGTGGCCCGGCGTGGGCTGTCCCGGTGCGGGAAGTCGGGCTCTTCGTGGCCCGGCGCGGGGTATCCCGGTGCGGGAGCCGTGCTCTTCGTGGCCCGGCGCGGGGTATCCCGGTGCGGGAAGTCGGGCTCTTCGTGGCCCGGCGTGGGGTATCCCGGTGCGGGAGCCGTGCTCTTCGTGGCCCGGCGTGGGCTGTCCCGGTGCGGGAGCCGTGCTCTTTGTGCCCCGGTGTGGGCTGTCCCGGTGCGGGGACCCAGGGTCGCCGTGCCCCGGTGCGGGGTGTCCCAGTGTGGGAGCCGGTCTGCGCCCTGGGGAGCGGGGCAGCCGTGGGCCTGCAGCCCTCAGCAGAGGGCACCGATGCCCGAGCCCAGTGCTGGAGGCCTTTGCTGGGCTCGTCTTTGGGCTGTGTCTGGTGGCACGGTGTGGGTGACAGGCCGGTAACCACGGGCTGGTGGCCGGCAGCTCCTGCGGGAATGGGGACTCGCCGCCCTGCACTGCTGCCTCCAGGGCTGGAGAACCTGATTTCGCCTCTCCAGGGAAGGGGTTTGGACCATCTCAGCTTATCTTCCCTCCTGCAGCCTGTCCGCCAGGGTTCTGCACAGCTCCCGTCACCCCCCTGCTCTCTCTCACCCAGACGCAGCCCGCTGTCGGTGCAATGTCCCTCTCCCCTGACAGCGGGGCCCAGGTCTCCCGGCCTCTCTCAGGGCACCCAGGAACAGGGACCAGCATCGGTGGGTGAATCCTGACCCCAGGCAGGGGTGGGACAGCACTGAGAGGTGATCACAGGCGCCGTCAGCTTCTGAAGGGTAAAAGGCCCATCCAAGGCCAATCCTGTTCTTTATCTTCCCACCATCACCTGTTAACAGCCTGTCTATAGTCCATCCTGTTCTAGCCTGGCTGCAGGCTGCCCGGTTTAGGCTGTCCCCTGTTTTCCCAGTCGGGGATCTTGATGACCTGCTAATGTCAGTGCCATCAGCATCTGCCCTTCTTCTGACCCTCTGTTCTTTCTGGTGCTTCCACACCCACACGTCACCCTTCCATCTCCCGTTCCTACTACCTGACCATCTCTGCCACGCATCTTCTCCACATGAGGGACTTGCACTGGGGTGTACGTGCGGCGTGGCTGGCACCTGAGCCTTGTCCTACCGTGTCCATGCTGCGTGGTAACAGCCAGGACCTGACACTGCATTCGAAATCCTGTGACTTCTTCCCCTGCTCGTCCTTGGTGCTCCCGGAGTCACAGATCCCACCTGTGTGGCACATCCGAGGTGTCAGACAGCCGTATCTTTATCTCCTGTTGTCCTTGTATCTCCCTGCCTCTGCTGTGGTCTCTCTGCCAGGGTGTCTCTGCGGGGCTGCTCAAGAGGGGAGGAAAGCTGTGCAGAAACTCGGTTTTTAGCTGAGAATACCCTGATGCTCCTGTAGTTAGACCTATAGACCTAAAATGACCTCCACGGTGTGGTGGAAACGTTTGGTGTCCGTACTGGATAAGGCCCCATAATTTAATCCCGTCTGACCTGCAGTTGTGTTATGTTTTCTCTCACAGCTCTTGGGTTATGTGTGTTAGTCTGTGACACACCAAAACAGCCTGAAACCCCTCGTTGTCCTTGGCAAAGAAATGGCTTGGAGGTCATTTCTCATTTGAACAATCCCCGTCTGTTTTGACCTAGCGATGACTTAGAACCATGGAACAGTTTGGGTTGGAAGGGACCTTGAAGACCATCCAGTGCCACCCCCCGCCCTGGGCAGCGACACCTCGCCCAGCCCAGGCTGCTCCGAGCCCCGTCCAACCTGGCCTTGAACCCCTCCAGGGATGGGGCAGCCACAGCTTCTCTGGGCAACCTGGGCCAGGGGCTCACCACCTTCATAATGGAGAATTTCTGCCTTATTTTTAATCTAAATCTCCCCTCTTTCAGTGTAAAACCCGTCCCCCTCATCCCATGGCTCCCCTCCCTGCTCCAGAGTCCCTCCCCAGCTTTCCTGGAGCCCCTTTAGGGACTGGAAGTGTTCAAGGCCAGGCTGGATGAGGCTTTGAGCAGCCTGGTCTAGTGGGAGGTGTCCCTGCCCAGGGCAGGGGGGTTGGAAATAGATGATCTTTAAGGTCCCTTCTGACCCGAACCATTCTGCGATTCTGTGGAAGTGCCTCTAAGGTCTCCCCGGAGCCTTCTCTTCTCCAGGCTCCATACCTTTGGTTTTACACATGGCCATTGTGGCCGTACTCCAGCCGTGCCGGGAGAACACACAGCTCACGACCCTGCTGTGCATCGTCACAGCACATTTCAGGTACTGACCCAACAGGTAAAACTGTGCTGGGTCTGGCTGTGCCCACCGCAGGAGAAAACATTTCCCTGCACAGCTTCCTTTGCCTGATGATGATGTGTTTGTTCATGTTGATGTGAAGTCAACAGATTTCCACAAACAGTTTGGGAAATAAAAGCACTCACAGTATCTCCGCAAGGTATGTGGAGAAAGAGTCATGTGAATCCTTGGGTGGCTTCACGTTCAGCCCAGCACAGCCCGTGTCCTGCCTCTCCCCCTGCGACCGGAGGGAAAGTGCAGCAGAAGAATGCTGCTGCTGCTGCAGACTTTTCCATTTAGGAAGATAGGCTATGTTTTGGCATTGGTTTGATGACTTCATTTACTTTTTCCATCCACCCTGTGGAGAAAAGTAGCAAGGGAGAAGAAACTTGGGTTACGGCTCATGTTAAAAGTTTTGCAACTTTCCTTGTCCGAATACAGTTTCCTGAATGACCCCCAGCACCTTGTTACTAAGATCAAACTGGTTTTATCCACGTTGTTTGGCTTTTACAGACCCTTTGTCCATTTGGAAAGGGGACTGTTATGAGCAGTAGGTGTTTGTTGGCTCTGCTATTGGCAAGCACTGGTACCACTGCATTAATGGATAATAATAGATAATAATGGATAATAATAGATAATAATGGATAATAGATAATAATAGATAATAATTAATAGATAATAATACACATAGGCGGCTGCCGGTGGCTAGAACAGCGCTGGTTGCTTTTTGCTCGGAATAGCCCATTGCTCCCCTTTTTGGTCACCTTGTTTAATTAAAGGGTTAATGACTGAATGTGTAGAGATACAGAGGCCTTGAACTATGAGCTTTAAACTTCTAAAACCAGCAGAGTGAAAGAAAGGAAAAAGGGAAACAATAATAGAAAGAAAGAGAAGAAGTGCCAAAGCAGAATTTACAGAAAAATAAAGTGATATCCAAAAAATCTGCAAGAGGGGGAGATTTTGAAGTGTTGCTATAGGTTTCCACGGATCAGAAAATGAAAACAAAATATGGAAAAATAATCTAAGCGTTTGAATGCACTGAGGTGCAAGGGTGTTCCCTTTTTTTGGGTTTTAATTATGTTTGCAGTTTGCAGCGAGGATAACCAGTTCTGTGATAGATTATTTGGAAAGCATCCAACTATTTAATATTTGCCACCAGAGTTATTTTTAAAAGCTGCTTTGTTGCCAGCCCTCCCAGGAGACCAGGACTTGAAGTGTGTTTTGTTGTGAAGTGCTTTTCCAGAGCAGAGGGGACCAGCTGAAGGACTTGGCTCTTTCTTTTCATGCCATCTATTTATTTTTTTTTTCTACCCCGTACTGGTTTTACTGCTTTTGTTTGCTGTTATTTAACTTTCCCGGATGAGTTTACTCATGAACCCGCTGACCTCAGCTCATCAGGAGGGTTAATGTCCTGAAGCTTTGCGCTGGGCTCCGAATAGGAGCAGGGGCACCCCAGGTGGTTCTAATTGAGGAGATCTGTAAAAGCAAGACAAAATTGTTTGAACTAAGGTGGCGTAACTCGCTGGTAGATAAACTCTGCTGGGAGCAGATCGTGAGGTCCTCTTCTCGGCGTGTGTTCTGTGGGCCTGGCAACAAACAAGACTTGGCAGGATGGATTTAGCATCCTCCTCCTCACCCTCCTAGTTCGTGTGGGCGAGGGCTGTTTTGCCTTTTGCTTCAGGTCCGCTTTCCCCGTGCTGCTTTCTCCCTTTCAAGGAGCCTTTAATCCTTCACGATCTTACCCGGTCACAACAATCCCCTGCCTTGTTCCCGGTGCCGGGGAGGGAGCTGACGTCAGCCCAGCCGTAAAGGTTAGTGCAGAAACTTGTCCTTTTTTCATGCGGTAACACGCTCTTTTATTCATTCAGCTTCTCCGCGAGAATGCCTTTCTGTTTGCAGAACTCGGTGCTCCCGGGGTGCTTGGGGTGCTCCTGCGGCACTGCCTGCCTGCTCCGGCTCCTCCACCATGTCCCAAAGGCATCCCAGTGGCCCCTTCTGTGCTCCCTCCAAACCAGACACCAAAGACAAGTATTACAATTACTGGCATTCTCTAAGTTTTGTTCCCTTTCCTGTTTTTAACCAGGCTTTTTTTGCTCTTTCATTGGTTTTCCCGGCAGGTATTTTTGTTGACAGCGGCCAGACGTTGTATGAGTCTTGCAGGCTTGTACACCTTTTGTGTCCCTTGTCTCCTTCTCCTTTTTCTCTAATGTAACCAGAGAACGCGCGCAGTCCCAGAGGCTTTGATATTTCACTTCTGGGACGAGGGAGGTGTCCCACGGTCGTGTTACAAAATGGATTAGAAGATGATCAAAGTGCTCGTTGGTTGGATCTTCCATTGGACGAGTCGGCGTTGGGCAGTACACGCGTGCAGGGCAGCGGTTTGCACTCCCCCACAGCAATCGGACCCTGGTCAGCAAGGTGGTTCTGTTGGCTTTCGTTCAGCTTCGCTGTTCAGCGTGGACTCGCTCCATGCCAAGGCAGTAGGAGGGCAAACCCCCTGCCCGCGCAGTCAGTGGGGTAAATCGCACCAAATTCTGAAACGGGCTAATTCTTGCTGGTGACCGGTCTGACTTGTGAAAAGCTGCTGTTTGGTGTTTTCCAGCTGGCCCTGGATGACCAGCCAAGGCGGCCCCTTGCTTTCTGGGGGAGCCCTGCAAAGCCTGCCCCTGGGTGCTGGTCCCCAGTTCAGACTGGTGGGCACTGGGGGCCCACAGCAGCAGTGGGTGAGAAGCTCAACACGAGCCAGCAACATGCGCTGGCAGCACAGAAACCCCCCGCAGCCTGGGCTGCATCCCCAGCAGCGTGGGCAGGGGGGCGAGGGGGGTTTCTGCCCCTCTGCCCCGCTCCGGGACACCCCCCTGCAGCGCTGCCTCCAGCTCCGGGGACAGCAGGAGGAGACGGAGCTGTGGGAGCGGGGCCGGAGGAGGCCCCGGAGATGCCGGGAGGGCTGGAGCCCCTCTGCTGTGGGGACAGGCTGAGAGAGCTGGGGGGGTTCAGCCTGGAGAAGAGAAGGCTCCGGGGAGACCTTCCAGCCCCTTCCAGGCCCTCAAGGGGCTCCAGGAAAGCCGGGGAGGGACTCTGGAGCAGGGAGGGGAGCCACGGGACGAGGGGCAACGGTTTTAAGCTGAAAGAGGGGAGACTGAGATGAGATATTGGGAAGAAATTCTTTGCTGGTGAGCCCCTGGCCCAGGCTGCCCAGAGAAGCTGTGGCTGCCCCATCCCTGGAGAGGCTCAAGGCCAGGTTGGACGGGGCTCGGAGCAGCCTGGTCTGGTGGGAGGTGTCCCTGCCCAGGGCAGGGGGTTGGAAAAAGAGGATCTTTAAGGTCCCTTCCGCCCCAAACCATTCTATGAAATAACAACGCTTGTATTGCCTTCAGCGTGCAGGATCTCTCCTGGCCCTTATCTGGGCAGTGCAAAAATACTCTTCTGTCCCTTTTTCTCAGCAGTGGAAGGAGAACAGGGATCACAGTGTTTGCTCTGGCAGCTGCTGGGCAAGAGGGAAGGGCAACCACGGGTATGGAGAGAAAGGAAAGATTCCAGCCCTCCCTCCCACAGGCGGAGGGGACAGGCTGGCCGGTGGCTCCATCTCTGAGGAGGCCTGTGCCGGGTCCTGCTCCCTCTCCCTCTCTACAGGTCTCAACAACCACCTCCCAGCTGTTGCCGACAGGCAGGGGATGTCCTGGGGATGGATCGGGAGAGCTCATGGAAGAGGGCTGGGTGAAGCGGGTGCCCCAGGACAGGAGAGCTCTGCACATCCCTCTGTGTTGTCTGCAAGTGTTTTCCTTCCCGGGTCTCCCCTGCCTGCAGCGCAGCTGGCCACCTGGGTATTTTTCAAAGAATTATAGAGTCATTGAATGGTTTGGGTGGGAAGGGACCTTAAAGACCATTTAGTCCATCCCCCTGCCCTGGGCAGGGACACCTCCCACCAGCCCAGGTTGCTCCGAGCCCCGTCCAACCTTGAACCCCTCCAGGGATGGGGCAGCCACAGCTTCTCTGGGCAACCTGGGCCAGGGGCTCACCACCCTCAGTGTAAAACATTTCTTCCCAATATCTCATCTAAATCGCCCCTCTTTTCAGTTTAAAACCGTTACCCCTCATCCTATCACTCCCCTCCCTCATAACGAGTCCCTCCCCATCACTCCTATAGGTCCCCTTTAGGGCCTGGAAGGGGCTGGAAGGTCTCCCCGGAGCCTTCTCTTCTCCAGGCTGACCCCCCCCAGCTCTCCCAGCCTGTCCCCACAGCAGAGGGGCTCCAGCCCTCCCAGCATCTCCGTGGCCTCCTCTGGCCCCGCTCCAACAGATCCGCATCCTCCTGATGTTGGGGACTCCAAAGCTGGACTCATTACTCCAGGTGCTGGAGTGCTGGTTGATGGCTGAATTGAAATTCCTGGATGATAGCTGAATGCCACTTCTTTCTGCCCGTAGCTCTGCTCCTTCTCTCTGAGGCTCACTGCTCCTCCAGCATGGTCCAGACGAGTGCCATTCCCCTCTACCATGGTGGCACTGGCGTTAATCATAGAATGTGTTGGGTTGGAAGGGACCTCTAAAGGCCATCTAGTCCCACCCCCCTGCAGTAAGCAGGGACATCTTCAACTAGATCAGGTTGCTCAGAGCCTCATCAAGCCTGGCCTTGAATGTCTCCGGGGATGGGGCCTCCACCACCTGTCTGGGCAGCCTGTGCCAGTGTCTCACCACCCTCAGTGTAAAGAACTTCATCCTAATGTCTAATCTAAACCCACCCTGCTCTAGTTTAAACCATCGCCCCTTGTCCTGTGGCTACATGCCCTTGCAAACAGCCCCTCCCCAGCTTTCTTGTAGGCCCCCTTCAGGTACCAGAAGGGGCTGTAAGGTCTCCCCAGAGCCTTCTCTTCTCCAGGCTGAACAACCGCAGCAGAGCTCGCCCTGTTGCCCCCCAGCTCTGTCAAGCGTCACGCCACTGTCCCTGCTCGGCCGGGTCTCTCCCGCTGGTAGTGTGTGAGCCCTGTATCCACGCTGCTCTGAGTTAGTGCTGAGAGTGTGTTTTTGTGAGAGGCAGGATCAAATGCTTCACTGGAGTCAAAACATTTTTTGTCTCATGTGTTCCCTTCACCTGCTAATCGTGTAACAGGATCGCACAGAGGGAACAGGTTTATCTGGCACCGCAGATGCCTTGTCCTGCTCCTGCAGAGCCGCAGGACGGCGTAGGCTCGGCCGGTGGTTTTGCCGTGGGCTGCAGGTAGCAGGCTGGGTGGATGTCACCCAGATAACGCTTCTGTCACAGCCCTTGGTGTCCCTGCCGTGGTGTGAAACCGAGCCAGGAGCACAGCCAGGCTCGGGAGCAGATCGCTCCGTAATTGCTCGGGGCTGCTGCCGCCGACCCCGGCCTCCTCCCTGGGGACAAAGTGGCAGGTCTGGCGCTGGAGGCAGAGGGCTGGGAGGGCTCAGCAGTGGGATGCATCGGCTCTGCACCCACTGGCCACAGCGGGACCATGGATGAGTCCCCTGGGTGCCCGGTGCCCGTGTGCTGCTGCTCCTGCAGGACCCGCTCCTGCGTCTGCCCGCGGTGCAGCCGTGGCCAGTTGCCCCCATCCCTCGGTGGGCTGAAGGAAGCAGCAGAGGCATCGGAGCCGGGCCTCACCCCTCACCTCTCTTACCTTTGTTTGGTTTTGTGTTTTGTTTTTTTTCTTTTTAACATATTTTAAACAGTTATTTCCATGTTGCGACAGTCACCCCTGCCCTGCATGGGGCCACGGCGCGGGGTGGCGGAGGGGGAGTGCAGGGTCTGTCGGGGCCAGGGAACGCGTGGTTTGGAGAAGGCAAGGGGGGGTCTGGCGTGGGGCAGGGGGCTGGGGAGGGGGCCCTGCAGAGACACAGTCCTCTGTCCCTGCTGCTGGCACACATTGCCCTGAGAGGACGGTTTCTGCTGCCCGCGGTGTGTCCCTGTGCCTCAGCACCTCCTTCCTAGCTGTGACCTGAACAGAAGTCCCTGGAGAAGCTCAGACACAGCCTTTGCTGTCGCCCAGGCTTACGAGATCCTGGAGCGGAGGGCCGCGTTGGGATTTACTCTGCAAATGTGCCCTCCCAGGCACATTGTGTTCCCTGCTCAGCCTGGTGGCCCTGGCAAATCCTGCCAGTTCCCAGCACCAAAAGGCATAACGTGACGGCGTCGCGAGGAGTCAGGTAAATGCAGTGAGCATCACCACCTTCACATCCTGATGGCCCTCCCCTCGTTACTGGCAGCCAGGGCTTTCTGCTCCCTGACACAGTCTCACAGGGTTGTCCCCTTTGGCATCAACACGTCTGTTGTCACCGTACGACCAGGTGGGTCCTGGTGCTTTTGCCGGCACAGCACAGCTGGTCCCGGTGAGCCTGGAGAGCCCGGTTCCCTGTAATCCGGGTAACCGCTCCTCCCTCGTGCTTGGCTCTCCCTTTGGGGGTCTCTTTGGCCATTTGCCCTGTGTCCTCCAGATGGTGACGCTTCTTACCTCGTGGCCGCCTGTCCCCAGGGCCGCCTGCAGCACCCGGCGTGGTGGCTGCTGCACCAGAGAACGACTCAGCAGCCCATGGGCAAGTGGTGGGGCCACAGGGATTCGGGGGGCTGCTGCCAGCTGCGGTGGGTGGGGAAGGGCTCCGTCCCGCGGGGCTGAACCCCTGAGAGCACCCCTGGGCAGCAGCTCCAGAGGTGGACTCAGCTCTGCCGCTATGGACAGGGCACACGTACAGAGCGCTGGCAGCTGCTTTGCTCTCGTGCCCGTTCATGGGCCTTTGGTTCACAAAACTTCATCTTTCCCCTGGTCTCTGGCTCAGCACCGGTCCAGAAAATCCCCAAAGAGGTTTGGTCCCCTTCCTTCCAGCCCTGGGATGCCAGAGGCTGTGGGTCAGCCTCCTGGTGTGTCCTCCAGCCTGGTCAGGTGTCTCCTGGTGGCCTCTTTAACTCTGTGTTTGTGTTACTACAGCCTTGTTCAGGATGGTTCTGCGATGGCAATGCCTGGCCTCAGGGTGTAAGAAGGAAACACGCCATTTCCCTCCCCTTCCCTGCTGCTGCTTTGCCTCTTGCCCCCAGCACTGACAGCCTGGTAGGGGCAATGGGACCCTGCAGATACCGGGGGTGAAGGTGGCTGTCCCACCACCCTCCCTGCAGCCTGGCACCCTACCTCTGGCCATCCACCATGTCCCTTGGGCGATGGCACAGCCAAGGGCTGAGGCTTTGCCTGCTCAGCTGCCTTGGAGACAGCAGTAAACTTGTGCCAAACTTTGTGAATTATGAAGACAGGCTGAGAGAGCTGGGGGGGTTCAGCCTGGAGAAGAGAAGGCTCCGGGGAGACCTTCCAGCCCCTTCCAGGCCCTCAAGGGGCTCCAGGAAAGCTGGGGAGGGACTCTGGAGCAGGGAGGGGAGCCGTGGGACGAGGGGGAGGGGTTTTACACTGAAAGAGGGGAGATTTAGGCTAAAAATAAGGCAGAAATTCTCCATTACGAAGGTGGTGAGCCCCGGGCCCAGGTTGCCCAGAGAAGCTGTGGCTGCCCCATCCCTGGAGGGGTTCAAGGCCAGGTTGGACGGGGCTTGGAGGAACCGGGTCTGGTGGGAGGTGTCCGTGCCCAGGGCAGGGATGCGATAGGCTTTAAGGTCCCTTCCGCCCCAAACCATTGTACGATTTGGGTGAAGCACCTGCAGGCAGTAACTGGCCTCCCTCACGGAGGGGCTCCCCGTTGGGTCGGAGCCCACTGGGTGCTTCTCTGAGGGGCAGGAGGGCAGAGCTGGGGCAGGAGAAACACATCTGTGCTGGGAGTTGAGGGTGCGAGGTGGCTGCTCGGACGTGGGAGGGTGCCTGGGACTGGTGGTCGGTCCCCGTGGCTCTGCTGGGGTTGGATGGCTTCCTTTGCCCAGAAGCTGCTTGCCCCGGTCCCACTCCCGCGCCGAGGTCCTGGGAGTGGGGCCGCTGGCGGAGGTGGCCTCTGGGGCTGCCCTGTCCTCAGTGTCCCAGGGGTGGCTGGGGTGTGCTGGTCCAGATGGTATGGAGGGGTGCTCCAGAGGGCACAGGAGGGCAGCGGGATGTCCCTGCCGAGGGATGGGGACGGCACGTGCTTGTCCTGAGGACGTGAGTGTGGGTGTCTGGGGACAGGCAGAGGACCAGCAGAGTCTCCTCTCCGCCGGGGGCCATGGCCATGCTTTTTCCCCAGTGTCCTAGAGTGACCTGAGAAAGGTAACAAGAGACCTTGTCCTTCTCCAGATTGGGTCTAAATGCCATTGCTTTCCCAATTTAACAGCAGCTTGCCTAAGGCCCCAGAACCGTATCACTAAGCCTTTTTCTGTGGGCTATTTCACTCTTTGCTGACGTGAAAAGCTCAAAAGGGAGCGATTTATTGTAAGATGCAATCCGATCTTTTGTAAACCTTGGCATACTCATCCCCAGTGATCCCTCCAGGCTGGCCTCAGCTCCTGCCAAGGGCTTTCTGGAAGAGCCTGAGCAGGGAGTTCGCCCAGTCCGGCTCTGGAGTTTTGCCTTTTTCATGTGGTAGCCACCATTTGCAGCACACAGAGGTGCCAGGGACCCCCGAAAGGCATGATGTGAGATAATCAAGGTGACCTGGGACCAGTTCCTTTTGTCCCCAGTCACCTCTGGGATTATAATACAGCCTTTATTTATTTACGCAGCCTCGGAGCTCAGTGCGCGAGGCAGCTGTTCAGTATCAGCTTTATTGTCGTTCAGCACAAGACTGAGCACGTTCGCGTCTGCACGGAATAGGGAACATTTCCTCCCCTGTAGGCCTGCCTGATGCTCCTCACCGCGTACCAGAGCCTCCCAGATACAAACAGATCCAGTGTCCAGAGCATTAAGGACCAGGAGGCCGCTTTGGGCTCCGAGAGCAGGCTGTTCAAAGGTGGGAGGCTGTGGCGGAGGGATGACACCAGACTCCTTGGGTCACAACAACCCCATGAACGCTACAGGCTGGGGCAGAGCGCCTGGAGAGCTGCCCAGTGGAAAAGGACCTGGGGGTGTTGGTCGACAGCCGGATGAATATGAGCCAGCAGTGTGCCCAGGTGGCCAAAAAGGCCAACAGCATCCTGGCCCGTATCAGGAACAGTGTGGCCAGCAGCACTGGGGCAGTGACCGTCCCCCTGTACTGGGCACTGGTGAGGCCCCACCTCGAGCGCTGTGTCCAGTTTTGGGCCCCTCACTCCAAGAAAGACACTGAGGTGCTGGAGCATGTCCAGAGAAGGGCAACGGAGCTGGTGAGGGGTCTGGAGCACAAGTCCTTTGAGGAGCGGCTGAGGGAGCTGGGGGTGTTCAGCCTGGAGATAAGGAAGCTGAGGGGAGACCTTCTCGCTCCCCACAGCTCCCTGGAAGGAGGGGGGAGCCGGGGGGGTCGGGCTCTTCTCCCAAGGAACAGGTCACGGGACAAGAGGAAATGGCCCCGAGTTGCCCCAGGGGAGGTTTAGGATGGATATTAGGAAAAATTTTTACACTGAAAGCATTATCAAACATTAGATGACGCTGCCCAGGGTAGTGGTGGAGTCGCCATCCCTGGAGGTATTTAAAAGATGGGTAGACGTAGCGCTTAGAGGTATGGTTTAGTGGTGGTTTTTGTCCCTGTTAGGTTGACGGTTGGACTCGATGATCTGAAAGGTCCCTTCCAACCTGGGCCATTCTGTGATTCTGCTGTGGGTCACTCTCAGACAGGCGGCCGGTCCCATTCAGCCCGGCTGTTCTCATGCCGAGCACTGAGCGAGCGGGAGGTGGCATTGCCAGCCCAGGGTTGGGAGGGGACTGGTTCCCGGTTCATCCCGGCGTGGGCATTGGAGGCACGGGCTGCGCTGGCCTCAGACCAGGACACCCTGCAGGTTGGGTCCTGCTGTAGGTTTGATATCTGCACGCAGGAAGGTTGTGGCCTCGTGACGAGGAGGTGGCACCTGAGGTTTGGGAAGGTGTCACCTGAGGTTTTCAGCCCCAGCTGTGCCTTTGGGACAGGCACTGGTAACCTCTGTGCAGAGCTCTGTTGCTCCCGCGTGTCCTTTTGGCAAACCAAAGGGTGTTCAGGTCCATCTTCTCCCTTTGACTCCTTGTTCTCGGCCTTGTGGCCCCTCGCTGGTTTCAGGACAGGATTTTTCTCAAGACCACGAGCTAATTTTTCCAGCAGCATTTTTGGGGAGAGGTGGAAGAGCAGCTTCACAGAGCACTGCGTGACCAGCGGACCCTCCTGGTGCCCGGGCGCTTGCCCCTGGCCGCCCCCCTCCTGCCACAGCCTCCACCGCAGCCTGCCGGCTGCCGGAGCTCCTGCCGAGGGTCTCTGCTCCCTGTGGCCAGGCAGACCCTTCTGTCCCAGCCCACCCTTGCTTTCCACCTGTAGCACCTCCAGGAGGACCATGGCTTGGGGTTCATGGCGGCTGGTGGGACGATCTTGCTGTGGGGGACCCGGGTGAGAGCTGAGCCGTCTCCCTGCCGCCCCGGCAGTGGCTCCCGTGGCAGGGCCCTTATTGGGATCTCCTGGGCTGGATGTTTGTGCTGGGAGGCTGCTGGGACTCGCTGGGAAAGGCATGGTCAGTGCGGCCGGCCGGCCGCGTCGCTGGCGGGCTGTGCTGGGCTTTGTGCGAAGCACGTGGAGCCTGTGAGCGTGGAGAACAAGTAACAGAGGTGCTTTGTGTGTCCGCAGCAGGAACTCGGCCACGAGCTGCCCGTCCGTCCCCCGCTAATGAGCTGGGGGTGCTGCGTGCCCGCGCCTGCGCCCACAGCTGCCCCGAGCCGCCGCCGGCCCAGCCGCGGGACGCCACATCCCAGCCCCGGGCAGGGGAACAATCCTCCTTTTCATCTGTCGGCCCAAGCTGCCGCATGGCGGACGGGAGCCTCTGCCCGAGCTGCTGAGGCGGGGGACAGCCCTGTCCCCATCCTGGTCCCGGTCCCGGGCTGCCCCCCGGGCGCTGGAGGGGGGCAGAGGAAGACTGGAGGCTGCAGCCCCGCTCCCGTGCGGCGATGCCATTGCGAGGGCAGCGGCTGCCCAGAGCCCAGGGTGCCGCCGGCGCCGCTCCAGGGAGGCAGGACCTGGGCTGGGGTGTCTCCATGCTGCTGAGCCCCCATCAGAACCAGGCGCCTTTTGAGCAGATTTTTCCTGGGCTGGAGCCGGGACCCAGCGGCCCTGGCTGGCCTGGGGACCGGTGACAGGGTCGGCAGAGACCCAGCACGGGGACGGGGCTGTCACGGCTGGGTCCCCGCAGGAGGCGGCCTGCGGAGGTGGTGTCTGCAGAGCTGCTCTCTATGGGACGCAGCTCTGTGACCTCTGGGGATGGGAACTCGGGGGGGTGGAACTAGATGATCTTTAAGGTCTCTTCTAATCCAAACCATTCTATAATTCTATGATTTATAACTTGTCAGACCCCAGAGCATGGGGGAGGTTGCCCCCAGTCTCCTCGGGATGTTAAGAGAGATGATGTTACAGCTTTGGTTTGGCTGGACCTTCTGATTTGCCCTGCCCAACATGAGTGTGACCATGAGCCGTGGGTGTGGGTTGCTGGGACATGGGGGACACATGGGGGTCCCCATCCCTGTGCCGGACTGGGTCCGGACAGTGATTGTCACCACCAGCTTCTCACTGGGCTAGAAGAGCCGAGAGGGGCTGGCACGGGAACTCCTCCGAATCGCTGGGTCTCTCCTGTGCCATCACCTCCTGGAGAAACGGTGCCGGTTGCTGCGATGCCCGAGCTCCCGAGCAGGCAGGTCCTGAGGGCAGGGCAGCACAGGCAGCAGGACGGGGGTTTGCCCCACTCGCTGTGTCCTGGCCAGGGTTTCCTGCAGGCTGGAGTCCTCCGCAGGAGCGGTAGCAGAGACCGTCCACGCAGCACGTTCCACCTCGCAGGGCCCGGAGCCGTGGGCTGGGCTGTGGCCGGGCTGTCTCACGCCTTCCCGCACCTCACAGGTGAATCAGGGGAACATGCCGGGCATCCAGAGCACCTTCCTCGCCATGGACACCGAGGAGGGCGTGGAGGTGGTGTGGAACGAGCTACTCTTCACCGACAAGAAGGCCTTTAAAGCACACGAGGTGAGCTGTCCCTCCCCGGCGGGACCGTGCCCACCTCCCCTGAGACCACCCACCCCACCTTCGTGCCAGCAGCGCCGGTCCCCGCTGCTTGTGGGCACACCTCGGTCAGCCGTGCTAGTCACAGCCTGCTCCTGTCTGCCTGGCATCGCGCTTTCCCCTGGCTTCTCTCTCAAAGACAGCTCCATGTGTCCTCTGTACCCCAAAAGCAGCTTTCCCTGTGACCGGGGGGCACAACCTGCTCCCCAGCCCCAGGTTCCCTTGCCTCCCTCGAGGTGTCCTGCCACGTCCCAGGACCTGCCACCTCACCTGTCCTCCCTCTGCCCGCAGGAGAAGATCAAGACCATGTTTGAGCAGCTGGTGCTCGTGGATCACCCCAACATCGTAAAGCTTCACAAATACTGGCTGGATGTGAAAGACTTGAAGGCGCGGGTAGGGAGCGCGTGGGGAGACAAAGTGTCTGGGGGGTCCCCAGGCTGGGGGAGGGATGCCAGGGGACCCCAGCGCTGGTGGCGAGCTGCCGGCCGGTGCAGAGAGGCTGGGAAGGTGACGCCTCTCTTCCCTCCCAGGTCATCTTCATCACAGAGTATGTGTCCTCGGGGAGCCTGAAACAGTTCCTGAAGAAAACCAAGAAAAACCACAAGGCCATGAATGCCAGGGTAGGTTCCCTGGGAGCAGTGCCGGGTGTCCCAGGTGAAGTGGGTAGCTCTGTGCCCGCTGGCGCAGCGCGGGTCTCTGCTCTCTTAGAAGGCACAGCAAGGATGTACGGCTGCTCCCTGAGCTACCCAGAGACTCTCCGCTGTAGGGAGATGGCATCTTGGTGAGGGACGGAGCAGGAGCAGAACTTCCCCAGGACATCCCAGCCATGGATCCTGCTGTCAGGATCTGACCCTGGGAGCGGGGAACCTGCTGGAAGCTGCTGCAGCGAGGTTCAGCTCTGCGATGCTGACTGCTCCGGGGGCTGCATCGTGCTTCAGGAGGCCCATGTCTCCACCACCCTCAACAAGGGACGGTGGCCTTGTGACTAGGCTACTACTTGAGTTGAAGGGACCAGCCTCACCTGCAAACCCGCTCAGTACGGGTCTGACTAATGGTTTTGCAGGCAGGTCTCAGCTGGCCGTGACTGAGCAGCTGTGTGACCGTTCTGGGAGCCCTGTGCTTGACCTTGCAAGCCCTGCCGTGGAGCTTGAGCTCAGTATCACAGCAGTGCAGTTAGGCACTCCTGGAGTTGGTGTGTACAGAGAAAACCGTGTGCATGGACCCCATACCCATGGCTACCCTTGCCCCCGCTGCGATGTGCCTGTCCATGCTCCCACCGGGGTTTTGGGGCTCAGGAGAGCTCTGCCTGCCAGTGAGGATGAGTTCTCAGCTTCGATGGTGTTCTGTGACCAGGGGCTGGAAAGGACACTGTTGTGGCTGGGACGACAGTCTCGGCAGGGTAGTGGAGGGCTGATTTCCCCAGTCACTGGGTAATAGGTGGGAGTGACCTGATCCATCTGCTGGGTTCTGAGGAGCGTCTCGTCTGACGGAGAGCTCTGGTCTCTGCTCTAGGCCTGGAAGCGCTGGTGCACTCAGATCCTGTCTGCGCTCAGGTAAGCTTCCCATTGCTCGTGCTGTCGGCCGTCCCGCTTCTCGCTGGTAACGTGCTGAGGGCAGCTTTGTGCTTCCCCAGCTTCCTGCACTCCTGCGAGCCTCCCATCATCCACGGCAACCTCACCAGCGACACCATCTTCATCCAGCACAACGGGCTCATAAAGATTGGTTCCGGTAGGAAGCTGCGGGCCGAGGGGTGTGGGGAGTGACGCAGGGTGGTGGGCCAAGGGGGTTGCGGCTGAGCAGAAGAAGCTGCAGGGTCCTCAGGGGATCCCCCGTGCAAGGCTTGGAGTCACCTCCTCTTCTGTTTGTGTCCTCTGCTCCGTGACTTCTTACTCCTCCGCTTCCGGATCGGCGCTGACCGGCAGTCTGGCACAGGGTGTTCGCCAATGGTGAGTGTCCCTCTGCCACCTCTCCCAGCGCATCAGTCCCGTCCCTGGGTCACCCTTCGTCCCCTGCGGGCCCTGGACGCCTCTCACCAGTGAGGCACTGGGGCACGGAGGAGGTCCTGGGCTCCGCGGGCGGGGGGACCTCTGTCCCTTGGGGAGTTGCTGCTCCAGTAATGGGAGCAGACGGGGGGAGAGAGCGAGCGCCCCTCAGGTGGTCTGCACGGGCGGAAGCACACAGGGAGACCCCGGCTGCCTCGGGGCACCCGTCTGTGCTCGCAGCCCTGGGGAAACAGCTTAGAAGCGCCGTGATGCAGAACGTTTCTCGTTCCCCGACGCAGCCCTCCCGGACGACCTGCGGAGCCCCATCAGGATCGAGAGGGAAGAGCTACGCAACTTGCATTTCTTCCCCCCGGAGTACGGCCGTGAGTCTGCCGGGGGGGCAGGGAGGGGGGTCCTGTGCGAGGCGTGGGCACAGCGTGTTTGCAGCAATACAGAGTTACTCGGTGCCTTCAAAGGTAAAGCTGTTGGCCATGAGTCACAGAAGATCTTGTGACAAGGAATGACTGTGTGATAACACTGTAGGTAAAATTTAGTGTCGGTGAGTGCAGAGCTGTGCACGTGGGAAGAACAGCCGAGCCTACGTGGGAATGGACTGTGCTTTAGCAATTACTGGTTAGGAACAAGATCCCAGCATGGCCCCTGATAGCTCTGAAAAGGTCAACTTATGGCTCGGGAACAGTCAAAAGCCTGTAAAATGTTACAACGATGAAGGAAAAAGGAGTAAAGAATCTTTGCGCCATGTGAAAAGTCATGATGCGATCCCCATCTTGAATATTTTGGCATGAATTTGAGGGGAATAAACGGGAAAGGTTTGTGAGGGCAGGGGTGTGCGGGCAGAGGCGTCTGTAGGGCCGCGGCAGGGTGCAGGGGGCTGTTCCGGGGGTGAGCGGGTGGTGGCCTCTTCCTCTGCCCTGATGTGGTTCTGGCTTGGTTTTGCAGAAAAGGCTGACGGGACTGCTGTGGACATCTTCTCCTTCGGGATGTGCGCACTGGAGGTAGGGGGCAGGATGGCTGCAGCGCCTGGGAACCTGCAGTGACCAGGGCAGGACTGTTCTTGCTGAGCCTCTGGGGATGGCGGTGGCCTGGGGAGCTTCTCGAGGAGTCCCCTTGCCCTTTTCCAAACCTCGCTGTGAGCTGGGGATCCCTTGCAGTGATGGAGACATCGCTGCTGGCTTCAGCAGAACATTTTCTGCTGCCGTGACCCACCCTGCCCTGGGTGCAGCAACAGGCTTAGCTCAGCTCTTCTGTGCTCGGCTGGTGCCTCCTCTTCCTCCTCGGGCTGTGACAGCCCTGGGAAGGGAGGGAACGGAGGGCAGGGACAGACTGCTCCAAGCACGACTTTCCCGGGGGGCTGTTGGTGCTGTTTGTGTTGTCCCCTGCTCTGCGTGGTGCCCGGGAAGCAGGCCCCTGTGTCTGCACCGCCGGGAACCCATGAGTGCTGCGGTAGGCAAGAAACGGGCCTGGAGGGCAGGGACACGTGGCCAGGGAACACCGGGGAGCCCGCGAGACCCGGAGCCTGGCCAGGCGGTGTGTCCCGGTGAAGAGCTCCACAGCTGCCACCCTGCCAGGGGATGTCCCTTTGGGAAGCCCCCGCGGACAGACCCCGTGATGGGCCGCATGCAGACATGGCTGCGCTCCTTCTTCCCCAGATGGCAGTGCTGGAGATCCAGACCAACGGGGACACGCGGGTCTCGGAGGAGGCAATCATGCGGGCACGACATTCTGTGGACGACCCCAACATGCGGGTGAGTGCAGCTGGCCGAGCCTCGGCAACAGAGCCACCGGGCTGTAGCCTGACCCCAGCTGTGTCAGGAATCCCTCCTGGGGTGTAAATCTGCCCATGAGCATCCTTCTCCTCGGCTGATACCTGGAATGTCAGAGCCAGCCTGGCATTCCTGCATGCTCCAGGTTACACCAGTGCTAGGAAAGGGGAACGGAGACAACGACCTACTGGAAACTTAAGGGCAGCCAAATCTGGTGGGCTGAAGGACACAGAATCATAGAATTGCCCAGGCTGGAAGGGACCTTCGGATCCTCGAGTCCAGCCATTGACCTGACACTGACAAAACCATCACTAAACCATATCACTAAGCACTACATTTACCTGTCTTTTAAGTACCTCCAGGGATGATGACTCCACCACTTCCCTGGGCAGCTTCTTCCAATGCTTGATAACCCTTTCAGTGTAAAAATTTTTCCTAATACCGAATCTAAACCTTCCCTGGTGCAACTTGAGGCCATTTCCATGGCCTCATGGGGATTCTCCCCTTCCGGGGCTGGTTGAGATGAGAGGCTGGTCCTCAGCCCTGTTTCCCAGTCCTACCAGTAGTAAAGCTGCGTGCAAATTCCCAATAGGTGCATGTGCAGACACGTGTGCAGACACAGACACACACGCTCCACACAGACGTGACCAGACATGAGCAGTTCAGCACCGACATGGGAGTGCCGTGTTCATGGGCACAGACAGCATGGACAGCCGGATCCTGCTTCTGAGTATCCATGCTCAGGGCAGTCCCTTCCACGGGTCACTGGCATCTCGCTCTGTCCCGTGGGTCTCTGTTATCCGTCGGACCCACGCTCTGTCTGGTATCTACAGCCCCTCCCCAACCTTTCTTCTTACCAGCTGATCCACCTCGACGTTCACCAGAGGACCGCACACGCTCACGGGGAATAGAGAGCAAACTTACACTGTAAATACTCAGGAACAGAGTTTAATAAGAAGACAGGACAGACCGAGGTGGCCAGACGCAGGGCTCAGCAGACAAGTGCCCGACCAGCAGGGTGCTTAGAGGCAGCCGGTCCCTTTTATCCCCCTCCATTTTCCTCCCTGACCCACCTCAACCCCTCCCTCCCTCTTCCTTTGGCCAATCTCCAAAACATCCCGTAATAAGTTTGTACACTCCCCAAATCCTCTTGTTTGATCTCAGAATTCCCCCAGGCGTCTCAAAGTAAATCCTACCCCCTTTGATGCGATAGTCCCCTTGTTTGCATGGTGTCCCGGAGAGAGTTTCCTCTGCTGGGCCTTCAGCATCGGGGCAGGCGGCATCGCTGCTCCCCTCAGATGGTTTGGGGGCAGCTGATTCGGAGGCATTAGGCTGTGTGGGTGCCCGCCCTGGCATCTTCCTTCTCGTCATTTTTCGGTCTTTGCGTCTGTTCTGAATAGCCCCAGCCAGACACCGGTACAGAAACTGCACAGAGCAGTTAAAGAGGAAAGGACAGGCCCCAGCCCGGAGCGTGCGGAAGAGGCAGGGGATCTTGCTTTTCTGCCATCAACGAGCAGAAATGGGCAGATGTGTCCCTCCCATCCTGCCGCTGTCAGGAATCCCTCCCGCTGGCTCAGTCTGCCCTTTCTCCAGTCTCCCACCATCTTTCCGGATGGGTTGCTGCTCCCAGAGCTGGTCCTGGCTGGCTGCTGGGATAGAGCCCTGCCTGTGCTGGGCTCGCACTGCCGCCTCCTCCCCGTAGGAGCGCAGGCGGGGAGCAGAGGTGCTGTGGCCAGGCGGTTGGTGGGTCCCCAGCAGCGTGCTGCCCACCGCGAGCCTGGGTGCGCTGCCTGCCCTGCCCTGGGGCCGTCTGCTGGCAGAAACAGCCACTCAGATCTGGGAAACACGAGTGCGAGAGGGAGCCAGGGCTGGCAGCGGTGGGAATGTCCCGCTTTGCCTGCAGTTTATGCTTCTTCATCGACCCTCAGGAATTCATTCTGTCGTGCTTGACCCTCAACCCGGACAAGCGACCAACAGCCAATAACCTGCTCTTCCACCGCGTGCTCTTTGAGGTCCATTCCCTCAAGTTGCTGGCAGCACACTGCTTTATCAACAACCAGTGTGAGTAGCCATGAGAGCACCCTGCCCTGTTTGAGCTTGCGTTGCTGCCCCAGCGGAGCTGGGTGCACGGAGGAGCCTGGGGAGAGAGGCAGTGACTCGCAGACCTTCCCCGGGGTCTGTCCTGCCGGGCCTCCCAGCTGACGGCCCCTTTCTGCCGTTGCCCTAGATCTGATGCCAGAGAACGTGGTGGAGGAGAAGATAAAGGAACTGGACCTGAACATGGTGATGGCAGAGATCCGGAGAGAGGGTCAGCCTGGAGTACAGTGGAGGTGAGGATTAGTGGGGGAGATTTCATAGCCGTGAGCTCGGGGCTTGCATCCAGGCCGGTGGTCCTGGTGTCATGGCGTAGCAGTCCTTCGCGATGCTCTTCTGTCCTGCCTCTCCCTGTAATCCCTGTCCTGTTTCTCTCGCAGGTACTCAGAGGTCTCCTTCCTCGAACTCGACAAATTCTTAGAAGACGTCAGGTGGGTTGAAGGTGGTGCTGGCTGACCTGCAGTGTGTCCACCCAGCTCTGGTCCCCCGTGTCTCTGCCCTCAGCTCCCAGTGGAGCCTGGGTTGGCTGCAGCACATACGGGACGTCCCCTTTGCGCAGCAGCTCTCGCTCCTGTGCGATCCCCTCGGCGGTACCCCCCGGGGCGAGCAGACCTGGGCTGCAGTGCCAGGGCAAGGGTGGCTCGGTGGCCTGCCAGCTCCTCACCGCCAGCAGATCCCTGCTCTGCGACGTGGTCCTCCTCAGCTGAGCTTTGCTGGGGCTGTAAGAGGACAGGCCTCAGCTGTTTGTCGTCCCTCTGTGTCTGTACCAGGAATGGGATTTATCCTCTGATGAACTTCGCTGTCTCCAGACCCCACGCCCTCCCACGTGCACTCTCTCAGCCCCAGGAGGACCCTCAGAAAGCCAAGACTCCCACCCCGGAGCCCTTTGATGTGGAGACCAGGAAGGTAAGGTCAGATCCAGGTGGGGACAGATTCCCTGCTGGGACTAGGTGGATGGTCCCCATTCCCGACACCCTGCTGCAGGGTCACCTCTCCCTGTGGCCACGCGCTGAGCTCCGGCCCAAGTGAGAGCTGTTCTCCTCGTTGCGTGGGCTGCCCCAGGACTGCGGCGGTCCCTTTGGACGGAGATAGTGTGGTCCATTTCGCCTGAGACCTGGAGCAGCCCCGTTGCCTCCGACTCTCTGGCTCTGCCTTCCCTCCTCCCGCGTCTGCAGGCGGCTCTGTGGCACGGCCTGTTCTGTGCATTTTGCTGGGGTGTAGGTTTGGAATCCCACCGTCGTCTGACTGACGCTGCGGTGGCACACTGAGGTGGCAGCTGAGCTCAGGCCCCGCTCTGGCTGGCGCTGCGCGGGCGAGACTGCATGATGTGACACTGAAGTCACAGGCAGGAAGGTCATTGCAAGTGGCTTTATGGAGCCCCGCGGGGAGTGGAAGGGGTGCTGGGCAGGGAGCGCTGGAGTCCTGTGTCCGGTTCTGGGCCCCCCGGTTCAAGAAGGACAGGGAACTGCTGGAGAGAGTCCAGCGGAGGCTACAAAGATGGTCAAGGGACTGGAGCACCTCTCTGCTGAGGAGGGGCTGAGAGCCCTGGATGCTTCCCAGGGGCCGGAGTTGGCACTTGTCCTTTGCTGACACGCATGCGGGGAGACAAGTTGTTGGCCACCATTGTCAGGGCCCGGCACAGGCACGGCCCTGCTGACAGCAGCTCCTGTCTCCTGAACGGCCGACCACCGTTGGGAGCAGTCAGAGAACTCATCGAGCTGTCTGCACCTCTCTCTTAAAAACCCCTTTTGTACCGAGTATTTCCCTGTGCGGCTCTTTCCCTGTAATGACAGGTCTAGTCATTAATCACTAATCACCTATGGCACCGTCTTTGCGTTACCGTGGATGATATGAATGCAGTTTCATACTTGCATTGAATTAATGTTAAAAATACTATGTAGGGCTAAGCCTAATTCTTATTCCTGCAAGATCCTGTGAAATGCTTCCCTGCAAAAAGCACATCCGCAGTGGCTCCTTCATATCTGCCGGAGAATCAGCTTTCAGTGCACTTAACTTATGCTTTATTCATACTGCTCAGTGCTTATTTTTAGTAAGAGTGCTGTGGTGATCAATCGGATACACTAGAGAAATGTAAATGTAAACCTACACAGTTACGCCTTTTCCCCTCTCTCCATTTGTTATATGCTGCTTTTTCACCCAGTGCCCCACGGTACGTTCTGCAAGTGCATTGTCTGTCTGACCGAGGTGTTCAACCAAGTCGGTTTTACCCAATTTGACAAAGGGCTGGTGATCTCAGAGGCACTGAGTTTCTACAGATTTTGTGAAAACTTGCAGCTGGACAAATCTGCAGGTCCCAAATCAGTGTAGCTACAATGCACTCTTTGTTCTGGGAGGCACCAGAATATGGATGCTGGATGGATCCAAGGAAAATTTTTTCATGGTGAGGATGGTTAAACAGTGGACCAGGGGCTAAGAGAGGTTATGGGATCTCCTTGGAGGTTTTCAAAACCCAATTGGGCAAAGCTTTTAACAGCTGAATTCACTGTTTGTCTTGTTTTGAGCAGGGGCTTGGACTAGAGACCTGCTGATATTCCTTCCCACTTAACTGATTCTTTGATCGTGGGCATTAGGCAGAGGGAGGTGGGGAGCGGGTGGCAATGATGTACTCAAACGTCATCAGTCCCATCTTTGGTGACGTCTGCAAGACACTGTGCAGTTCGGTGTAATTCAGCATAATAAAGGAGCACGTGGCCAGACAGTGTGTAAGGCAAGAGCACCCACCCTGGGCACACAGTCACGCTGCTCAGCTCTTCTTGGAGAAGCGGATGGCCTGGAGATGACAAAGGTGGGAGGACAGCGAGTTTCCTGACAGCGCTAAATGCCCAGGGCTGTTTGTCCCAGGGAGGAGCTGCAGTAGGGAGGTGCTGGGTCAGAGGAAGGAACGAGCATGGAACTCTCCTCTGAGCATAAGGAATATAAATGAAACCCAGTTAAACTCTGCATGGAACAGGGATGTCGATTCCTTGCTGGCTTCCCTGTCCTTTGGACTGACCACCTGCACGCTCTCTGGCTGTCCTTTGCCCAGACAGGACCACTTCTGGTGTGAACCATTTTTGTGGGAACTTGAAGCTGACCCAGTTCCTTCGTAGGAACTTGATAATAAAGTGCCGTATTTATCTAATGCGTTTGAATGTTCCGCAGTGCAATGCAGGGTTTCCAAAAGGAAATCCATGTGCCATTTTAATAATATTCAAGATTTCAGTTTTGCTCTTCCGTCTGATTTAAGGACTGGTCATCCCGTAAGGACATGAACAAGTACAGTATTAAAACATAACCAAGAGTTTGGGCAGAGCTTTAGGGGGAAGCCTACCCATGGCAAATGGAGCAGGGAACTCATCCTGGCTGTAAAGTTTCCCAGAACTTCACCTTGCGCAGGGCTCCCTTACCCACCTCTCAGCGAGCTGAGGATGGCCACGGTGCGCTGGGCTAGATTAACCTCAGCCGCTCCACCCGGACAATTCCTAGAAATGCAGGAAGAAGGAAAAGGTCAGGCCAGCAGTTGGAATTAGGGGACTATAGGAATCCGAGAGTCTTGCTTGGAGAGCAGAAGTAAAGCAGACCCGAGGGAGCCAGGGGGACTGTGTCCAAGCTGACGCTGATTTTGGCCTCTTCTAGGTGGTGCAAATGCAATGTAACATGGAGCTGAATGAAGACAAGACCCAGTGGCACGTAAGTATTCGGCTCCTGTTCTACATGAGGCACTGGGGCAAGACTGCACCCGTCTCTGGCATCTGGCTGGGGCTCGGTTTGGTCTCAGCTAGTTTGCTGCAGCACCCAAAGGACTTACTCTTGTCCCTGTATAATAAAAGAAGCCGGAAGAAGAACAAAGCCACCAGCCCCTTCTGGCTGCAGGACAGGAAAACCTTGACATCTTTGTCTGGACATCTTTTAACTCTTCTTCTCTCTAGTTTAACAGTTGCCGGTTAGCTGTAACTGTTGAGAAAACATTCCTCTAAGACAGGCAAGCTACCCTGCCAGAGACATCCAGCATCTCGGCAGCTACCAACACCCTCCCTGCTCACCACTGCCGGCCGTTTCTAGTGCGGGTGGAAGAGTCGGCACCTTTCTCTCTTACGGAGAAACTGGTGTTTGTAAAGAGCACTCTCTTCTTTCTGCAGCTTACTCTTCTGCTGATCCTGGAGGACAAATTGCATCGACAGCTGAGCTACGACTTGCTGCCCAGTAGGTTTACTTGCAAGTAGCTTTTCACGTGTGAACGCAGAAGTATTGCCTGGTGGCCCTGGTCAGGTTTAGGCTCAGATTGTCTTAGACACAGATTGTGTTTACAGCCAGATTTTCTTTCCTTCTTGTACCGGGAGAGCAGGCTAAACCCACATACCTGTGTGGTACCAGTTCTTGTCCACTCAGACCCTGAGCTTTTAGCCTCTGGCACGCAGCAGTAACCTGTGCGCTAAAGTGAACTTTGGGAGTTCAGTGAGTGGCCAGCAAGACCTTGCATTTCACCCTGGGACACGTGGCCTGCAGTTCTTGGGGCAACACTAGCGAATTCTTCCCTCATTCCCGACACTGGCGCAGTCTCCACAATACCTTTCAAAGGAGAAGGTGGAGTCTCCTCCGAGGGAGCCCCGTGGCTCCAGGGAAGGGTGCTTCTCCTCAAAGTAGGTCCATCACCGCAGGCTCCTTCCTAAAACGTGCAGGAGCCTTCTGGAGGCCACGCAGCTGGAGTCCTTTGACTGCCTTACACCCAGAACTAAAGCATAAAGCTTGGAAAATAATGCTTGGGAGTTGCTGCGTCACCAGCTCCCTGCGCTCTTCTGCCTACAGGTAGTGGCCCACCTGTTTTTCATGCTGAGCCAAAACAAGCAAAAAACCTCTCAAAGCGACACATTGCCCAGACTATTGTGCGATTTGGGACTGGAGCTCGTTCCTGCTCAGAACCCTCTTCAGCTCCCACTCACTGCCCACCTCTCTGCTCTGTTTGCCCCAGAATTACTTAGCAATTACTTAGTGTTTACGTAGCAATTACTTAGCCCACCAAAAGTATACAGCACGTGCCCCTAGGGCATCATGAAGCATAAAGCAGGTGTTCTGCGGGAGGGGACAGGGACACCGGGGGAGGAGGAACTGAGAGATGTATGAACTTTCGTGTTCTCCCCATTCCTTGTCCCTGCAGCTGATAACTCCAAGGACTTGGCCACAGAGCTGGTGCATTACGGATTCATCCACGAGGTAAGCCTCCCGCCGCCTCCTCAGCTCAGCCACGCACACACC
Organism: Alca torda; assembly: GCA_008658365.1. Classification (NCBI taxonomy): domain Eukaryota; kingdom Metazoa; phylum Chordata; class Aves; order Charadriiformes; family Alcidae; genus Alca; species Alca torda. The sequence goes on from CM018077.1 coordinate 164,752,944, forward strand.
GTGCTACCAGGCGCAGTCCCCAACTCCCTCTGATGCCTCAGAGGAGCAAGAGCTCCTCCATTCCCCGTCCAGCAGCTCGCAGGGGCCAGCCTGCAGCCCTGTGCTGTGCTCGCTCCCCCTGTGAGGGTGACAACGCATCCTTTTTTTGGTGTTTGCTTGGGTCTTTTTATCCCGTACTTTGCTCATGCCGAAATCCCAGGCTGCTGCTTTGAGGGGACAGTGGTGTTGTGGGGGATGGCAGGGCTAATGGTATCGGCCTCGCAGTGTCTGAATGGGAGAACCAGGAGTGCCGAGGGAAGGGGGCTGAGGCCACCTCCCATCTCCCAGAGGAACTGCCCCGAGCTGGCGTTGCCTGGGCAGCCCTCAACTCCCTTCGCAGATTTCTGCCTGCCAGGAGAGGTGGCCGACCCCAGCGTCCGACTTCCAGGCTCTCCCGTAGGTGTTCGCAGAGTCCCAAGAAAGATCTCCAAAGCAGCCCAGTCGTTCAGACCACTCAGCAGCGTAGCCTCAAGGAAAGGGAGCGTGGGGGAGTTAAAATATATATTTATTTTTATTTTGTACAAGTTAGGAATTCTGGGGCTGTAGGCAGAGTTTTGGAGAATTCCTCATTCTGGATGCTGACATTAGCCAAGGAGGGGGTCAGCCTCACTGAGGGAAAAATTTATCTGAGTACACCTGCAAAAAAAGTACATTTAGACTTTCTTCCTTTCTTCGTCTGCGCATGGTGACTGTGCAGCCTGGCACTGACTCCGGGGCGCTTTCTCCTGTGCGCTGGAAACTACGTGGCATCTGCGGCAGCCCAGTACTGTAGAGTATCTCACATGGGTCCGCGTTCCACGGACTGTAAATTACCTTTCTCCTTCCTTCTCCCAGGAGATAACCTCCTTTTTACGCGTCTTCCCCTCTTTAACATCTTTTCTGCTCCACAGGTGCCAACTGCCTTTTCTCTGAGATGGTGTAACTGATTTATTGTGTTAAACTGAGCAGATGTCCTGAGCCTGTGCTGAGCTTGGAAGTGTGCTGCTTGTTTCTGACCTGAAGGACTTGTGTATCCAAATGCTCGTCTCCTTTTCCAACTGTAGTGGTTGGCCTAAAATAAGACGCCACCTATGCCACAAAAATCTTATCTTCAAAAATCCCAAGTTTTTTCTTAGAAGTAGTAATTCAGCAGCAGTAGTGACAAAGGTGTGCCTCTAAGCAAGAAACAAGAAAACAACTGATTCCGCTTTTTTCATTTGAGTGAGAATTTTGAGTTTGTTTCTGGCAATTCCAAAACCCCTCTATGGTACAAGGTGGGGGTGTTTTGCATCCTTTACATATCATTGTGTATTTCAGTAATTTCTTTCTTAAGGAATAAATATTGTAATTATGTTAGAAACCACCTACTCCTGAATGTGTCGGAAAAGAGACCTCTGTACAAAACAGTTGCCAGACCAACAAGAAGTGACATTCGTTTTTATTTTTGTTTGCAGTGAGGATATTATAAAACAGATGGCCGTAGAAAATAATTAACTGACCACTGGACCTAAAGTTAAGTTGAAATTAAACTGAGCAAAAGAAGCTGGACCTCTGAGTTCCTTCAGAGTGGAAGCTCCAAGGAACTGTATGCTCTTTTGCTTTTATGTTGCGCCTGACACAAAAAGGCTCCATTCTTGATCGGTCATTTGGCGTTATTCAGTAAATATGATAGTTATTAGTAGATGTTCTTGCGAGTTGTCCTCTTTTTCTGTATCAGAACTTAGGTGTGAAATCGGTGGCTTGGGATGGAATCACGTAAGGAAGGAGATGTCCAAGGCAGCCAAGCCAAATCGATCTGTTGATGTGTTTTTTTCATTTTATTTTAGGATGACTGTGAAAAGCTGGCTAACTTTCTGGAAAATGCCTTCCACAAATACCGGTCTCCTCCCTTGTGAGTCACCTCGCTGCGGTCTGGGACAGAGCGGTCCCCTGTGCCGCTGGGGACGGGAAGCGCACCAGACCAGAAGAGACGGCGGGGCTCCTGACCGAACTTCCTCCACCAGGACTGAGCGCGCACTCGCTCCTGACCGAGCCTTTGCAGCCCATGGGAGGCGTGTGCCTGAGCTGGGGTGTGGAAAGGCAACAGCAAGTGGAGGAGTAATCAGCAGACACAAGAAATTCCATGTGCGTCGTGAGAGGCTGGGACGAAGCAGGAGCACACGTTCCGGTCCCCACTCCTGAAGCAGCAACCCGGAGGGAGCTGTGAGGCGCAGGGGAGCAACCCCTGCAGCCCCTTCCCGATGGTGCTTGTGAAGATGCAAAGCCACTGCAAGAATCCCCCAAAATGATAAATTTCCCTCTGGGCATAATAAGCTTTTTTCACTGCAGGTCCCAAAGCTATTTTTTTCCTCTTTGCCCAGAGTTGGTAACAACCCGCAGAAGAGAGGAAAGGAGCAGGCTTGGAAAGCTCTGGCACAGTTTCCGATCTGCCACATTCCATTCTTTATACCCAGTTTCTCCTGTTTCGTTAAGGTTTCCCCAGCACAGATGAAACGCTGTGATGCCTTGTAATTAGAATCGCACATCTTGGTGTAAGCTGAGGAGAGGACTTTGTGAGCTGGACTCGATATGGCATGAGAGGAAATTCCAGAAATCCAAACCCACCAGCTGGATCCGAACATGTGGATCAGCCAAAACCTCTCTGGTGCTCAACATAACCCTCGTCATTCCCTGCTTTGTCTTACAGCCTTCCAAAATCTCGTGGCATCTTAAGGGGAAAACCCTTGATGCTTCTTCCTTCCCTGTTTCTCCTTTAGTGTTTGGAACTTCAGTCATTAGCCTGGAGAAAGGGGCAATCATCTTAGCTGCTGCACACGTCAGGTTCAGTGGGGAAAAGTGCAAACAGGAGTTATTTGTGTCAGAGAAGCCTTGCCGTGCTGCTCCGTGCTGTTCACGTTGTGCTGTGTGGAACCAGCTGTACCGTGCTGCGCTGTGCCGGTGCTCTGCGCTGCGCCGGGTCCTCCTGCCTGTGGCTCTGCCTGCCTTACGCTGCCCGCACTTCGCCGTGTCGCACCAACTGTATCGCGCCGGGCTTGGTTTGCCGTGCTAGGATGCTGTGCTGAGCTGCCGACTTGTGCTGTATTTCCCGGTTGTGCTCTGCTGTGCCAACTCTACAAACTGACAAATCAATAAAGCCACTGAAAGCAGCTCGTCTCGTCAGAGCATGCCGCTCAGCAAACCCCTCAGTAATTTCTTAGTCACTCTTAAACTAAGAAGATGCGAAATAGCTTCCCTGTGTTCAACAGACTTATCCACAAAGTCAGGCAAATTGGGTAGAGAGGGAATTCAGTGGAGCACAAGTCTGGTGAGGAGCGGCTGAGGGAGCTGGGAGTGCTCAGCCTGGAGAGGAGGAGGCCAAGGGGAGACCTTCTCGCTCCCCACAGCTCCCTGGAAGGAGGGGGGAGGCGAGGGGGTCGGGCTCTTCTCCCAAGGAACAGGCCAAGGGACAAGAGGAAACGGCCTCAAGTTGTGCCAGGGGAGGTTTAGGATGGATATTAGGAAAAATTCCTTCCCGGAAAGGGTTGTCAAGTGTTGGAAGAAGCTGTCCAGGGCAGTAGGGGAGTCGCCAACCCTGGAGGGATTGAAAAGCCGGGCAGACGTGGTGCTGAGGGACGTGGGGTAGGGGTGGGTTTGGGCAGTGTTGGGTTGATGGTTGGACTCGATGATCTGAAAGGTCCCTTCCAACCTGGACAATTCTATGATTCCATGAAACATCCTACAGCTGCTTCATTCATAAATCACTCTTTCTCCTCAACAAGTTTGCACTTGCCTCTGCAAACTGAGAAATTCCTTCATATACCAACTGCTTCATTTCCCTGATGAGTTAGTTAGCTCTTTAACATGTTCCACCTGCCTAAATTCATTGCTGGATTTAGCATTGCCACAGCTCAGTTTGTCTGACGGATTTCCCTGCTACTGGGTGTGCTGCATTCAGCAATGATGACTTCATTAACCAGCTCGTGCGGGGTTTTTCCAGGACGGGACAGGCTGCTCTCACGGAATCCCAGAACAGCTGAGGTTGGATGGTACCACTCGAGATCTCGAGAGGTCCCTGCCAGCCTCTGCAATCACCGAGTCTGACCCCCTGCTCAAGTAGCATCAGCTGAAGCAGGTTGCCCAGGACTGCGTCCAGTCAGGTTTCAGTATCTCCACAGACGGGGTGTCTCTGGGCACAACCTGTTCCCGTGTTCAACTCCTCTCGCAGAAAAAAAAGTGTTTTCCTACGTTCAAATGGAATTTCTCAGTTTATGCCCATTGCCTCTTGTCACTGGGCACCACTGAGAGCCTGGCTCCACCTTCCTTACCCCCTCACCAGACATTTCCACCCAGTGACAAGATCCTCCCGAAACCTTTTCTCCTCCCAGCTGAACAGCCCCAGCTCAGCCTCGGCTACGACGGAGCAGCTGGGGCTCGGAGCAGCCTGGTCTAGTGGGAGGTGTCCCTGCCCAGAGCGCGGGGTGGACTAGATGGGTCTTTAAGGTCCCTTCCCACCCAAACCATATCTAGTCTTACTTTAAAGATTGCATAATGTAGGAATGCACTGTCTCAGTGTTTTACAGTGGTTAACTGCTGTCACTTAAATTTAGGCTAGAAATAAGGCAGACGTACAGTTTGATGATCCAATACAGATATTGTACCTTTACCTTATCATCTTGTTCACTCCTGGGTGAAAAGCACTTTTGCAATGCAAGACTTTCTCATGACAACGGTAATTAGATGTTAAGTGCATCTTTCAACTGCTTTTTGATAAGCTTTATTGGCCTGAACTTTATAAACTTTTTTTTTTTTTGTGAGGCAGGCTTTCAGAATCTGTAAACTTCTCGTAGTTTTCCCTTAGTTTTTCCCTGAGTCCCGCACCTCCTCTGCAGCGGGGCCCGGAGGCCGCGGGGCCCTGGTGCCAGCGGAGCTCAGCGTACCATCCCTCAGAGCCGGGCCGCCGCCTGGGGAAAGGAGGGTAAGGGGGGTCCTGCTGGGCCCGGTTCCAGAGCCGCACTCCGCCCCGGACAGGCCGGGACCGCCGAGTCGAGCTGGGACGCGCACGGAGGGGCCGCCATTGCACCGCCTAGGCCTCTTCCTCACGTGACTCTCCGCACTTCTCGCGAGACATCTCTCCTCTCCCGCAGCAGAACTCTCGCGAGAGCTCTGCGGCGCGCGCCGAAGGGGGAACTCTCGCGAGAGTCCCGCGCGGACAGCCGACGGGGTGGACAAGATGGCGGCGACAACGACCATCTCCCTGGTGAGCGGCGCGGCCGCCGCCCTCCGGCGGGCGAGGCGGGGTGGCGGGCTCGGGCCGGCCCCGCTCTGCGCAGTGCCGGCCGACCCGCAGGCGGGGGTGGCTCGCCTCGGCCGCGGGGCGTCGTGCGCGGCGGGCCCCGCTGGGCCGGGCCGGGCCGCTGGTTGGGGCCTGCGCGGTGGGGGCCGGGGCTGCTGCCGCGGCGCGGCTGTGGGCACTCCACCGGCCGCGGGCGGCCTTTCCGCTTGTGCCGGCCCCTTCCCGGACCGGACGGTGAGGGGGGAGGCGGCTTTCCTCCCCCGGCCGCCCTATCGCGGAGGGCCCCGCTGGTGCAGCAGATGGGGCTTCCCGTCGCGCTGAGCCGCCATCGCCGTGTGCGCCGCCGGTGCCCGGCCGGTGCTCTGTACCCGCTCTGGGCTTAGCAAAAGGGTTTCACTGCGCTGGGGTACCCGCGCGATACTTCGTTTGGGCTTTCTTGGCCTCAGAAATTCACTTGTTTGAAAGATCTGTCTAGGTGCTAGGGTTTTTTTAAAAAGGTGTTTGGCAGAGACCTTTCTCTCCCAGAGCCTTCTCCCTGAGGTTAGAAAGTGAGCTGCTGGTCACCTTTCCTGACAAACGGGTTTGGTGCCCAATGAGTGGTGGTTATTTTTATATTTCCTGTTGCTTCCTTTATTTTAAGAAAGGACCCCAACTGTATTGATTTTTATGAGTTCTTTGTGTTTTCGGGAACATTTTTTAGAGCTTTCCTGAGTGGACTGCTAATGTTGTAAGAATTCAAAGGAACACTCTCATTTCAGAGGCTTGTTTTCTTTGTGATCTAGCCTTAAATAGAAGAAATTGAAGTCCTTCACAAGGGCGCTGTTCAGCTTTCCTTGGGCTACTCGTTTTTATCTTTGGCTAACTGTGGAATTGTGTAAAACGGAAATACAAAACCTGTTAGGTGTCAAGCCTCCGGGGAAGGTAGCTTGTAGTGTAATTGTGGATGCTGGGGAACTACAAAGGGGGTGGCCAGGCTCATGTGCTCCTTCCAGACATCACCAGATGCTCATGGAGTACTGGGCTGGATAGACCATTGGTGTGACACAGCAGGATATTTCTTAATGTTTTTCTGTTTTCTGCTTTATTTCTCCTCCCTCCCCCATATTGTTTCCGTAGAAAATACTGGCTTTCTTTCATGACTAGATTTAATTCTAAAGCTGCTCTGTTTTTCTTTAAGGATCTACCTTTGAACCCTGAAGGAGCTGTAGTTCGCAGTATTCCTTTTTTGGTGCTCATAATCAGGAACAAATACGAATAACTCACTTTGTTTCCCCATCTCATCTTTGCATAATTAGGACTTTGTTAGGTTAGGAGGTTTGTCAGGTTAACTCTGGGAGTGAGTGGTGAAGTCATGTATGTGTGAGGTTGAATATAATTCCAAAGATGATGGAAACCAAAGGAATGTTATATTGCTTAGGGTGTGTGAGGACATCAGATCTTGTTTTTCCTCAAAGCTAAGGTAGTGTCTGTCCTTTATTTCACAGAATGCTGCTTCAGCCATTTGGTTTGGTGTCATTGTATAGTTCAATATATGCATATTTTAAAATGACAATGAATACATTTCAAAAATAATTAGTTAACTTTATAACTCCCAGCCACTGCACGATTTTGCTGCATGGAAGTGAACTGATGCAGTGGCTAGTAAGACAGAAGCCTGTACTGTTTACAGTAAATTATCAGGGCCTTACAACATAAACAGAAAAATAAAGACCTTGCTTCAGAGTTTCTACTTATGTATATCAGCTATTATAAACAAATCTAATCAACACTGTAAAAGAAACTATTGTGTTACTTTTCTATACATTTGCCATTTGAATTGAGTATTAAGAGCTGAGCAGAATACAGTAAGTGTAAGGAGTTTGATTATTTTTGTTTGATTGACTTTAAACACCAGGCATTCAAGCTTAAACCTGTTAGCTTACACTATTGTGTTAAAAATCGGGTTTGCATTCAGAGTTATAGTTCTGTTACAGATGAAGCATCACATTGAGTCCACACAAGTCTCAGTGAACCTGTGATTATCCTTGGGGGTAGGAGCAAGAATCATATAGGCCCCAGGAACTTAAAATTTATTTGCAGAGCTGGTGGGTGGCTGTATCAGCAGGAGCAAGGAGGTAGTGATGGCCTGTAGATGAGCACAAGAAACTGTCGGCAGCAGTCCTGTGACTGAAGGAAGTGTGTAAGTACCGTGACAGATACGGGAGGTGAGGAACGATATGCATATTTTGAATATGCTGATGTTATTCAGCAGTGTTTGGCTACAGAAGAATTCAGAATAGCCAGTGTAAATTGTGTCTCTGTCAGTACATCTGTCACTTCCAGAATGTTTTGACAAGAGGCAGTAGATAACAGGAACGAAGAAAATTTAAAGGATTAGTTAGACGAAAGATCATGTTGGAATACAAGCCTTGAGATGAAAGGAAGTGGCTTTTTTTCATTTTGCTCGCTCCCAGACTAGGTGGTATCTGCGTGCTCAAACAACATAGCGTAAGAGACAGCCTTCCAGCTTGATGGAGTATTGCATGTTTTTCTTCAGTATGGGCTTTTGTAGTATGACTGGAAGGTGTTTATTTTAAACTTCAGGGCTGTTAAACATCTTAAATAGAGCTTTCATTCTTGCCAGCTTCACACAGTGAGTTAAAACACTTTTTTTTCAAGTAAGATCTTTCATAAACTAGGTGTTATTTATGTGAGTTTAGTTCTCCTCTTGCTGGAAATAAGGTGAATCCGACCATCTAATATCATGTGTTAGTTTATCAGCATTTTTTTGCCACTATGTGCTTGAAAAACTGGCACGTGGTCGTAGTGTTAATGGTCCTTGAAATGAAGACCCAATTCAAATGTCCCTGCAAGCACCTTTTGCGTGATCCCTGGCTTCTTTTTTTTTCAGGTTCAAGTAAGTGCCTCTATCTGTTTTAAATCTACTTTCCATGCTGGAAAGAAAATTGGCTGCTCGAGGATGTGACCAGGAAGTTGGCCTAAAGAAAGTCCAGCACTCCTGCTGTTGAATCCAAACAGCTGCAACATTTACTTTGTTCTGGGCCAATTTAAGTCATGAAGGCTGGCTAGGAAAGCTTGAGAATTAAGGACAAAGTAATCTCAACTAAGAGGAACCCAGTTCCGGAATTTGGTAGATGTAGATTTTGCTTTCAGGTAACTTTCTGGAAGTCGATTTGCAGTACAGGCTCAGCTGTTGTACTGTTAAATGGGAAAAATAATTAAAATAGAAAGCAGAGGGCTTTTGTTTGTCAAAAGGAGTGCATCTTGTAAGGAGACTGACTTGGATCTTATGAATTATAACTCAGAGTTCCAAAATGGTTGATGCTTTTCAAGTGTAGTGTACCTTGCATTAAGCCATCAGTAAACATTTATTGAATGCATCTTAAATGAATGCCATGCAGTTTGATGAGCATGAGATGGGAATCATCACTTCTTTACCTAGCCTATTCTTTTTCTAGGCCTCCCACTACTGAGAAAAAGCATCCCTGTTTCTCCTTTGAATTTTAGGTAGAATTAGGCTTTATACTAAAGTAATTTTGCAGCTCTGTTTTTACCTGGTGCCAAATGCTATTGATTACAATAACAGATCTGTACTCCTGTGTTTTGTTACCCAGAATATTACTTTTGTGGAACACCGCATTGCTGTCCTGGATTAGCTCTACTGGCCATATCTGTTCTTTCATCTGTGTATTTTTTCTCCTCGCTGGCCTTTGAAGCTGTTTACCTCACGCTGTTACCACAGGCCGTGCCCACAGCTTGCGATAACAGGCAGAGTTCCCCTATGGCCAGCTCTCTTCCTCCTGATGTCAGAGCTGTAACAGGTTTTTTCCCTCTCGTCATGTGTCTGCGTGTGTGCCCAGACACACACAAATTCTGTAATTCCAAGGGGTCTTTTTCTTTGTTTTGTTCCGTTTCATGGGGTATTTTTTTGTTTTTAATTTACAGTCACTCCCTCAGGAGTGCCCAGTTGTCAGTGGGAGTATGTGGGTTGATTCACAGTACCCTCCTGTGTCCCTCATAGTTAAGGAAAGGACAGCCATATGCTACTCCTGGTGCAAAATCTGTCTTCCCAACAAATAAGTATTTTGTCCGGTTCCCATCAGTAACTGTGGGAATGAAGTTAAAGTGGTACTGTATTTCTAGGACAAACCTAGCAGACATTGAATTTAATTGCTGAGGGAAACGTTAAGAAAAATCAAAGTGGGTCTGGGAAAAGATTTGACTGCAGGAGAGTTAAGCTTCAGCTTTGTTTCCTTCCCCCAGCATTACCAAAATTACTTCAACTTTGCATTGTTAGATTGCTCTTGCTGCTGCCTCTGGTATAAGGAACGTGTAGTCTGCAAGCAACAAAAGTAGTTTATTGAATGTCTGCAGGTTTGTTTTCTGTAGTAAGCCCACTGTATTGGGAGCAATCCAAGTCACTGCAAGGCAGTCCTGCAGAGATGTTTCCAGTACTGAACTTAAATTTGCAGCTTCTGAACTGTATGTGAATTTGGAGGTTTTCTGAAGACCATCAGCAATGCACACGTGCATTGTTCAGCAGGAAGGCAATAAGCAGCTACAACAAACATGTTAGTAGCAATAGGTCCTCCTCAAATACTTTTAACTGTAAAAGTGAAACTAACCATTCTTAATTTTGACTGTAAAGTCATGTGTTACAGGAAGTAGTTGCATATCTGCATTTGAGATCTAAAATTCGACTATGGTATGTATGGGATAAATTTTCTTAGCCTGGAGTAATGAAGTTGCCCATGAAGCTTATGAGGACCAGTACTAGTTACTTCAAGACTGCACGTATTTCTTCTTTTCTTTTGATCTGAAGTAGTTCTTAAAAAAACAAAAAAAAACAAAAAAAACCCAAAAAACCAAATCTCTTTTGCATATTTGAAATAGTTCATATTTTCTGTCCTACTGCCACAAGCAAGATATGTTTGTAACATGCAGGGGAATGTTTATGTATGCTGCTTGTGCTGACAGAGTGGGGGGCAACAACAAAAAAATTCTTAAAAAAGTATAGTTAATTATTAATGTAATTCTGATTACATTTCTTAGTTACTTGATTGGTACCTTTTAGTGTTAGAAATGGAATCACCGGTTATAAGAGATTAAATCATTAATGTCTTGCTAAAGAAACTTACATTTTTAAACCAATTAAGTAGTCTTGAGGCATTTGGGGCCACTGCTTTTGCTATCAGTACTGTGAAAGTGTTGTATGTCACAGCTTTCGGCACTGGTCCTTGATGTATTTCCATTGTAAGTGCTCCTTTAGTGCCTGGTGACCTCCTCACACTCAGGGACAGTACGTCAGAATGATGTGCAGTGCTTTTGTGTTTTGGTATTTACCTGATTTCTTGGTCTTGTGAATTTTTTTGCATTACTTCTGTGGTTTTTTGGCACTCTTTCCAGACTACTGACATTCTTTAAGTGTACCAAAAATTGATACAGTATGTCTCTTATTTGTCTCACCAGTTCATTTATAAAAATGCTACAATGTTATTTCTATGTATTCAGTAATATTATTAACCCTTTTTGCCATCCCATAATGTACTCATGTGTGATTGCTTGCTTGTCTTCCTTTTTGCATTCTTAAAATCACGGCTGAGTTAGATAATTTGTCCTTTTCTGCAGGGGGGATGCATGCTGTGTGTTGCTGACTTCAGTGACAGCAAGTCTTATCAACTAAAATTAGGATCATAGAATTGCCTGGGTTGGAGGGGACCTTTCAGATCTAGTCCTAACACTGTCAAAAACCACCATAACCCACGTCCCTCAGCACCGCGTCTGCCCGGCTTTTAAATCCCCCCAGGGATGGTGCCTCAACCACTTCCCTGGGCAGCCTCTTCCAACACTTGATAACCCTTTCGGTGGAGCAGTTTTCCCCAATACCCATCCTAAACCTGCCCTGGCACAACTTGAGGCCGTTTCCTCTTGTCCCATGGCCTGTTCCTTGGGAGAAGAGCCCGACACCCCCCCCCGGCTCGCCCCTCCTTTCAGGGAGCTGTGGGGAACGAGAAGGTCTCCCCTCAGCCTCCTTCTCTCCAGGCTGAGCACCCCCAGCTCTCTCAGCCGCTCCTCACAAGTTCTCCAGACCCTCTCCTCCTTCTGCAGACCCCTCACCAGCTCCCTTGCCCTTCACGTTGGCAGAAGTCATTTTGGAGCCTGACAATGCCAAGTAAGAGGACGAGAGCTATCTTCTGCTAAGAGCAAGTGGTGATTCAGAGGAACCCAGCATGGACACTGAAATCACATGCAGGCTCTCGCTGCACTTGCTGTGTGGTCTGTAGCTGCATTAAATGGAGAAGGGGTAGCTGAAGGATTTGTCACTAAGACAGGGATGGACAGGGAAAGTGGTGATCCCTTTTGGGGGAAGGTATGTCTTCCCTTGTGTCTTACTTTACTGTTTGTGATCAAGAGAAAGAGGATCGTGTGCGTATTGATTTATTTTAGCACTGTATTGTAACTTGTCAGGAACAGTAGTTTTCTTCCTTAAAAAGCTGAAAGTTGAGATGCAGGTGATTTCTGGGTTCCATAACAGATAAGTGGTAACGCAGAGCATACTGCATATAAAAGTAACATCTAGAAGATTGTTTTAATTTCTCAGTACTGATCCAGTGGAGAGGAGCTCTATGAAGTGCAGTGAAAAGGCCTCACAAGGAATTGTTTCAAGAGTAGATAGATCGCTGGTGTACCTGTATTTCAGACTTTTCATGTTTTCACATGTTGGATTTGCATAGGATTTGGCACTCTGGGAAAACTATGTTATGCTACTGGACAGCATTAGTGAAATTCGTCATAGAATCTCCTTGCTCATTTAAATAGAAGAGATGTTACTGGCCAAATACAGAGTCATGTAAACAGTTTGGTCCTGTGATGCTAGGAAAATGACGCATTTCAAAAAGTTTTAATCCCTGCCCATTCTTCATGGAACACATCTGGTAGGATGGTGGAAAAAACGTGGACGTGCCCTATGCTTCAGATTTTGGCAGTACATTAGTTGCACATGCTTACAGTAACAGAGGAAATAGCTCACTGGCGCTGCTGTTCCTCCCCATTTGAAAAAAAGTATTCTATGGGGAGTGGAAAGGAGTAGTTGGTAAAGAAATTCAAGAATAGCAAATGGTCGTTGTGCACATAAAGGCTTGCAGAGTTACAGAGCTTACGGCTGAATCCACAAAGATTTAGATAGTAAATAGTGGCAAAATACTTCAATGTATTGTATATACTTCAAGTATACAATACTTGAAGAAGTACCTTTTCTGGAAAAAAAAAAACTATTGTGCAAGTAAAAACACTGCCTTTGACCAGCACTCAGGTGATGCTTCTTCCAGCTTCGCTACTGGTGTGGGGTGTTGTAGCATGAAAATATTGAGAGCCATACAGGTTCCCAAGCACTGATGCAGGTGGTAGAGCAGGGATTAAACTGAGTATACTGGCCAGGTACTCCACCAGTCCTTTTCCCACCTCTGTCTTATTGAATCTTCATGTTGTTTGCTTGTTATGGTTCCTAAAATAAACAAGATTCTGTGTTTTTCTTTCTCTTGTGTGTGTTTATACTTCAGAGAAATTCTCAGCCATGTAATAAATTTCCAACGAATGTGCCTGAACTCTTGGAGTTCAAACCACCTTAAAGGGCCAAGCAACGCTCAGAAGCAATGTTCATAGCACCAGGTATACAGTTTCTATTTATTTCTCTTTTAAAAGAAGCTCCTATTCTCCTGCTTCTGTTGTCAACTTCTCTCCCATTTTTCTTGTTCCCTCCTAACTGTTACAGTGCGTTTAAATAAGGCAGTGTTCAAGGTGGCCGGCCTTAGCAGAAAGCACCAACTGCTTTTCACCAGGTACTGTTACATTGCTGCCCAGCAGACTAAATTAATTGTGCCAAGCCTTTTCTTGGTAGTGGCATTACCCTGAGGTGCCAGGAAAGAGGGAAGCAATGGTATTTCCCTGTGAATGGTGAGAGACTGGGATTATTTTACACAATCTGCTGCTTTTCAAATAGACTGCGGTAACAGAGGGTGGTAGTCTACCTTGAAGAAACTCTCTGTTAAAAGGGTAGCTGGTGATACATTTTTTATCAGTGAAGTCATGTAGTAGCTTTGGTTTCTTTCCAGAGGGGTGTGTGGTGGCAAAGAGCTTGGAACCAGCTCCAGTCATGCCTGGGTCTGGCTTCTTGGATGCTCCTTGTCACTTGTAGGTCACGTCATCATCCTTAGTTTTGATTACACCCTCCCTGCTGGAGATTGGGTGTTATAAGCCAGTTTTCAGAAGCTGTGCCATTTAATGAGCTCAAATGTCTAAATTATATTAAATGTAGATATGTAATAGTCTTTATTTTTAAAGAATCATAACTAATTATAATCAGTGGAGTAGCTTTTTTTTTATTGTGAATGGTTAAATTTGATAGCCGTTCCACTATGTTTTTCTTCTCCCAAATCTCATAGCTCCTAAATTGAGATAATTAAATTTTTAAAAGCTGAGAGGAAATAGAAATAGCAATAGAAAAAAGTGTGGGCTTCTTAAATTGTCTGCAGAAAAGTAAGGAAGTCTCTGGAGTTGACTGTAGGATAGTGTATATGTAAGATGTAAACAACTGGGAAGGGGAGCCAGGAGGGCCTGGTGGAAAACAATCTTTTAGCCAGTTAATTAAGAATAAGAATGATTTTTTTTATTATTATTCTTATTTTTTTAATGTTCATAATCAAAATTAATCTTGGGGATGATGTAGCCTTCCTGTGCCAAACAGATCCCCATTGCTATATTGCTTTGGTACTTGTTTTCGGTTTGCATGTGGACTGTGCAATAGTATTTTTGATCAGGTGTGTGCACTTGAGTGTCCCAATTTGCAGCCTTTAAATGGTTCCATCTCCCTCTGTTCTTACCCATGTGTCAGCTGTCTTTTGTTGCACTTTTATTCCCCTTAGGCCCTTGTGGGCTATTCAGTGTAGCTAGAACTTCCATCTGAAGGGACCAGTGAAGGAACCGCAACTCTAGAGCATTGTATTCCGCTACTTGTAGAATACATTTTTATGTTAGAAGGGTTTATTTTGCATCTATTCTGTGTTCATTGATCCTAGAAAATGCTCCCAAACCCCTTCCAGTGAACTTGAGACTGAATGCACAAAACCAGAAGTCTCAATTGTTGCTGTAATTGTAGTGGAGTAAGAATGATCTAGGCCATATCTCTGAACATCAGCAGGCTCATCCTGCGGCTTGCTTTGCTCTCCAGGTAGGTGAGCTCCACTCCTCGCCCGCAATGGTCTGACAAAGAGCAAGGGAAGCGGCGCAGCCTGGTAGGAGGCAGCACGCAGGCTGCGGTCCCCAGCACACTGAGACAAGTGGGCTAGTGTGGGAGGAGCTTTGCAGCTGGTAAAGGGAGTACTTAAAAATGTCTTGTTTCCTGCTATTAACTGAAGTTTTTCCCATGATAGTTATTATACTGAAACTATATGTAGTGTTCACAGACACGGGTCTGTTCAATCTACTAGGTGTCTACCATGGTATTTGTCCATTCTGGTATTTTAAGTGGTTGACAATTGAGGTGAGAGGAAAGATTAGTTCTGTTGATGGATCATACAGGCAGAACTTACACAAACAACAAAGGCAGGTCCAGATCCTGCTGCCTTAAGCCACGAAGGTGGTGACGTTGTGAAATGGATGGTTCCAGCAATGGCACCATCGTGCTGTGGTCATACTCGCTTCTTCCTCTGCTTCATGGACTCGGGGGGCAGTTCCCCTATGGTGCAGAGTGTGAGTCAGACCAGTCCTGCTCTGCGTCCTTGCAAGAAATGCACAGCATTCTGTTGGGAAAATGAATGCAGTTGCCTCATGAGAAGAAGTTGCTAGTCCAATAGTCACTGTCATTTAGATAAATGAATTGCCAGAGGATCTCAAGAAAAAGGACTGGGCAACATGATGGTAAATGTTGCATTTAATATGTTAGAACATATAAAGTAATGTGTGTATGGTGGGGAAAATAAACTCATTATGTGTGCACTGTGACAGGTTGTGAAATCACCTTTTCCTGCGTGCACTAATTAAAGTTTATCTGCTTAAACAGAATGTGACCCCACTTTATACACAGTGAGTAAAATAAACTTGGTTAACGAGCTGACTAAGCAGCATTTAGCATCAGTTCCCCCCGAATCAGTTGTGGGAAAGGATTCGTGGCAGCCGTGCCTTGAGGGAGAAGTTGGTGCAGTCCCTCTGTCACAGCTTGGAGGGTGTCATCTGGGGAGCTCTGTGTGCGGGACTCCATAATGTCACCGTCCAGCATGCGGGCAACAAGGGCAAGTGGGCTAGCAAGGACAGCTGGGGATTGCAGCCTTCCATAGGTACTTAATGGTCTCGATATGGCAGGGCTGTGGCATTGGAGCTTCTCTTCTCACAGCTGGAACCGGCAGTTACTGTAGACAGAGAGACGCTTAGGAGGCCTGGAGTTTTGGGGCTCTTCTGCTCTGTGTCCCACTCCTTTCTAGTGGGAGGACTTGAGGATCATTACCTTGGGCCTGGGCCAAGGTGCCTTCCGAGAACCTGCTGCTTTTCTCCTCTCTGCTGCTGTTTACTTCTTGAACTTGGCAATTTCTGTTATTTCCATAGTAATTCTTAAAATCTAAATTACTACCCTAAATTGAGAATACCATGTGAATGTGCTTGAGCTTCGCTTATACTTAGGTGGTATTTGTCGTTTACTGTGGAAAGAATTCACATGGTTAAAGTGTCTTAACTGTTTTGCCCTTTTCCCTCCCCATCACAAACAGAACATTCTACATATCAATATATAGAAAAAAATTATGGAAACACTAAGTGAAAAACTGGACTGACGGGGAACTTGTGATTCTGAAAGAAATGGGTGGTTGGTCTGTGCCTACTGAGTATTATGGCAGTCGTCACGGTGCAGGCGCCGGGCTGGTGCTCTCTTGGGCAGTCAGATGGGCAGCGTATGGCTCTCTTGGTAGAACTGGGGGTCTGCTGCTACCTGAATCGCTCTGCTGTTCCCAGGGGCTTCTGGCAGTTCTGTTATGTCTTGCTGGGACTTGTGGCAGCAGCTCATCTCTTTATCGGTGTGTGGTCCCCTTTGCCTTGTGGCAGGATAAAGAGGATGGAATGAAACATGCGATTTGTATGCAGCTAGGATGCAGGTTCTTCTGCTTCTGAAAGCCATGGTTTTCTCTCTGAGGTTTCAGATTAGCCAAAAAAGAGCTTTTTGCTTGGTATTCTGTTCGTAAGATCTTGGTGTACCTGTAAGATTATTTTTTTTCTGGAGGAGATCAGTGGTCTTTCAGAGACATTTGTGCCCATAGGAAATATCTAAGTTGTTAGCGAATGCCGAAAGTGTCATGAGCAAGTGGTTTTTCTGAATAAATGGGAACCGAATTAGTGGGAAATACTCGCTGTTACTTCTGCTAAAATGCCAGTTACTTTGATATTATATCTTTTCCAAGTGACAGTTTTGTTCCTGTGCCAGGAGAGCTGGGTTTGGTTTGCCATCTGAATGGGTCTGTTCGGTTTTTTTCTATACTGTACTTGTTACAGAGTGCTTACATATAAATTTAATTTTTTTTTTCCACTAGAGAACTGAGACATTCGTTAATAGGTTTTTAATGATGAACCCTATTTTGACTGAAAATCATGTGATGGCACCTTTGGGATACCAAAGAATAATACCCCGAGGATACATGTTGGTGGATGCTTACCAGAAAGACATAAGCTGCTGAATCACTTTAACCAAAACCAGGTTGATGGGTATACCTTAGAGTAACCTGCTGTTGCTTAACATGGCCGGAATAATTGACCGGTTGTTACACAGGAACGGGCTTCAGTGTAAAACTTTAGCTTGAGGTAGAGAACTCAGTAGAATATCTAAGACACAAAGAAGGCTAACATTTGTTAGCTACATGTATATCTGAAGCCATGAAAAGTCAGTTCAGTGGCCCAGAAGCTTCTTTCTAGACCTGTTGTGGTGTCGGGTTTGGGAACCTGCATGGGCAGGTAGTGTGCGTCTCATACTAAGTGTGAGAACGGTGCTGCTTTGTTACTTGGTACCTGGTACAGAACAGAGGTTTGGAAAAGTTTCAGAGAAGATCTTAAAAAGAGAACTTGAGAAATCACAGGTGAAAAACCAGTGTAGGAAGAGATGGAAGGAGAAAATAGATGGGTACATATGACAGAGTTTAACTGTTGAGAGGTGGGATGGAGATGGTCTGAGTGAAGACTGGGGATTCTTTAATTTTCTTTAAATCTGGTGGTTAGGGAACTCTTTAAATATCCAACATGTTCATTGGCTTGTACAATTGATGGGATAACTCTCCCATAGGGAGTGGCTAGAATGTTAACAGGTTGTCATGAATTACTAATAGGTTTGGGAGGACTTTTTAGCCAACTGTGACATTCTGACATTAAGTGCTTTGGGTTTCTGAGAATGAAGAAATTGGTCACTTCTGTGAGAGCAGTTTTTTTTCATGAGTATTTTCTATTTTCTCAGGGTACGGAGTCCATTAAGATGGAAAATGGACAAAGCACGGCAGCTAAGCTGGGGCTTCCTCCCCTCACACCAGAACAGCAGGAAGCTCTCCAGAAAGTGAGTAAACTCAATGTGAATTTGCTTCTTAGCACTCTTGTTTGGTTGGTTGGGTTTTTTTTGTTTGTTTGTTGTGGTTTTTCTTAATGAGCATCTGTTGCTGATGTTATAAAAGGGAGCTCGCCTACCAATAATATATACAGGGTAATGGCCATGCTGTGTGTGGATTCACACTTTCCAATTTGTGCCCAATAATTTCTTCTTTTGGTTTAGAGTTTATAGATGCTTTTTGGGGAGCATGGTGTAGAATTTGCTGCTGGGGTGGGGAGAGTGTTTTTAATTTAAAAAAAAAAAATCATAAGTAAATAACATCTTAAGATCACATTGTAATTCTAAGACAATATCCAACTGCTACAAAGCTACCACAAGGAGCAGTCTGTACTCCACAAGGAATAGGTTTCTGATGTGCTCCAGCTGCTCTTTGGTTCTGTCCACACAAGAACACATCACAAAATATCTCTTGTTTTTTCCTTAAGCTCTTTCCCATGTTGTTGTAAAGAGACCCAGTAGCAAGTATTTTCAGCCCATTTGAGCCAACCTGTTTTAATCTAGGTCAAATTTCAGTCCAGCTCTGATTTCTGGTTGTCAATCGTGTTTTATACAGCTGGTGGGGAGGTTACTGCTGACTTCTGCCCACTTTCCTGACGGGAGTGAGTGATGCCTGGCTTATTGAGAGGAGGGCAGAGTTGGGAAAAGAGGGGAAAGAAAACAAAACCAGGGAATGTGGGAGCTGTGGGATAGGTGTCTTCTGTACTCTGGTGAGGCAAGTAAAGTATTGTTCTAGGTAGGCTTCGTGTGAATGTTCCCGTAATGTTGAAGCTGCTTGTGTGTGTGTTGTTTGGCTCACAGTGTGAAACGGCCTCGTTTCCTCTGGCTTCTCCGTAGCTGACAGATGTAAATCCCCTTGTCCGTTTCCAGGTTTCCGAAGCACACGTCTCAAATCCACGGTTTAGAGCCTGCCGTTCCCTGGCACCTCCCAAACACGTACAGCCATGGAAAGCAGGTGCCCGAGGGGTTGGCTGAATGTGTTTGTACCGTCCCCTGGGAATAGGCACATATGTGGGTATTAGGTTTCCCTTGACATAGAGCCTCCATGTCAGCACCACTGGGTGTAAAGCCCAGACTTTGTCAAATTTCTAGAAGACTGAAAGAAAAAGCCAAGTCAGTCTTGTGTCTGCAGGCTAGGAACCAGAGAAGGAGAGCTGGAGCATTTTAGTGAGCGAAAGCAGTGGGTCCTCCAAACTAGAATAGGCCAGATGTGATAAAAAAGGAGAGGGGGAGTGCCCAGTCAAGAGACTGGCCTTGGGGATTTGGAGACCCTTCCCTTTTGTAGAAACTCTTTGTCCAGATGTTCTCTGAGTGGAAAGGACTTGAAGGAGGCTATCTGTCCTGCCCTCATCCCAGCAGGTAAGGTGCTATGGTGGGATCTAAGGGGCAGAGGGCGGATGAGGGGAAATGCGAAGTGTCTAGTGCATGCTGCTTTCCTAACATTGCGCCTGCTGCAGACCGAGTCCATCCAATCCTCTGCTCAAGCATCGTGCTGTATTTCAGGGCTCACAACTCAGAGGTGCAGACCGAGATGTTAGTAAGCTGTTGGCCGCTGGCTAATGTACAGTACCTTAGAGCTTAGGGCTGGAGTGCCGAAAAGTTCCACTGGCAGCCAGTTGTGTGGTTCTGGGGAACTGTGGTGTAAAATCAAACATCGATCCCTGCTCTGTGGTATTGTCCAATGACTACAGAGTCTCTATTTCTTTCTAGGCAAAGAAGTATGCGATGGAGCAGAGTATCAAGAGTGTGCTGGTGAAGCAAACCATCGCCCACCAGCAACAGCAGCTCACCAACCTTCAGGTGAGAGACCCTCTGAGATGCTCCTTCTGTGTCTTACTCTCCCCAACAAGGTGGAGTTCTTTTTGCACTTAGAACCAGAGCACAGCCCTGAGGCCTGCCTGGAGCCGGGTACATGCGCTTGTGTTTCCACAGTGAAATCGAAATATACTGTCTTCAGCTCACTAAAGAAACCCCCTTTAATCGCCTGCACAAATTGCCCCCCAAATTTCATTGATTCAAAGAGTAAATTTTTTAAGAGTTTCTCTCCTCTTGGCTGGCCAAATGCTTCTTGAAATGCCAGAAGCCAAAGAATTTGCTGTGGGTTTTGCTTCTGAATATATTTAAGGTGGTGTGTAGGGTTACTGGGAACAGTATCCTCTCACCGTCTCCTCTGCTTGAGGGGAAGGTACCTGTCTCTCCCGTGTTATTGGCAGCGCTACCCCATTTCCCTCCCCTTCACCCCGGTGCTCTCTCAATTTCAGAGTTCTGTTGGCAATTCCTGCTAATGCTGGAATGCCAATGTACTGGGAGACCCCTTAACTGGTATTTAAATCTCGCTTCCTTCAGAGGTTTCTTGAACACATCTCACTGCCTCCTATTCAAAGTTAGGAAGCCCAAAATAATGGCTTTGGGATGTTGGATTTTTCTTCCTGAGGAATCACTGTGGATGCGCTTGCCACATCAGGCAGCTCTGGCCTTTCAGGGCTGTGCATGTTTCTGAGTGTCTGATCTAGTTGAGGGTCTCCTTTTTAAATGCTGGGGGTGAATCAACGACAGTGGTTGCAGAGGTTACTATTGCCTTGAGTCCCCCCTGGGAGAAGACCCTGCTTCCTGAGGCAGTGGCAGCAGCACAACTCCACCCTGACCTGGTGGGACTGGAATCTGCAAGTCCCAGCGCTGGACAGTCCTTGGGACCAGGCAGTGAGGGGCAAGGAAGGAGAGGCCTCTCTCGCAGGTTCCCTGTGCCGCCGCTCTGCTTGAGTTTTTACAAACAGCCGTAGTATGCTCAGCTCCAACAGACTGAACTCTGTCTTTACTGTCTTTCAGATGGCAGCAGTGACAATGGGCTTTGGAGATCCTCTCTCACCTTTACAATCGGTCAATAGACATATTCACTTCTTCTTGGGCACTATGTCTTAGTCAGGGCCTAGAGTGGGGAAGTATGTAGTGGTAATACAATGCTCCTAATTCAACCCAGCACAACCCTCCCACATACCCACCTGTTATGGACAAGCACAACAAGCAGAGGCAAAGTGTAAACTCCCCAGAGGAAGACCCTAGGCTGGGTGCAGTCTGCTGTGACACTGGCAGTCGGGGTCCTGGAGGCAGTTGGCAAAGAAAGCTTTAGATTTCGAACAGTTCTCAACACACCTGTGAAATTGTGGGAGCTGCATTTCTAGGGATGCTACAGTTCTGAGGTCCTGACCTAAAACTAACTGCCAAGGTAACTCACACATGGGCAATTACTTACGAAATAAACTCACAGCACCGGAGACCTGGCAGCTGAGGTGCTGGGGAGGACTGGGGCACTACAGGGTTGCAGAAGATGTTGTAGCCCAGATGTAAAACTACTCTTTACTGTGCATGTTTCCAGACTAGGTGAATATGGCATGTTTCCAGTAAAGTAAAAGCAGGATGGAAGTAACAAAACTGCAGGACGATTCAGAGAACCTGTACAGTCCTTCAGTGCTGCAATTTCTAATCAGATGCCACAAAGAGCCTAATTACCTGGGATTATCCAGCCTTTTTTCTAGACAGGTTGGACAATGGCCACTGCGGAAAGTGTCCTATAAGCTCCACTCTGCATGCAAAGCTTCATTTGTAAACTAATTTGTAAATTTGTCAATATTTTTCCATCTTGCTGGAATATAGTATTTCTGCTTGGTGTAAAATGCAACCAGAGGCTTGTACTCCAAAACGAAAGATGCACTAATACTAAAAGCACCTGTTTTCCCTTCTTTAACACGGCCACAGTAGATAGTGTGTTAGCAGGGAAGCCAAAATATATTTTATGGAGGTGTGTAAGTTTGGAATGGAACAGAATTAGACATTTTGATGTGAATTTGGCACAGCTGGTTTCTGAGCCCTCATGCCCAATAAGTTCTGCCAATTAATGTAGATACTTACTTGATAGCATAACTCCATCAATTTTGCTTAAAAATTGTTTTGGCTCATTATTCACAGCTGGGCAACAGTTGAAAAGAGTGTACTGATAACGTAACGGGAAATGTTTAATTTCTCATTAGCCTCAAGGGCATAGTCAGCATTGTGAATCCTTATCCTAAGATGTTCCTCCCTCTCCAGGGAGTCAGAGGCTACTGCTGATGGGACAGAGCCACTGGCTGTGGTATGGTTCACTGTAGTTAGGATACCTGGTCCTCAGCAAATGTTTAATCCCGAAGCCTGTCAGGAATGTAGAAAATGCAGACAGACCTCTGTCCGACACGTTTTCCTGTTGACAAGATTCCTGATGTTCCTACATGAAGGAAGTGCAGCCTGAACTTCCTATTGCGCTATCTCAGTGCCTGAGATTAAAGCTTCCTGTCTACTTAATGCTCCAATTACCACAGCACAAGATTTCCATGTCACTTCAGCAAGATGAGCACAATCTAAGCTAGTGGTGATGTTTCTGCATCACGTCCTTTGTTTAAAGGAGCGCTTCAAGATGATGTTTTGGCTTGTCCTTAAAATAACCTTCATAAGCACTTAGCAGCAGTGTTACTCAGATACAGCTATTAGCTGCTGCCTTTATGAAGGTTGCAGACACTTCAAACTCCATTTTAGAGGTGGAGAAAGAGGGCCAGTGGCCAGTAAAATCTACTTAGTGTACCTGGTGAAAACAATGAGATTTCTAGTCATGAGTCTCTGACGCTGTTGTGTGCTTAGTTCACAGGTCTGCATTGCATCATTCCCTAACTCGGTGCTACCGATGCCCGTTAGTGATCCGCAAATGCCTGTAGTCATCTCGGTCCACCTCAGTTCTGCCTTTGGTAGCTCCAAATTTCTAATATGCTGCTGGTGTAACAGAGTCCTTACTCCACCCCACCTATTTTGTTAGGACTCTGCAGCAGGGTAAGATGTGCATTTCCTCCTGTAAAAGTTGCTGCCACGGGAGAGGACAAATGCCATTTATCTTGCACTGGTTGCATTGATAACTGAAAAGAAGGAAATGTCCTCTTTGTATATATAGACCCTTCAGAAGGTGAAAAATCCCTCTGCCTGGTGCAAGGCTGCAGTTTCTTGTCAAGAAGCACTCTTAGTAAAACACTAAACTTTTGTCCCAGTCGGTGGCACCGTGGGTGAGGCACTTCACTCGGACGCTGGGGGTTAGCATGGTGATGGCTCTGAACCCATCAATGGACACACCACACAGACTGAGGGGCTACTGATCACTGGCTTTCCTGCACCAAAGCTGGGAATGTGTTGGAGAACCTGGGAGACAACACATCAGCTGTCCTGCGTGTACACGTGCCATAGTCCTCCTAGTCACAGCATTGCAGAGTAAATTGAAAAACAGCTTATTTTTAACTGTGTGAAATACTTAAACCCAGTCAAGAGGCAAGCTTAATGTCACTTCAGGAGCAGCAGTACGGGGTGAGAACCATTCCTGTTTATAGTATCCCTGCTGTATTGAATAGTAGGAGTCGAACCTTTACAGTTTGTTTCCTCCTATGGTCAATGTCAAATCACGTACGGGTACTATGAGGGAGGAGGATTTCTTCGGGTACAGTTTGTGTCCGTGCTTCTGTGACTGTCACAGATAAAATGCTGCCCCTCTATTTTGCCGTTTGAGTTGCAGCATCCCCAGACACGTCAGAGCTCATTGTGCTCACGCTCGTTACGGCATCCTGAAAACCAGCCTCTCGTCAAGGCCTTGATTAAAGACCCTCTTAAACAGTGGTGGTGGGGAAGAGGTGGTTGCTCAGAGCTCCCTCCTTTGGTGCCAAGCACTGCGGTGCTGGGAAGGGAGAGAGAGGCATCAAGCTTAATGCTGCGTTTGCCTCCTCTGCAGCAGTCCGTAGCCCTTACTGCTTGACGTTTGTTCCATCTGTTCCAGGCAGAACAGGAGCGAAGCCCTCTGCATATCTCCAACGCACTGTAATTCAGTCTTGCTGGTCATAGGGAGCTGCCTCCACAGAGACCTCATTTTTGCCTTGGTCCCAAGACGTGCCGCTAGGACATGCTGGCCAAACCTCTGGGTTTTTTGTAGGCAGCATCTTCCCAGAATAATGTTCATTAGTAGCAGCGATGCTAGAATTGCAATTGGGTGAAAAATAATTGAAGGATATACTGCTTTTTTTGGATACCTGCCGTAAGAAATTTCTGGATTTGTCTTGCAAACAGGTTTTCAGGCATACTTAGGAGAAAATAGCACAGAGACCTTCTCTGCACCGAAACTGATAAGGGCGGAGTCTTTGGGGGCTGCACCACTATCTGAGCCAGTAACAACAGGCAGCGATAAGTACTAGCACCACACACTTAACTAAGAAGTTTCATTTAACCATTTTTTTTTTTTTTTTTTGCTTTGCTTTTCAATGTGCGGTGGAAGTGGTGCCTAGTACTGGATCTCCTCCTGCCTGGGGCTGGGAGGGGGGAGGTGGTGTGTGATGCTTGAGGGAGTGGGGAGGAGGTGCCCAGTTCCAGATCCTTTGCTGCCTGGGAGGATGGGGGGGCGGGGGGAGCGACTAGGAGGTGCCCAGCATCGGATCTCTTGTTGCCCCTTGCGGGAGGGAGTGGGAGGGATGGCTAATAGTGTCTAGAATTGAGACCTTTGCTGCCTGGAGGGGGAAGCTGTCCCAGAATGAAGTTATTTCCTCCTCCTGCAAGCGTTGCTGGAGATGTGATCAGGCTGGGGAGGGTTAGACCTTACCAGTGGGGTTGCAGTTAAGGCTCCTGAGGTGGCAGACCCCACCAGAGATTTGACTGCCCCTGGGAGTGAGCCGTACTGCTTATCCGCTCCAGCAGTCTGTGCATTGAGCAGGAAAATACTTCTCTATTACTACGTGTGCCAGGCTGTGCTGCGGCCCAGTGAGGAGCTACCTGGTATTGGGTCATAGCTCCTGGGAGGGAAGGAGGAAGGGAAAGAGGTCCTGGCGTCCACGACCACCCCGTGATCTAACCAGCCAGTTCTTCTTTCCAATACAGATGGCAGCTCAGAGGCAGCGCGCCCTGGCCATCATGTGTCGTGTGTATGTGGGCTCCATATACTATGAGCTGGGAGAAGACACCATTCGCCAGGCCTTTGCCCCTTTTGGACCTATAAAAAGCATTGATATGTCCTGGGACTCTGTTACGATGAAACACAAGGTGGGTTAACAGCCCTTGAGTGACGTGGTTTTCCTTCTCTCCGAGGCATTCCTGGATATATCCAGGAGAAGAAGGAGGCTTTATCCTTGTAGAGAGCAGGCTGCTTTTAGCACTTTAACTTTGAGATAAATGTTTGTAGCTGCCTGCTCTGCTTAGCTTTGTGCGATTCTGTAGTGGGAAACAGATGTACATGGGGGTGCTGTGCACAAAAGGTGCCAAATAGCTGCGAGTCCTGTATGTGGTGGCCTTTTGCTCTTTTCCCTCTAAGCAGGAGGGGCTCTGGAAGCAGGTAGCCTTCTGTTGGTGTTTCTGCTTGCCATTTTCTGCTTTAATAAAAAGCTGCTTTAATGAAACATCTTCTTAGGCCACGATAGTAGGAATCTGGTACGTGGGAAGACTTGGCTGCGTTAGCTTGGCACTAGATTCAAGACAAGATACGGCTGGCATGATTGAACAAGCGTATCCTTCTGTCCTAGGGTTTTGCCTTTGTGGAATATGAGGTGCCTGAAGCTGCTCAGCTGGCCTTGGAGCAGATGAATTCTGTCATGCTGGGGGGAAGAAATATAAAGGTGAGTAGCAGGCCTGCTCTGAAAATTCTTAGTTCTCTTTACTATGAATAATGGGTTTGTGCCTGGAAATGCTTCCCATGCGCTGTCACGTGGAAGATAACCTAAAGGCTGTTCCCTGTTAGACCTTGATATTCAACCCATTGACCGTATTGTGGTTCTGGGTCCCTTTCTCACTGAGGAGAAACACCCAGCATGCTAACGAAACTAGTTCTCGTAAGCTAGCTCAGACTTCGCGCCCATGCATAGAATGGAAGTCTCTTGAGGACAAGACAAAGGTGATTCTTGATATTTTAACACTGCCTTATATTGTACCTGTGTGGATGGTAGATAAGTAGCATCGGGCTTTTGTTGTGCCTGTCGAGAGCGTGAGGGACTTCAAGTAGTGGTCCACCCTTGCCGTACAAAAAGGAGGCATTCAGAACAAACAGAAAAGAACAAAGGATTGTAGCTGTGGTTTTTCAGGCAGGAAGAGGGGATCTTGCAAAGGTGAAACTTTGGGGATTGAAATTGGGGGGGGGGAACTAGGATTTTCTGCAAAGTGTTTTATATCTTGCATGTATATCTCTGATATCTTCTGCATATCTGCAGTGTGTGATTTCCAAGAGGGTTTTAGGAGCCTTCAAAAGGATATAGAAGCATTGTGTTTTGCTTTCAGAATTGTTTTCGATTCCTGGAAGCTGGTCTCTGGCAGGTCAGGTAACATAAATGGGGGAAATTACCTGCTCTAGGGGAATCTGCTCTGGCCGGGGAGTTGGACTAGATGATCGCCAGAGGTCCCTTCCAGCCCCTGTCATTCTGTGAAATAATGGTGGAGGAGAGAGCAGAGCCTGTCCAGGCTCTTGGTACTTCTGCAATCCCCGGTAGTGCAGGTTGTATCCCAGAGCTGAGTCAACTGCTGCCCTTTGCTAATTACGCCCTTCTGAGGTGTTATTTGGTTTGAGAAGGCAGTCAGGTGACTGAGTGCTTGTCTGCTGCTGCTCTCCAGAAAGCGTAATGGACTGTGCTCTGTTCTCTGCAGGTCGGCAGACCCAGTAACATAGGTCAGGCGCAACCAATTATAGACCAGCTAGCGGAAGAGGCACGGGCTTTCAACCGCATCTACGTGGCATCTGTTCATCAAGACCTCTCCGATGATGACATCAAGAGTGTGTTTGAGGCCTTTGGGAAGATTAAATCCTGCACGCTAGCCAGGGATCCCACAACAGGAAAACACAAAGGCTATGGTTTCATTGGTAAAATGGCTGGCTGGTGTTTGATGTGGGCTTGGGGGAATGGTCAGAAGCATCTGCATCTTTCTCTTTTTTTTTTTTTTTTTTTCCCCTCTAGTGGAAGAATGGCAGTAAGCAATGGGGTATAAATAAATTTGGAGCAGATCTGTGCCTGAACTTAGAAATATAATTAATAGCCGGATATTTTTACTCGCTGTTATGTAGGTTGAGAGATCTTGCTGTGCTGACGGTTCTCAGCAATGCTTGTGTGCTCAGAGGGGTGAGATGAGTGAGCTAAGTACAGGGGGTCTTCTCACGTGAACACTAAGCAGCTGTTTTTTGGAAATACCAATCACAGTTGTGGGAGGAGAGTGGCTGCGTTTAGGAGTAAAAAGGATCATTTATAAATACTCCTCTTTCTCACTGCAGAATATGAGAAAGCACAGTCTTCTCAAGATGCTGTTTCCTCTATGAACCTCTTTGACCTTGGGGGTCAGTATCTCCGAGTTGGTAAAGCCGTGACTCCTCCAATGCCTCTCCTGACACCAGCTACACCAGGAGGACTCCCTCCGGCAGCAGCTGTTGCTGCAGCGGCTGCCACAGCAAAGATCACAGCACAGGTAAGGTGTGGGCTGGTGTGAGTCAACCAAGCGGGTGACTGGTGTGACCTGGTAGAAAAAAGCATGCAAACCGAGCTGTGGTCGCTAGTGTGAATGAAAGCCCTTGGCCTGGATCGTGCTGCGTTCCCAGGAGTTCACGTGTAGGAGCTTGCCCCTGACCCGTGTGAGGATCTGATACACCAGTGTTCTGGAATGGAGTCTGGCACAGCTGGTCAGAACTTCATTTAAAGAAGCTGTGGGGGAAGATTGGAGGGATTCCTTGTCTGGAGAGGCAAACCAGTGATTAGGGAAATGGTTGTAGTAGAGGCTTAAAGAATGTGTGAAAGTATGTGAAAGGGGGCAGACTAATGAGGGCAGTAATAGTTGCATGTTGTTGAAAAGGCTCTGCCTGTGTGGTGAGGTGGAAGGTGACTGTAATGGCTTTAGGCTGTTCAGAAACAAGGAAATGCCGTGATGGAGCAGAATTAGATGTTGATGTCATGGGGTTCTCAAATTTAGTTTGCTTGAAGGAGGAGCTCCTGGCTATGACCAGCGGGCGCTGATGGAGGAGGATTGCCTTTCAAAGAAAACCCCCGTATCTGTGTCCGTCGTCCTTGCCTTGGGCAGCAGAATCTCCCCCTGCAGCGCCGTAGCCCGTGAAAGAAACAAGCTCCAGCACTCTTGGGTTCTTGTATTCTCTCCAGCAAAAGAATCGCTGAGGTGTGCAGCCTGTGTGTGCTGCTGATCAGCTGACGGGGCTCACTTCTGTAAACAGCTCTTTTTCTGTGAATCACAAGGTGAAGGCGGAAGGGGGAGGAGCTGCCAGTAATGTGAAACTCTCAGGTGTTTTGCACGGCCCCAGTAAAAAGTCCACAAGTCTGGGATCCTCTGCAGTCAACTGAGGAAGGAGGTTGAGGCACGGCTCCAAAGTGATTTGGATCAGAATCACTTCGGGAAAGAACCGTTAATTCTCTGAAGTGGTAGAGATCTGTGACAGACATGGATAAATGTTAGTGTTTCTTTCTGCAAAATACTGCAGGATTTGTTACTGTGAGGAAAATTTAAAATTCAATATGTAGAAAAAAGGTTCTGAAAGACCTCAGAGATACTGGTCAGTCTTGTTGCCTTTACTTAGACGTGGTACAGATCTGATTTGCCATGTGGGTAGCTGTAGAGGACTAGGGAAAAGAGTAAGAACAGTTACAGAAGGCAGTCTCTCTTATTTATGCTCCTAGCATAGTTCTTTTATGGACAGCTTATTTTAAATAAGAACATACGCAGTCATGGTCTGTAGGGCCTTTAATTTCACATTTTTTTCTAGACACAAGCTAATCAGTAAACTCAGGGGAGCTAAAGAAGTCGTGGACATGAGAGAGAAAATTAAGTCAAAGATAAAACTTTGGATCTGCAACCAGAACTGCAGCTTTAGTCTGGAATTAGCATGCCAGCCAAGGAAGGAGGAAGTGTGTCTGCACTTAAATGAAACATGAAGAGAGAGAGGCATTGAGTAGCAAAGATAATTGTTAATGTCTTGACAATGACTGTAAAAAAAAAAAAAAAAAAGGAATTAAAGATATTAGAAAAACTTTCTTCAGCCATTTAAGTAAAAAGTGGGGGCAGCTAATGACCAGAGTAGTAAAAAATGACGATGGTCTTGTTACAGCACTGAATGCTCACAGAAGTATTTTTCCCCTTCATTAGAAGCATAAGGCTAATGGCTAATGATGCGCATGGGATTACTGCACCCAAGGTGGGTGGTGTAAAGCTCAGAGTTTGTCACATGCAGATTCACCCTTAATAGTTTGGGGTTTTTTTGTAATAAGTCTGTCCTGTCGGGGCTGTTGCCATATGGCTGAAGAGCCACAAACATGATACATGCATAGGTCGTGTGGAAAACTGGTATCTGCAGAGTTTGTTCTTGGCCCAGTGGTCGGGAAAGATTGAAAACAAGCTTTAAAGGACGGACAACATTTTCAAAAGAAACAGATATGCAAAACGCTTGGTTGTTTTAGGGAAATACCCCTGCTAGATGAACATAACTTTCTTTGACTACTGTTACACTTTGCTAGGAAAAAAAATTAAATCGTATCCTATCAGTAATTTGGGAGTTGGAGGAGACCCCTGTGAGAAGCTGTTAGACAAGACCAGCACTGCAACAATGAATTCTGAGATGCGTAGGCAAATGAGAAGAGATGGAAATGAGCTGTGCTGGAAATTGCTGACCCTCCACTCCGCTGGTGAAATTACTTACAGATAGGTCTTGCTTCAGCTCCAATAAAAATATTAGTGGCCTTGTTCTTGGCATTCGGAGAAGAGTACTAATGGAATTAGTTGGCAGCACAGAGACGAGATGCATTATTAATGTAGAGGAGGACTGGAGTGTCGCAGCAGGTTGGAGTAAGAATTACACGCAGCCTTTAGTAGTAAGAGTACAAGATACTGCATTGAAGGAGCAGAACCTTAGAATTTTTTGCTCCATGGTGTCAGCACTTACAGGAGCCCCATGAAAACAAGGCAGAGAAGGATCTGTGTAACTAAATCATAATAGCCAACAGCAACAAAAAAATTGGATCCTAGCGTATATTTTAGGTACATTATTTTCAGTAGTTTTATGGAAGTGTTTTCTCATTTAATCAGGTGTTCATCTTGAATGTTGTGTGAATTCTGTCGTCTAGAGTCAGGATGTTTATTTGGATTGTAGAAGGTACAGAGAAGTACTGGGATTATTGGGAGAACTGGAAAACCTGATACGCAGGAAGAAACTAGAAAAGTTTGGCTTGGTGTAACTGTAGAAAACTGCTGAAAGGTGCATCGGATTTTTGCTCAAATACAGTCTGTATGGAGGCAAGTAGGCGATGGGGTGGGAGAAAGAGGCTCAGGCAACACTGACAAAAGGAAGTGGTTATAAAATGTTTCAATGATCAAGTCTGGAAGTCTGAAGAAAGTTTCCAGTCATCGAAACCTGTAAAGTTCAGTAGGGTCTGACCAGTAACAAGGTGGTGGCAAAAGTGAGTTATATGGTTGTTTCATTGAGAGATTTACTAATGTGATAATTGTTTGCGGCCGCTGTGATCGTGAGGGCAAACAGTGCTGTGCTGCCGGATCTAAAAGTGCGCAGCTTTTGAACATGGCAGCATTGTGCTCTCCCTTGTGCTTGCAGTCGTGTTTTTGACTACAGTGTTCCTTGAATCAGGCCAGAATTAACCTTCCACCAGATCACTTAGGAAAAACTGAAGCTGTAAGAGTTCCCTCGCCTGGTTTGTCGCCTGGCCCCAGGGCCCTGGTGCTGCCATCAGAGGGGGCGGGATGGGAGCTCCCATCAGTCTTTTCAAAATGGATCACATCCCTTAGCATCAGTGAAAAGCTTTATCTGCATATACGGTGGAAACGAGTAGAGATTCCTCTTACTCTAGAATTGCCTGCATCTTTCGAACCGTGCATTGAATCTCGTGGTGTCGTTCATTCAGTCACCGACCCAGCAGCTTGAGAGGATGGGTGAAATTTGAGTTGCAAGAGAACATTTTTCTTCCAAGGCTTGGTGTCTCCTAGTTCCTACGTTTCTCTGGTGGGCTGGGTGGCATGCTTTTTTCTTTTACAGTAGCACTGGAAAGCTGTCATCCTCAGAATCTATATATCTGTATTTCTTAGGTGTGAAAAAAGCTGAGCCTCACCTGAATGCACCCGTAATATGACTTCTTGACATAGAATTAACACTTGGGTTTTAGTTGGTGGTTTTTTTCTGTCTTGCAGGAAGCAGTGGCAGGAGCTGCGGTTCTTGGCACCTTGGCAACCCCTGGGCTGGTATCTCCAGCTCTGACTCTGGCCCAGCCCTTAGGGGCGTTGCCGCAGGCCGTAATGGCAGCACAGGCACCGGGAGTCATTACAGGTATGGTTACTCTTCGTTTTGTCACTTATTAGAAAGCACGGTTCTCTATGGCGGGGGTCACAGCTAAGGAGAATCTGAAGCTGAAATCCTTCTCCCTGCCCTGCTTTGTCAAGAACTTTTATTTATTTGTGCAGCAGAGTGGGAATTTATTTTGGTATATCATAGATAAGACAGGGACATTAACTTCACAGCAGGAATGCATGGCACTGAGTGAAAAATCTGGATAATTGTTACTCCATGCAAAATCCTGCACTCTTTCTCCCTCCTGGGCAGGTATTGAGTGCTTTTGTCCTCTGTGCTGACTAAGATACTGCTTGTGTCTCCCTGGCCGTTGGTGCAGAGCAAGTAAAACCTTCTGCGATCCTCTTTGTCGCTGGCTGGTGTGTACCCAAATGTTGCAGAACATCAGTTCTTTGCTTTATGCTACGGAGTTTGTACTCTTACAGGTGTAACCCCTGCCCGACCTCCCATTCCTGTCACCATTCCACAAGTGGGAGTTGTGAATCCTATCCTGGCTAGTCCCCCGGCGTTGGGCCTGATGGAGGTCAAAAAGGAGAAGGAAGAAGAGGAGGTATTCCAGGAGTCGGAGAGGCCGGAGATGCTGAGCGAACAGGAGCACATGAGCATATCTGGCAGCAGCGCCCGTCATATGGTGATGCAGAAACTGCTTCGTAAACAGGAGGTGAGTGCAGGGTGACCGGCTGTCAGCAGATGAGACCGCGGGCTTAGACCTCTCCGAACGTGGTGGTGCTCTGCAGGTCTGTGCGTGGGACGGGTTCCTGCAGCACGCCTTGTAGGTACCTCACAGACCTCACTGGGACTACAAAGGCTGCCTGCTCGTGTCCTGCTTGCGATGGTTCTTATCCTGCCTTTAGGATCTTCTCGGGGTTTTCTCTGAGGGTTCAGATCGGTCCCTAGGCCAGAGAGGCTTGGCCAGGAGGTGTCTCTGGTTGAACTGTGTGTTTACTTAGGATCATTAAAGCAAACCAGGATGGCCTTTGGGCTTATAATTAAGGAAGTGAGACTGACACGTGGCCGGGGCAGTCCACCTTTTCCCCACAGCCTTTTACAGTAAGATGGAAGTGAGCTGTTTATAAAACAAATTTTCATGGAAGTAACAATGAGAAAGAGGACAAGAATGAATGACAGAAAAACTCAAAGCATTAAATAGAACAACGGATTCGTAGATGGGGGGTGTCTTGGAAGGGGCTGATATTGATAATCTCATCAGGCTTCTTGTTTGGGCGTGACCAGAGGCTTGTTCCTGTCCATGATTGAGTTTCCCATCTGACACGCGGATTTCCTGAGCTTTGACACTGAATTGACGATGTTTCTTCTCTGGTTGCTAGACAGGGATAATGCTGACATGGGTTTCATAAGGCAGGACACAAATGAGATAGCTGGTGAGCGTTCTCCTTTACTTTCAAAGGGCGCGTAATTTTAAATACATCTTTGAGCTTCTGACTTAACAGCCAGTTTTCCTCTGTCACAAGCACCTCTCCCAAAGAATCCAATTCATTTGGCATTCTTGCTTGTAAAAAGTTTAGCAGTGTCGAAAGAGAGTCCTAAACTACAGCATTCGCAAAGCTGCTTCTCTTCTCAGCTTATAAGTACCCTTCCATTTCTGTGGTTCTTCTAGTAGGCCCTTTAAAGGCAGTGACACAGACCTGTGAATAAGAACTGGAACAAGTATTTTAAAATTACACTGCGCCTGAAATGCCGTGTCCGCTGGCCTGAGATGTTGGGCAGGGCCGGAGCTGGGAGCAAGGGATGTGGTGGAGCTGGACGGAATGCACAAAACTGGAGGCTGCCCACAGAGGTTGTGGAGTCTCCGTCCCGGGAGACACTCAGAAGTCATCTGGTCCTGGTCCTGGGCGACTCTGGGTGTCCCTGCTGGAGCAGGGGAGCTCGGACCGGGTGGCCTCTGGAGGTCCCTTCCAGCCTCAGCCATTCTGCGACAGAGGAGCTCAGGCACAAAAGGGCTCGATGGGGGGATGCGTACGAGAGGTGCGTCGCCGACACTCTGACAGACTCATATGTTGTTATACCCTGTAGTGAACGTTACCCGGTCAACCATCAGTTGTCAGAGGTGTAGAAGACTTGGTTAATCCTTCTACTTTATTTAGAGCTGAGGAAATTTTTTCTAAAAAAGACAAGGCAGTGGTGTTGGAGTTAAGAAAGCAAAAAAAAAAAAGAACTGAACAGGAACAGCACAAGAAAAATTAGAGGTCTCCAGGTAACTCGTGCTTCAAGATGTGTCTAAGAAAAGCCGCAGGGATGGCCCACAGCTGAGGCCAGGCCACAGCACAGCTGCCCGTGAATGAGATTTGTCCGTGCTTCTGATGCCTGGGAAGAAAATGTACTAATTTGTTCCTGAGAACGTGGGATGTTACTTGTTTCATGGAATACGCTTGTAATGACATAGCACCGGAATGTCTGGTGGTGCTCACACGCTGCGTCGCCTGATGTGGCTTTGCAAATGTAATCTCAGTGTCTCTTGGGTGTATTTATTCTTTCTTCTTGGCTTTCTCTCTGCAGTCCACTGTGATGGTGCTTCGCAACATGGTGGATCCAAAGGACATTGATGATGACCTAGAGGGAGAGGTGACAGAAGAATGTGGCAAATTCGGGGCTGTAAACAGGGTCATCATCTACCAGGAGAAGCAAGGAGAAGAAGAGGATGCTGAGATCATCGTCAAGATCTTTGTGGAGTTCTCCATGGCCTCAGAGACTCACAAAGCCATTCAGGCTCTGAATGGGCGCTGGTTTGCAGGGAGGAAGGTGGTGGCAGAGGTGTATGACCAGGAGAGGTTTGATAACAGCGACCTGTCAGCATGAACTCTACTTGAAGGACTTCGCCCCTGCCCCCTCTGCCTGCCTGGTTCTTTTTTAGCCGTGTATAAAGAATGCGCCAGGGTGGGCACAGATCTCTGTGATGTACTTGTAGTTTGGATAAAAGCGCAAAGAAAGCTAGTGTGCATCTGTGTGTGTGTTAAAGGGGCTGACATCTCCCCAGCGGAGGCTGGCGCGGCTCTGGCCTCG
Source organism: Alca torda (assembly GCA_008658365.1). Lineage (NCBI taxonomy): Eukaryota > Metazoa > Chordata > Aves > Charadriiformes > Alcidae > Alca > Alca torda. Next base: position 164,787,249 of record CM018077.1, read on the forward strand.
TCGCCTGGAAGAGCGGGGCCGGAGCCTGAAGAGGGGCCGCTGCTTGTGTTCCTGCCTTACGCTGTGGTCACTTCAGAAACACTCAGGTTGAGACCCCGCTGCACCTTTTAGGGGCTAGAATAGCCGTTTCCTTCAGAGATGGGCCATAAATGATTGGAACGGAGGAGGGAGTCTCTTCACGAAGTATTTCAGCATCACCCTTGGGCGCTGCTGGATTAGGGGGAGGGAGGGAGGGAAGCTTGGGTGGTGCTGGAGGGAGCTTTGCTGCTGCGGACCCGCATGTTGGGCTTGGCCTCAGGAGCCCACACGTGGGTCCGGGCCCAGAACTGAACCCGCTGGTCCTTTCTGGAGTGTTCCCGTCAGGTTTGTTCTGATACTGCAGTCGGGGCCTCACGGTACTATCGATGGGTCAGAGTTACCCTGACTGATCCGTCCTTAACGTGCCAAAACGCGAAGAGCGAGCCGGGCTGCTGGCGTCGCAGCTGGGCTGGGAGCGCGAGTGGCGCCGGTGGCGGCGCCTGAAGAGCTTTTGTGAAATCGCCATCCAGCCCTGGTGCTGCGGGCGGTGACGCGGAACACACGCCTGAAAGGATGGTCTGGCGGGGATTTGTCGAGGACTCAAAGCATTAGTAATATTTGCAAAGCATAAATGCATTTATTTTAGTAATTCTTCTGTCTAGCTAATGAGTAGGAACAGAATTAGCTCATGTTAATTACTTTAGATATTTTCAGTATGTAAGGGGCTACCATACTGCTTGTTACACACAGCTGGTGCACAGCACAGATCCGAAGAAAACAGGTCGTTTTAGTTCAGAAATTCAAGCAAAGGAAGAATGACCTCTAAGGAACTTCCGTAGGGAATTCTTGAGTTGAGCCTGCAGCTACAGGTTGCTTCTGAGCCTGGAGATGTTTTTAAAATTAAATTTTTGTATTTTGTTTCAAACACTGAAAAGAACTCTTCTTCTGTTGTAGGTTACAAATCTGTATTTGCGCTTAATGATTAATCTGTATTTAACTCTTTTTGTACTAATATTGCCTGTTAGCTTAAATAACCTTTCTTCTTCCCTGTTTTTATACCCATTCCAAGTTAACAGCAAGCCTGTCGTTTCCAACGTGTATTTGATCGCCAGCGTCTGTTGGGATCAGCTTGCTCTTTGCCCTGGCAGCCCTTCTTCGCGTGTGTTAGCTGGAATTTCTTTTTCTTGAAAGTATTGATGAGACCCGATGAATATATTCTAAAGTGGCGTTTGCCCCCTCTTCCCTGTGCTGGAAATGCATCGTCCCGTGCCCGCTGTGATCCCACTGACCTCCCACGGCCACGGCGTACGGGTGGCTCGCGGTTGCCCCAGTTCTGCAGTGCAGCACAGCTCCTCTGCTGCTTTTCTTTGTGATGCAGGAGAAGATCCGCTATTTTTAATTGTCCCAGAGATTGATTTATTCCTACTAAGGAAAACCAAAACACCTCTCCCATGACTCAGTTGGTCTGTCTAGCTTCCATTTTCTGCTGTTTACTCCTCTTCTGTTGGCTGGATTTAGGAGGACAAAGTCTGCACTGGAAGTTTCCTTGTGCTGCTGATGGTTTAAAAAACCAAAGTGGGGAAAAGTTGATGCGAGAGGAGAGCAGAGATTAAAGAGCGACGGCCTGAGTGCTGATCAACAAGTTCTTGTGCACAATCAATCTGACCTGGCTGACAGGATGACATTTTGCAAAAGTAACTTCATAAATGTCGTGATGAGTCAAATGTAGGACGGATGTCAGACCTTCTGGGTGGCCCTTGACACGGTCCTCCACAACATCTGTGTAACTGAAAGGGAGAAGGTACGGGTGTGGTGGGTGACTGTTGATGGGTGAGGAACTGGCTGGATGGCCGCATCCACAGCTGCAGTCAACGGCTCCACGTCACGGTGGAGATGAGTAAGGAGTGGTGTCCCTCAGGGGTCCGTACTGGGACTGATACTGTACCACGTTTTTATTAATGACACAGAGAATGGGACTGAGGGCACCCTCGTCAAGTTTACGGATCACACCAAGCTGAGAAGTGCAGTTGATGCACTGGAGGGACGGGACGCCATCCAGAGGGACCGGGACAGGCTGGAGAGGTGGCCCCATGGGAACCTCCTGGGGTCCAACCAGGCCCAGGCCAGGGTCCTGCCCCGGGGTGGGGGCAGCCCCCGGTGCCAGCCCAGGCTGGGGATGGAGGGATGGGGAGCAGCCCCCAGAGAAGGGCTTGGGGGGGGCTGGGGGGGGGGAGACGCTGCCCGTGAGCCGGCACCATGCGCTGGCAGCACAGAAACCCCCTGCAGCCTGGGCTGCATCCCCAGCAGCGTGGGCAGGGGGCCGAGGGGGGGTTCTGCCCCTCTGCCCCGCTCCAGGACACCCCCCTGCAGCGCTGCCTCCAGCTCCGGGGACAGCAGGAGGAGACGGAGCTGTGGGAGCGGGGCCGGAGGAGGCCCCGGAGCTGCCGGGAGGGCTGGAGCCCCTCTGCTGTGGGGACAGGCTGAGAGAGCTGGGGGGGTTCAGCCTGGAGAAGAGAAGGCTCCGGGGAGACCTTCCAGCCCCTTCCAGTCCCTCAAGGGGCTCCAGGAAAGCTGGGGAGGGACTCTGGAGCAGGGAGGGGAGCCACGGGACAAGGGGGAAGGGTTTTAAGCTGAAAGAGGGGAGATTTAGGTGGGATCTGGGGAATAAATTCTTTGCTGTGAGGGGGGTGAGCCCCTGGCCCAGGCTGCCCAGAGAAGCTGTGGCTGCCCCATCCCTGGAGGGGTTCAAGGCCAGGTTGGACGGGGCTCGGAGCAACCTGGTCTGGTGGGAGGTGTCCCTGCCCAGGGCAGGGGGTGGCACTGGGGGGGCTTTAAGGTCCCTTCCCACCCAAACCATCCCGTGATTCTATCAAATCTAAGATCATGTGTTGTACAGCATTGTAATTAAAATGCTATAGCGTGAGCTAAACACAAATTGATTAGGAATAGCTGACAAACAAAATATTAGCCTAAACAGAAAAAAAAAAATTGAAAGCGGAAGGGCTTTTTTCCCTGGCATCACAGAATCATAGAATAGTTTGGATTGGAAGGGGCCTTTAAAGGTCATCTAGTCCAACCCCCAAATATCTTAAGAAATCTTAATAGAAATCTGATTTAGGCCAAATGTGGATGTCTCTAATGATTTAGGATTCTGAAGCAGGTATAGAAATGTGCATTTCACAGGCTGGCACGGCAGGTCAGTCGCGCGTTAGGTTTGGTGTAAGTGGACGTAGTCTGCTGTGGTTTGTGTTTAAAATGGTTTATTCATCAGTGAGGGATTCTGACTTGGAAAGCTGTAACTCGGACAAGGATGAGAAGGTTTTTGGGGTAATCGGTGGGTGTGCGATGAGGTGGTGGATGTTGTGGTGTTCCTCTCCTGGGGCAAGTTCTGGGGGGTCACCATCCATATAGTCAGCCTTCCAGGTGACTGTACAAGCCTGAAGCTGTCAGTGACTAAAAGGATGACGTGTGAGACCAGGGGAGCACGAAGTCGTGCCCCAGGAGTCTCCCCTTGGAGAAAGTGGCTGGTGAGCCTGTGTCCACCCCCGGCAACTCTGGTGGTGTGGGACCCTTGCCTGAATTTACTGGTGGCCTCTCACCGTTCCCTCCCTGTTCCCTCAGAGGTGTCTCTGCAATCACCAACTCGCATCTAACCATGTATTCTTCCAATTGTTGTAGTTCGTGTCACGCAAGCTGGAAAAAGCTGTAGATCTGAGCTTCAGGTGCAGCATGAATCTGGTCGGGTAGAGACAAAAGGAGGGGTTCCTCCCCATTAGCCTGTTAGTCAGGCTTCGATCTTCCTTGGTACTCCTCTTCTTCAATGGCTGTAGTTCGAACAGTTGTCGATGGGGTGAGAGAGTAACAAGGTGTCGTCAGGTTACTTCACCTTCAGGCTTTTTTAGGCTTTTCCTATTAGAACACGCCACTGCAGAGTAACGGTTTTCAGCCAGTTTTATCCGTGTTGGGGCTTTCTCAACTGACTTGACAGCATTGCTCTTCAGGGCGAATTATTTGAAAAACGCAGGCAATTCAGAACGGGCTTTTTGCAAAGCAACCTGAATGTCTGGAAGCCTCAACACGTGACTCCACATGTATGGACTTTCCTGGATTTGCAGCCCGACGTTAGGACAGAGAACTGTGCTGGTCTCGTTAGGATTCAGCCACAGGCCTGTAGTAACTGCCTGGAAGACACAAGAAGGCTAAATCTGTCCAAATTTGTCTTCCTGTAGCTCCTGGGGTCTGTGTGTTTAGGTACGCCAGCACCGAGTGATAGTCACACTGGGAGCTGCGGTGTGCCACGGAGACCCACATACATCTTGAAGCAGGGTGTGTGACTTGCCTAGTACCAGAATTGATGGAACAGAAACAGGACGGAGCAGCTGGGATGCTTTCTTGCCTTATTTATGGCAGCAAGCTGTCCGGGTGCAGCTGCACAAACTATTGAATGGCTCTGTCTGGTGGCAACTGTCAGAGGAGGCCCTAGGTTTTAATGAAAACATCCCAAAAATGTTTGGGATGAGAATGAAACCTTTTTGCCCGAGTGCTGGAGGTCAGAGACTGGGCCCGACCAGTAAAGAGTTCCACTTTGCTAATCCCTAAAGGAAACGGCGTTGGCGGAAAGTAGAGGCCAACAGCTGCTCTCGGTGGCCTTCGCGCCTCGACTCTGCGTCGCTGGGTCCTTGTCGGGGGTCAGAACCTTCGGCTCTCTCAGACTGGGGGCCTCCCCTGTGGCCCAAAGGCGTGTTGTGAAGAGGATACCGCTTACGTGGGGGTGAGAAGACAAGCGCGCTGCGGGAAGGCTGGTACCAGCGGTGCAGGTTTGCTCCTCACGCTTTTGAACTGGATCATTTCAGCGTAACAGGGAAAAGCGCTCGCGAGCTCCTGCACCCGTGCTTGCTGCTGGGAGACCTCTCCTACCTCTTCAGGATCGCTTCCCTGAAAAACACGGCTTGAGGTCTTACCCCAGCGGATGCGGGTGCCTGAGTAAGCTCCGTCAGGTGTTTCGTGATTGCGGGAGACTTTCATCTGAATCCATCTTAAACTGGTTCCAGTCCATTCCCGTATCTGTCGCTCCTGTTTCTCCCCGCCCAACCTACCCCAGCTTTGCAACGCTTTTTCCTGAGTCACTTGCCTTAGATTTGAACGGTTGGGCAAAAGGGATAACTAATCCCCAGCTTAAACCCTGCATATATACACCTAATTATAGAGCTGCATACCACTGATGTTTTCTTTGGCCCAGGACCTCAAGTTTTGGGGCCTTAACCCCTGCAACGCTGTTCTTTGTCTAGTTCCTGCTGCTGACTTGTGGACAACTTTAAAGTCTGTAAATCCTGTGGATTATTGGTGTATCCCTGCATAGAAGATGGGCAGGAAGAGACCAAATAATTTGGGAAGTAGCAGTCTGCAGCAAAATAGGTACACAAGAAGGTTTTCCAGTATCTCGTTGGTACTTGGACAGACTGTCCGTCCACATCATCTTCATTCCAGGTAAATTCCAGGTTCAGCTTTCAGTATGAATAAGGCAGAATCCTGATTTGGCAGCATTTCCCTGTATGCGCTGTCTCTTGTGCAGATCTTCGGTTTATGGCTGTTGGGCTGCCCGAGAGGCAGCCGGAACGACGGGGCTGTGTATGGCCAACAGCAGCGCGGGTGTCCCACCCCTCTAACAGCCTGCCCAAGGAGACAAAAGGGCTTAACAGTGCCGGAGAAGGCTGGTGAGTTAGTGCTCATGCTTCTACGACAACGGTCCTTTAGCTGAACGCAGGGATGGTTGAAATAGCCTGAATTGACAGACAAGGTATATATATATATTATTTTTTGTATGAGCTGATTACCAGCCTTTCCACTGGCAAGTCTGTGGAGTTACTGCCAAAGCAGCCTGAGAGTCTCCCCTGACAGCCCGTGCCTGGATCTCTCTCACGTGGATTCTGAAGCAGCTTTATCCCTTCTGCTGCCGTTGACATTGGACCTCTCCGTGATGCTGCTTCTTTCCTGCAAAGAGCTGGCGCAGCTGCTGCTGGCAAAGATCTCGCGCGTGTGCGTTTCGCACTGGGGGTGCCCTTATTTCCTCCGAGATTTAACCTGCAATCCCTGGGGACCGGTGCAGAAGAGCTTGAGCCTTGGAGCTCTGGGTCTTCCTATTCTCTCTGACCCAGCTTCTTTCACCTTGGCAGCCTTTTCCCACAGCGTTCATAAACTGCCTTGGCAATTAGTTAGTTTTCCATAAATGGGGCTGTTTATGGAACAAAAACCTGAGGTTTCTGTCTGTTCTTTCAAGGCCGAGTCCTCGCTTTCTACAGAATAAACCAAGTGGACTTGCGGCAAGCGACAGCTCTGCTGTTCATCCTGCCCGAGGCAGTGGCCTGTGCAGGCTCCTACGCAAAAGCAAGGAACAGGACAAGCACGGAATATGCGTCAGATGCCAATGGCTTACAGGTACGGGTTTTCCTGAATTAGAGGCCATGCCAATCCAGGCACCATGAGCTAAATCCTCAGTTTCTGGGGCATCATGCAGCACTGGACCTGGCGAATTTCTCATCCCTTCTGGGATACAAGTTCCCCTGGAGAAGTCCGGGATGGCTGCTGTCGGAGCCCTGGTATGCAGCTTGGCTTCTCCCGCTTTCTTTGACCCTCCTCCCACTGGCTGGGAAGTACCTGGGGCTTCTCAGGAAAAAAACCCCTCTTTTCTCTGGGCCTGCTTCAGTGAATTTGCTGCTGAAGCATTTCCAGGTGCCTCCATGGGTGGTAGATCCAGGAACATTCCAGGGGGGTGCTGAGAATGAAGGAAGAGATTTGAATAAAACAGCTGTCCCAGGGCAGCAGTCTGCAACAGAAAAGCTGTTGGGCTTTTTTCAGGACGTGCTCTAGGTCCAGGCTTCCCCATGAATCTCTCATCTAATGGAACTGCATGGCAAATAGGGAGCGGTTTTCCAGTGAAAACAGAAAACTGAGTGGTTTGAACTTTCAAGCACCTCAGGGCTGGGAAATGGTGTTCTTTATACGGAGCGTCTGCTCTGCAGCAGCCAAGCATTCGGGTGTGATGAGGTACGGCCACGGAAAACTGGTTGTCTCAGAAACTTAGTCCTGCAAATTAAGCCAGCACCACGCAGAGGTGGGGATGAGGCTGTGATGGGACTTTTCCAGTCATCTTCAATAAAGTTTACCCTCGGTCTGGTTTGCCGGTCAGAGCGTGTGTGTTGGCGCTGATTCAGCGTCAGACCCTCCCTGTGGTGGGACGGTAGAACCCTGACAGCAGCTGGGCATGTGGGGGGCAGAGATGGCTCAGGGACGCGGCTGGAACAGCTGGAGAGAGCCAGAGCGGCCAAAACTGAAGATATAGTTTCCTTCTTTACCAATTAGGGAAGACGGGCTTCCAGAGAAAAGCACATCAAATCCCTATTTGGTTGAGACTCGGGTTCAGCAGCGTCTCCATGGTCGGCGAGACGGGCGATGTTAGTGCCTTCAGAAGCTTCTGTAATTACGGGCTCGCAAAGGCTGTCCTGTTAAATGGCTTCCACTGCTCAAAGGCGCTACAGAATTTCTGTTCTACCTTGAAGATTTCAACTCTTTAGCTGACACCACTCTCTTCCCACTTTACAGAGCCTTGAGAAAAGTGTCAAAATGAAGTCGGCACTGGGAAGATGGGCAGAGATCATGATCTTAAACAATGAGATCTACGGATAGATTTTTCTCCACTTGCTGAAGTTGGAAACCTGACATTAGCAACCAGTTTCATACCTGCTCTTGTATGAACATCTTCATTTAGCTTAGATGGGTCCTTTTTTTTGTTTTTATCCTTATTCGTGTACTTTCATAGAATATGATTTATTGCTATTATTAGTGTTTTAGTAGGCTAGACGAATCAGATTTATAAAATCCCCTTCCTTAAGGGTTTTCCACTATTCATCTAGGAGCTAGTCTGAACAGGGACACAATTCGTAAGCTTTTTTTTCTCGAACTGTAAGTGACCAGAACCTCGGCATTTCCCATGTCTGTGCTCAGTCTGCTGCCATCGACGCCTCCGAACACGCCTCGTAGCTCCGGCTCCCTCACGGGCTCCTCTCTGGGTTGTTTCTACTCCGAGTGAATTCGTTCCGTTTCTCCTACACCATGTCTAACCTGTAAGCTTACACATGATGGACGTTCTTGTTCTCTGACCGTAACCTGGCACTTGTGCTGAAATTTTGGCAGACCTATTAGTGAAACATCTTCAAAATATCACAGTTTGTGCCTTGTTGTGCTGCCCCTCCGTTTGCTGGGAAACAGCTGGGCCATTCCTATGTTTTGGTACAAATGCGAAGAGCTGATCCTAAAATTTAAATCTCATCTTTCTCTTTCCTGATGGCTGATTCATCGTCTGTCTTAGAGTTCACCCCCATTTTTTTCCTAGCTACCTTCGTGATTTCTGATGGCGTGCTGCACCAACCGATGCATTACACCAGTTAGTACTTCTGCCCAGAAAAAAATAATAATTTGCGTTGTCATAAGTTAACGTGGCATGATTTCTCTATTATAGAATACATTGAAATTGAGGCAAATGAAAGATTAATAAACCCAAATGTTTAAAAATTCCTTCCTTCATAATTTCACAGCCATTGGGATGAAAGGCCCTGCGGCTGCTGGGATAACTCTCACCTACTCCTGCTTTTCGCAGGTGCCGGTGCTTCACTCTTCTATTTGTTGCAGGGATATTTCTGACCCCTTGCAGCATGAGGAAAGCCCAGTATGTAGAAGGAGCTGCCTTTGGGTCGGTTGGTGCCTGCGGCTGTTCCCAGGTTGTGGGGCTCTGCCCAGCGTCACACGTCACGTAAGATGCCACATTCAAAGTGTGATGAGTGAACAATTTGTCTCTAGAAGTTTCACTGAGAGATAAATGTCTAAGAACTGGCGTGGAGGTGGAGACCTGTGTGCAAGGCAAAAAGAGCTGGGACAGAGTCTTGTTTGGAGAGGAGATGAGCGTAATGTCTGGGTGACAGAGCTGCGAAATTCAGAGGTGATAACCTTAAATCATAGAATTGTCCAGGTTGGAAGGGACCTTTCAGGTCATTGAGTCCAACCATCAACCCAACACTGCCAAACCCACCACTACCCCACGTCCCTCAGCACCGCGTCTGCCCGGCTTTTCAATCCCTCCAGGGATGGTGACTCCACCACTGCCCTGGGCAGTCTCTTCCAATGCTTGACAACCCTTTCCGTGAAGAAATTTTTCCTAATATCCATCCTAAACCTGCCCTGGCGCAACTTGAGGCCGTTTCCTCTTGTCCCATGGCCTGTTCCTTGGGAGAAGACACCCCGGGTCTGCCCTCCTTTCAGGGAGCTGTAGAGAGCGAGAAGGTCCTTTTCTCCAGGCTGAGCACCCCCAGCTCCCTCCTCACAAGACTCATGCTCCAAAATGAGCAGAAGTAACTGGGCAAGAAAGGTAAAGAGTGATGAAGAGACCAGGAAACTGTGAAAGTAATGGAGGTGAGAACAAGGAGGAACGCAGTGTCCTGGGGACAACTTAGAGGTAACAGCTTACTTTGGACTTTACGCTTTTGTTGCAAAGCAACATCTTGGGCAACGTGTCCCAGAACTGGACCAAGGTGTAGGTTTTAAACACACTCTACCGCGGCTGTGCCTTGCTGTGTGTGCATAGGGACGGGGAGATGGACATTTCTGTCCTTTATTTCTCCTTTTCACAGCACTTTCACCAGCCTCTGTTGCGTCCCCCTCGACTCATGGTGTTCTGCACGTTGGTATCCCTCAACCTCTCTTCACAGAGAGCCCATTTCATCTTCTGATGGCCTGCGGCGATGATCGCGTCTAGCTTGCCTTTTAGAAGAGAAATGCTGATGCCTCACAGAACTTCACACAGTGGCACAGGGCTTTTTTTCCAAAGTATTTTTCTAATAATGCTTCACATTATAAACTTGCTACCTGTCAGCTGCCAGTTAAGAGAGAGAGGGCGTGTGTGGTTATATTCTTTATGAAACCTGTATAAACAGAATCTGGGTTATTTTCGCCTTTGGACGTTACTTCTGGCGGGTGAAGGCAGCGCTGTCGCTGAGGCGAGACCCCGTTACCGCTTCCACGCCCGGCTCCGGTCTGTGCCCCGGGCCGGGCCCCGGCCGCCGCCCACCCTCTCTGGGCCGGACCTGTCGGCCGCGGCGGGGCGGGCCGGGCCTCGCCTGATGGCGGGCGGGGGCCGGGGCCGGGCGCGGGGCAGGGCGGGAACGGACTCCGCTTCCCGGCGACGCTCGCGGGGGGCGGTGCGGCCCCAGCAGCCGATCGGGACCGAGCGGGCGCGGCGGGGCCCGGGCGCGGCGGCCAGGCCCGAGGGGCGGCGCGGAGCCGGCGAGCGGAACCGGCGTCTGCGGCGGCGCCCGCCCCCCCCCCCCCCCCCCCGCGCATCCGGGCCCTCCCTCGGGCAGGCCCCTTTCCGGCGCGGCGGTGGCGGCGGCCGCCCCTGCGCGCCCGGAGCGGACGGCGGCCGGGCCCCGGCGCGATGCTGCGGTGCATGCCGCCGCTCTGGCGCTGCAACCGGCACGTGGAGGCGCTGGACCGGCGGCACTGCTCGCTGCAGGCCGTGCCCGAGGAGATCTACCGCTACAGCCGGTCGCTGGAGGAGCTGCTACTGGACGCCAACCAGCTGCGGGAGCTGCCCAAGGTGAGGCCGCGGCCGGGCCCGGCGGGAGGCCGCCCCTGACGCCGGCCCTCAGGCCGCCGGCGCCTTCTCCTTCCCCGCCGGCGCTGCCCCGGCCTACCCGGGGCGGGAGCGGCCTCCGCCCGACCGCGCCGCACTCCTTCCCCCGAGCCCTCGGCGCGGAGCGCGGCTTCCCTCGGTCCCAGCCCCGGCCGCCGCCCCCGGGACCCGGCGGGGAGCGGCGGGGCCGAGCGGAGCGGGGGTGCCGGGGCTCCGCGCTTCCTGCAGGCGCTGGGCGGGCTCGGGAGGCCCTCGCCGTCCGGTGGAGGGGTCTCCGGCCCGATTGAGGGGTCTCCTGCCCCCAAGGAGGAACCCTCTACCGAAATAGGTGTTCGTGCACGCCGCGCTCATTGCTTGGCAAAGCACAGCATCAGCTTAAAAACTCTGGTTTGATCCCCAAACCACACAAGGTGTCGAATAAGTTTATTAAAAGTGGTAGAGGCGCTTTATACTGATTATCTGGGGCTCTAGCTTGCACTTGCAACTTCTTCCACCATTGTGTCGAGCAGCAGAGCTCTCTGCGCAGGTAACGCCGGTGGCGAATCCTCAGTGTGCTGCTGCGCACCATGCCGAGGTGATTCCTCCGTGGAAGCAGAGGAGCGGGGATCTGCTCCGCAGGCCCAGCCGCCTCCAGCGCCCAAAGGGTTCGCTTTCATGAGGCGGGGGTCTCGGGAAGGGGCCGAGCTCCTGAGTTTGGGCCCAGCGTACCAGCAGGAACCGAAATGGGGATATTCCTGTTCTGGGTGATCTGGAGCGCAGGACACTGCAAACAAGAACTGGAATTTGAACCTGCCTCTCGGGAGGGAGAAGGCCGTAAGACGTTATTGGGCTATAGGATAATATTCTGGGAGAAGTTCTACCACATATCCCCTGTGGAAGTTGTACTGTTTTTAAAAAGTTAAGTATTACTTTGGCCAGAGAGAAAAACAAGAGAGTCAGTAAATACAGACTAACCTTTTTACTAAATTTACTTTTTATTGGAATTACTGACATGTTATGAAATTTGCCATGAAATCTGGGAAAATGAAAAAAACAACGCAAACCAAAAACTTGTTTTTGATTCAGGCCAAAGTAATTTGGTTGAGTTTTGTTAAACTGTACAATTTATGCATTCCTGACTAAACAGACTCTCTTGTATAGAAACAGCAGATTCTTGTTCTCCTGATGGCTCTATTTTTGCATTCTCTCTGTCTTTCCTGCTCGTCTGCCTTGAGCCGGGCTGCTTGTGGGATTCAGCGGTGAGGGTACGTTGCTCAGGTGTGGAGACACGAGTATGATGCTTTATCAGCTCTCTTCCATCATGCATCTGGGGATCTTGTACTTTAGGCGGGGATATTTCTCAAACTACTGGAAAATGCGTGTTGTAGGCAGGTTAGGACGTATGAATGAGCGTAAGTCTTCTCTGCAGAGGAGGCTAATTGCGACACACCTGTAGTGAGCTTCACGATCCTTGTGCTGCTCAACTCCTTCATGTCCTGCAGAATGGCCACAGTCCTGCTTTGTGTTTACGTAGGAGATGTTTGGAGCGAGATATTAGTGGGTTTTAGTTAGCTTTTGAAGAGCATCTTTTGGATTATAAATGCAAATTTTACACTGACATTTTATTTCATCTGTGATCAGGTAGATCTAATCCTGCCCGTGAAAGGAGGTGCTCTGTGTCTGTCCTGAGCGCTGTCTCTGTCACCAAAGAGCTTGTATTTGTGAATGCTGTTGTCTAACTTCAGGCGTTGTGTCTATTTGCCTCGGGACCATCAGAGCTCTCGCCATGACCTGTCCTGCGTTTCCTCTGGTGTTTGAGTTCCCCCAAATTTTTAGACTTCTGGTAAGGAATCATCAGAAGAACAATGGAGAACAGACAGATAAAATTCTGGTCCTCTAATCTCGAAAGAGATCCAGTAAAGTCAGAAGAAGTACAGCAAATGGGGAGCAGGAAGTGGCGTGATCAGACCCAATATGCAACAGCTTTTGTACAAGGAAAATAAACATTTAGAAGATCTCTTCAGTCTGTCTGGAAAAGATAGTGCCATTCTTCCATCAGATGACAGAGTTCTGGAGTACCACAGATGTCTTGGAGGGAATGAGCGGGGAGCAACTGACCACTCTTTCTTCCTGCACAAGGACTGGAGGGCATCAAGTGAAACCAAAAAGGGCTCAGTTCAGAATAAATGAAATAATTTCTCACTCAAAGTGGAGTTAAGATGAAGTGTGAAACTACTTGCCGTATGACGTAACGGATGCTCAAAGTTCACATGAGTTCTGGAAAGAAGTGGATGAGTCCATGGAAGAGAAAATGACCAAAAATGAGGACACCGTCTTTCTTGTGCTGTATATCCCAGGAGAGACTCAGAGGAAGTGTTGTTTTGGACTTGCTGTGCTCGCGCCCTTCCATATCCAGTGCCGTCCGCAGCTGCTGTGGGCTTTCTGCAGTCATGGCGGGCATTGTCCCATCCCTAGCAAAGCCTAAATGCCCTCTCCCTCACAGGCAAGGTGAGATCAAACACGTGTGGCAGGGGAACAGGAGGGGAAACAAACAAAGCACCCCTGAGCGCTAGCTGCTCCTGAAGAAATCCAAGAAGCTGGTGGATGTTGCCTAGAGATGCCGTGCCCTGGAGAAGCATCAGGAAGAGCGGGCAGAAACAGGCCCCGTGGTCTCTCCCCTTTCCAGCCACCTTACCAGGTTTCTTCCAGCGGGGGTAAGGTGGTCCAGAGGCAGCTGAGAAGGAGGTCTGCAGTTTGGTGGGATGAGGATGCAAGGTTAGATCCACCTGAGGCGTGACCCAATACGCGTCCTGATGTTTCGTGCTAACAGAACTTGACCAGTGAAGCGGTGCACTTTTCAGTCCCAGGCACACAAATCACGTGCAGGAGGGACATTATTAAAGGATATTATTGTTGGGGGCCATGTGGGTAGGGACAGATACCTAATGCAGGAGTAAGAGTTTGCATGTTAGACAAGGTGGATATGGGATAAAAGCTGAAAATAAATTGCCCTTCCACCAGGGAAAGAGAGGACAGCAATATTCCATTTGGGCATGTATTTTCCCTGAGGGAGGGCCATGGGAGAGGTCTTTGGTAGGGGTAGGCAGGGCTCTTTCCTTCATGGAAACGTGCCTTTTGTGTGAGAGGGCCACTGGGAGGAGAATTTGTTCCTACCATGAAGGAAGATGAGGGGAAAGTCTGATTGTTTCAAGAACGGGGCTGTGTGTACCCTTTCCTTGGGAGAAGGGTTCAAAGGGCTACCGAGATGTGCATGTAGGGGTGGGAGAGGAGAGCAGCAAGTGGAGATCAGTTAGAAAAACATGAATAAGAGAGTATATACAGTCTTTGGCAGTAAGTTTGACCAGAGCAAGTTTGTTTTTAAGGGCTCAAGCAGGATTTTTGGGGAAGGCTTCCATGTGGAAGTGATTTTTGAAGTAAAAGAATGGAGGGGCGGCTGGCTTTTGGAAAGGTCATCTTGTTTTACAGTTAGCAAACAACAGCCTTTGAAAATGTTAAGATTTATCTGACTCCTCTTCTCTGGATTTTCTTACCTAGTGCCCACGACCAGCTCCCCTCTCTGACATGCATTTATTTGTCTTTATTCCAGAGTCCAGAAACACTGGCAATCTCTTGCTCTTTCTGTGGCACCATTTTCTTCTGCAGCTGAACTTCTTCCCATGTCCCCTTCCTGCTGCTGATTTGCTCTTGATCTGATTAGCCGATCCGCCTGCTGCTTCTGGACGACACCATGCGCTCCCCTGAACTCTCTGCTCCGAGCTGTAGGAGCGAACCCTTGTTCCTCTCCGTCCTGCACTGCCGAATGCTCTTCTGTCTGCTCTCGCTTCTCTTCTATTTGTCCCATGTGGAATCTTGCTTGTTTTGAATCCAGGTTTTTCATTATGGTGGCTGTACTCTGGTTGTTTGAAGTGATAGATTAAATCTGTGTTAGGAGCATCTGCTGCCTTGTTGCAGGGATTTGCTGCCAGGGTGATACAGCATGATTTAATGGAAAATGATAAATTCCATTTGATAAGTTCCCCGTGCTTTTCATGAGGGTGTCCAAATTCCAGAGGGGGGAATGCCTTGCTCTGCACTTTCTGCTCTACCTGACTTGCATGAAGTGATTTCTGCAGGACCGTGAGTGTGTGGCACACTACAGCAGCGGGGTAAATAGCAGGTCCTTCAGCTAGGGATATAGGTTTCAAGGGTACGGCATGCTAAATCATTACATTAGAGCTACAAAAACCACCTGACTCATTTAGTCCACCCTCTGTGAGCACTTCAGAGGTGCAGGTCTCGCCAGAAAGGAATGAACGCAGTCTGGAATTCAGAGGAGGAATTTGGAGGTGGCGGACGGAGCCGGTCACAGCCCGGGAGCGGACCACGATCAACAGGGCCCCAGAGGCTCTCGATGGGTTTTCAGAGGAGTGCTCGGGTTTGGAGTATGGGAAGGCACAAGGGAGAGGTTGGAAGAAACCTGGGTGGAGCAGAGCTCTTAGGACTGGTGTAGGAGGAAGAGAGGGTGGAGCTGAGCAGAGGCTGAAAAGCTGTGAACAAGGTGATGCGGAGGAGGGAGGAGACCTCTCTGTGTCAGCAGGAGTGTGCAGAGGGACAGGTCCGCTGAAGACCTTCTGCGGGAAGGATACCTGGGTGGGAAGTGGAGTGAGGTGGGGAGGGAGGCTGAGGGATTGTGCAGAGGGGGAAAAGAAGGAAAATGGAGAGCTAAGTTTGATTTTCCCTGCCCATGGCGGATGGGTTGGAACTAGATGATCTTTAAGGTCCCTTCCAACCCAAACCATTCTATAGTTGTATGATAGCAAGTGTTTGAACAGTGGTGGTGCTGAGGAGGCAAGCCCTAGGGTTGTCTAATGGAGGGGTTACAGTTTCTCTGCCTTGCTTTTTCCTTACTAAAGCTCCCGTGATAAATTTGGCCCAGTGCAGAAAGCTTTTTTTTCCTACTGCCTGGTGAGCTGTTATTTGCACTGAAAATTCTGAGATGGACATCTAGCCAGAGCACCAGGGAGAGGAGGCCTTTTGGGTCCAGTGCAGGATCCTTCCTGTCCTGGCTTGTTGCTATTTGCGTCTTGGCAAGGCCGTTCCTAGGCTGGTAGGAGCAGTCCAGGTTCCAGCCGTTCCTCCTGTTTGGCTGCCATTGGCCTGGGGCAAGAGCATCGGTGTCGTTTGTCCGGAGCCTGGGATCCTGCTGCAGGAGCAGGGTGAAACCCGAGCGCGGTGTTTGTCACTTTCCCAAGACAAGGTGGGGCCTCACAAAGCTAATTAAGAGCAGCTTTTAATTTCCTGGCATCTGGGCCCTGCAAGGAGGATCTTGAGTTTTATTTACTTCCATGGAGGAGTAAAGCTGCTCCTTTTAATCTCTCCACGCTAATAGCCCTTCCCTGAGAAAGTCAGGGAGCCACGGATCATCAGTGCCTGGACTCCTCCCTGGTTCACCCTGTAAAGATGGAGCCAGCTCTTGCGCCCATCAAGGCTTGAGTGTGCGGTGGGCACCTTCTCTTGCTCTGCATGTGAATTCTTTGCATCACAGGCTTTGTCACAACTGCAAGCTGCATTTGTTTAACAAAACCAGTCAAGAAACTGGTTTAACTTGATTGTTATGAGACCTGTGCCCGGAGCTGGCATGCCTCTCTGTTCCTTCCAGCAGTTCAGGAGCCACATGAGTTAATGTGTACAAATGGATGTGGTTTTGTTTCTCCAAAAGCCGGGTATTTTTTATGTGCTGCTGCCCAGAATTGAAATAAATGCAGGTCATTTCACTCTCATCCTATTCCCTCTGCTCAGTAACTTTCTGTTTTATAAATCCTGGGTGGTGACCAGGGGGATTTAGGATTTGTGCTGGAGTGGTAACAGCCGAGTATAGGCTCAGGTGTGGAAAAAAGAGCTAATAAAACTCTTGGACATACAGTTATTGGACATACAAACAAGAGAGCAGGAAAGAGGAGCATGGAAGTGTTTTTATGCTCTAACGTCAACAAGTAAGAATTGACTATTAATACTCACTTCTCTGTGAGCTCCAGGGTGTATAGTCAGCTTTGTTGTTGGACAACATGTGGGCGTGCTGCCCTGTGTGGGTCTCAAAAGGAGCCCCGGTCTTGGAGAAAGTTCACACGAGTGTAACAGTGAGGTAAAAAGGCATGCTTGGGCGGCAAGGAGGTTCAGTGAAGCAAAGAGTTAGGGAAGATTTAGATGACTATGGCCTAAACGGTGCTGCCTCTCACCAAATCTTCCTCCACACTGGTTTTGGACGATGTAGGGAAGTCATCAGTGAAGGCACCTACTTGGTCTTTGCCCTGCGTTCAGCTGACCCAGTTACTGTAAACCTCTGGATACGTCTCTGCCGCGTGGTTAATAACATCTTACATGTCTTCGGGTGCATCGGCTGCTACACTGGCGGCTCGAGTGAGTTTGCAGCTTTGGGATTCCTCCTGTTCCTCGGTGACAATTACTGGCATAGGGTCACCTCCCTTGCTCGTGTTCCAGGACGCTGTCTGTAAAGCATAAATGCGATATCGCAGTGGCCCTACAGAGCACTTGCTCATTACCCGATCTGCTTGCGCCTCCGAGATCTCTCCTTATTCCCTTTGGCTGTTGGCTGAATATCTGCCAGGAATGATTTAAGCGGTGTTTCATTGATGGTTAGAGTTAAAGGCAGAACTAGGTTAACCTCTTCAGGTCTCCTCTGACCTGTTATGTGTGTTCCCATCAATATTGCTGGATTTCATGGCCTTGTTGCACTGTCCCACTGATAGAAACTGGGCCGAGGCAGGGGAGAGTGGTGGTGGAGCGTGGTGGATGGTAAGAGACGCTGCGTGCTAAGGTGGAGGGATGTGACGACCCGCAGAGCTCTTGCATCACAAGGTTCTTTGCGGTTTCTGACCCCTCCTTTTTCCATTTCTCGTTCAGGGTATTTAATGGTGTATGTCTGAGCTGTTCCCCTGGGTGCTGCTTTGGCACCTTCCTATTCTTTGTACTTTTCCTGTTCAGAGGAGTTGTTTGTGCCTTTTGTGTCGGAGAATCTCCTGCCGCCTCCTTCCACGCAGGGACACTTAACTCTTCTTTAAGACTTGTCCAGTCCCCCAAATGTGCTTCCACGAGCCCCAAGCGTACAGTCTATGTAGTCTGAACACCTTGCTCTGTACCAATTAATAAACTTGATCTCGTCTGCTGTGTCTTGGTTTCCCAGTTTCAGGGTTAGAGCTTATTTGCTTGGGTTTTTTTGTTTGTTTGTTTTATGGTGCCTCTTAGTGCTGGAGATGCATTTGTTGTATAAACTTACAGGTTGATATGATTTCCACCTCAAGAAAATACAATCCTATTTGAAACAATGGGAACAGGTTATTGTATAATTCTTGGCATTTTTCCCAGTCGCTAATATCTGTGGCATTACAGATAAGTAAATTACTTTTCTGTAACTGCTAGTTGACCCTTCTTTGGTCAGAGGATGGTTTAGAGGAAGAGGGCTAGATTGGTGGATCAGGTCCCTCCGTTTCACTGGAGAAGGCTGTTCCTGAGGTGCTGGTATGCCAGGGAGGGGCTGGGTGGGGAGGGATAAATGGTGGAATAGATAAGACGGGGCGGGGAGAGGTCTGTGGATAGTACTTGGCGCATATTAGTGTTTGCTTTTTCACCTGTAGCCAGAATGCTGTCCCATGAAATGATCTTAATAGATCTCTCTAGACTAATGCTTTTGCTGTATTTAAATGTTAAATGCCCCTGGATGCGCACTCTCACCCTGCGGGCCTGGGGTGGAGGTCGCTTGTGCTCCGTTTTCCGTTGAGGGGCCCTCTCTTCAGGCCGTTGTAGGGTGCTGCTCGTGTTTAGGGTGCAGCCTGACCAAGAATTGCTGCAGTCAGTAAAACCCCCCACAAGCTCTTTGCAAGAGCGAGGTGTTGTGGTGTCATGATCTAATTCTGGCTTGGGGATTTCCTTTCTGCGGCCCCAAACTGGTTTGTCATTGCACGCGGACCCGAGATTCCCCTGCTCCTGCCTCCTGTCCGCGGGGAGCGGTGTCCGGCCCCGGAGGGGACTGCATTCCTCAGGCCCTGCTTCGCTGCCTGGGAAGAAGCAGCTGGTGAGCCCTTGGCTTGGAGACAACTTGCTTTGTCTTAGCTGGAATGTGTTCCTGACGCTTAAGTACTTTTATATATTTGAAATGCATTCCTCAGGGCCTGATATGTGGGGTTAAATAGTCGGAAATCCGGCCAGTCTGTGCTGGGGAGGGCTGTGTGGTGGCAGCCAAGGAGCAGGGTCGGTCTCCTCCCGGCTCCGGGCTCTGCCGTGGTGGGGGCATGTGGAGCTGTTGGTGTTCATGATGCTCAGTGGCCCTGCTCTGCCCTGCCAGGCCCGTCCCTGCCTCTCCCTCCTCGTCCTGGTCTGCCTGGAGTGGGCAGGCAAGGAGCCTCCCCTCCTCCAGACAGCACAGTCTGGGGGCTGGAGGGAGGACCCCCCCCTTGGCCGTCCCTGCTGAAGCACAGGGAGGGTGGGCTGCCCGTGGCCGTTGGGCTGCGAACCCCAGCTCGGCTGGAGGCTGCTGTGCCTGCTGCTCGTCTGCTGTGGACCATCAGCCGCTTCTTGTTGGGACTCTGCTGTTGCTGCCTTTCAGGTGCTTGCGATTAACGTGCTTGTGGCCAGAAGAGGCTGAAGCCAGTTCGGCATCTGTGGCAAATGCTGCAAAGGATGGAGAATGAAACAGTGCTATAGTTGGAGCCAGTTATTTGGGAAGATCCCTTCCTTGGTCTGGGAATGGGTCTGTATCCTGTGGTCTTGTCCCACTCCTGCTTGGTGGGGCAGGCCGAGTCTCCGGGTGGCTGCACCAGGCTCTGCCTAGGCACTGGCAGCACTGCCACCACTGCTAGACCTCCAAACTGGTGTTCTTCGTCTCCCAGCAGTGGCCATCACTTTTTTGACCTCTGCTACCAGTAACTCCGTTACCCTCACTAAACGTCAGGCGGAGTGATTCTTCTTGAATCTAGCTGTTCTGGGAATATATCTTGCTTTCTCTGCATATAGGCAGAGGCGTGTCTGGAGCTCGCCGCTCCGGTGACGCAGCTGGCGCTCGCTGCGGGCCCCCGGCTCTGTGGGGAGCGGGCTGGCTCCTGTGCTAGGGCGGGTGTCCTGCCCGAGCTGCAGAGTAGACGTCTTTCTGGTTCTGTGGCCTCACCTGTGAGGTGTTGGCTTTGAGCAGAGTGACTTGGAAGGACTGAGTTTAACCTTGGAGCTGATCAACTCCAAAGTGTTTTTGCTTCCAGCACCGCTGGAGTCCCTCTCATACAGCTGGCTTTCTCCAGAGGCGATCCTGCCGGCACAGTCGTCACAGATCAGCTCACTCTTTCATCAGAGATGTAAAAGGAGGGATCCTGGTTCTGTTCACCCTTCTCCTACTTGTAGGTCTCCAAGAGTGGAAAGGCAGACACGCGTGTCCCGCAGAGCATCTGCTTCCTTCGTGGGCAATGCTTAAGATGTCAAGCCTGCGTTTCACCAGAAAAATGGGAATAAAGCACCAGGCTCAAATCCGTGATCTGGTTTTGCTGTGAGCATTTCGAGGAGCTGCCCGAGCTGCTGCATTTCGCTGCTGACAGACCCCTCCGGCCCACAGTGGCAGTCCTGTGCACTTGTTCTGGTTGAGGACCACCATGGAGCTCTGCTGCATGCTGCTGCCAGCCCAGCCCCTGGTGGCAAGGGAAGCCAGGCCCTCCTCTTGCTTGTGAATCACCAAGAGAATTGTAATTATGTTCCTTGCTACACAGTCTGATCCTGCCTTTAATTAAACGTGTGCTGTCCTGCTGAAGGCAGTGGGACTGTACCAGCAAGGTTTGACAGTTGGTCTTGAAATTCTCTTAAGACTAATGAAATGTAAGGAAGACCTATTCTTATCACTGGCACATCCAGGATCGGAAAGGTGAGCAAAACCTCTGCCTTGGGTCCCCTTAGCCCGTAGTGGAGGAGAAGTAATGCAGCAGGGACTGTTGGTGTGCTCAGTCCCCGCAGCAAAATCACCTGGTCCAGACACCTCTGGCTCTGGGCATTTGTCTCTGAGGCAGCGTGTTGTCATGGGGGTTTTTTGAGGAAAAGGAGATGTCTGAGACCCCCTCTCTGGCCAGCAGAGCATGGGAAGACCTTGATAGTTTTGGCTGCAGAAACAAGAAGGGTTTGTGCAATTCCTGTATGAAGACGGTGTAGTCCCAGTTCCTGGTCTCCAGGTGTATAAATTGTCACCGCCTTATTTCAAAGATGTTGGCCTACGTGTAAGATTGCTGTGGCTCTACGGTTGTGTAAGTTGGGTGTCTGATTCCTCCTCTTCCTCTGGCACGCGTCCTGCTCCCCTCAGCAGTGCTGCGGCCATCTCACCTTGAGAAATGCCCCATCTTTATGAGTGTGTTTCACTGAAGCTTAAAGCACGCTTGGTTGAGGGGAGAAATGTCCCTACAGCCTGATGGCACTTGGCAGCCGGCCCCCTCCTGTCTGCCATTTGCAGCAGGGGTCCCGGCACCACGGCAGGCCCCGCGAGCTGTCTGTGCTGCCGAACAGTGTGGCTCCAGACGCATCTGGTGTCCTGTGTCCAGTTCTGGGCTCCCCGGTTCAAGAAGGACAGGGAACTACTGGAGAGAGTCCAGCAGAGGCTACAAAGATGATCAAGGGAATTGGAGCATGTCTCTGCTGAGGAGGGGCTGAGCGCCTGGAGAAGAGCAGGCTGAGAGGGGATCTCATCAGTGCTGAGCAAGAGCTAAAGGGCAGGGGGCGAGAGGATGGGGCCAGACTATTCCCAGTGGTGCCCGGGGACAGGACAAGGGGCAACGGGCACAAACTGGGACATGGGAAATTCCATCTCAACATGAGGAAAAACTTCTTTACTGTGAGGATGCCAGAGCTTCTTTACAGAGAGGGTGTGGAGTCTCCTTCTCTGCAGATGTTCCAAACCCACCTGGATGTGTTCCTGTCCAGCCTGCTCTGGGTGACCCTGATTTGGCAGGGGGTTGGACTAGATGATCTCTAGAGGTCCTTCCGACCCCTACCAGTCTGTCATTCTGTGATTCCTTCTCTGGAGAAACTGGTAGAGGAGCTCAGGCTCCTCTGTTTGCTCTCTTCCGCGCCATTGTGGAGATGGCTTTCCTCCAGGTACAGGAGGGAGCGTGGGGGCTGGCTGTCAGAGGAGAACAGCAAGGTGATGCTGGGGAACAAGACCCTCATGTCCTAGTCCCCTTCCCCTGTGATTAGGCATGTTTGGGATGTGAAACAGGACAAATGCCTCTGTCCAGAGGCATGGGACTACTTCATGCGAATCTCAAGAAAGCAAAGATTCAGAAGATTCAGGACAAGAGGTAACGGGCACAAACTTGACCATGGGAAGTTCCACCTAAACACGAGGAGGAACTTCTTTCCTGTGAGGGTGGCAAAGCCCTGGCACAGGCTGCCCAGAGAGGTGGTGGAGTCTCCGTCTCTGGAGACATCCCAAACCCGCCTGGACGCGTTCCTGTGCCACCTGCTCTGGGTGACCCTGCTCTGGCAGGGGGTTGGACTAGATGATCTCCAGAGGTCCCTTCCAACCCCTATCATTCTGTGATACTGTGAAGAGCATTGTGAAGCTAACCTGGGCCTGGGCTGGCCTGGAAGGGGGAGCAGTCTGTGTGCAGAAGCACTCAGTATTTTCCAAGACCCAGGCTTCGGCACCCACATGGCTTTCTCCGCTTGCTTGGCTGTGAAGGTGCGTCTTTCTGCAGGTGAGGTGGGAGCTGTAGGACGTTATGAGCTTGTGTAGCCATCATGTGGACCACGGATGGGCTCAGGGACTCTGGCCATGGTTGCTGCAGGCTGGATGCCAGTGTTGTGGGCACTAGCAGTTGCATGGGAAGCTCGGTGGGCCTGGTAGGTTGGTGTCCCTGACCCTGCTGCACTTTGTCAGGCTGCTGGGGTCATGCCGGACTTTCCCTTTCCCACCTCCTGCCAGAGCACTGGGCCAGCTCCACCGTACCTCTTCTGAAGAGTTGGGGGTGGCTGGGGTCACCCGGCGCTGCTGGCCGCACCGAGCCGGGCTTGCTCTGTGGCCATTAATCCCATGTAGGGAATAGTTGACTTTCCAGGCCTGCCCTCAGGATTTTGTTGTTTCTGGGAAACAGCATAGTTGAGTAGTAGCTCAGAGGGTTTGTTCTGATCCTTTTATCCGTTGTCCTTTCTCCTTTTTTTATTTTCCACCTCCTGATCTGCCTGAATAAGTGAGCAGGGGGAGGAGGCAAGGCTCTGCTGAGCATTTCTCTCCAGCAGAAAGGAAGCCCTTGGGGGTGGTGTCCAAATTCCCAGCATCACTATCTGAATGCTGTGGTTCTCCGGGCTAACCCAATAGCTCCATTAACCTTTGTTTCATGTGCTGGGGCTTTGCCACACAGCCTCACTAGTAATGCTGGGAGCTTTACAGATATGAACATCGACAGTCAAAGAGGACTGAGATTTGGAGAAAGTACGTCACATCAGTAAGCTGAAGAAACATAACTTAGTTGGAGGCATGCTAATTGCAGAGAGGAGGATGGGACCTCCTTCAGACATTCTCTAGGGCCTCTTGTAGACAAGAGACTGGGCTTACAAGGGCCTTTTATGACTTTGCTGTGTAGGTACATGCTGCGTGTGACTCTGCAGGTGCTGGGTTGTTGTGCTGCTGTGCAGAAGGACCTTGACAGGCTGGAAAAATGGGCCAACAGGGTTCTCATGGAGTGCAGCAAAGGGAAATACCAATTTCTGCACCTGGGGAGGAATAACCTCGTGCACCAGTACAAGCAGGGGACTGACCACCCAAAAAGCAGAAACACTGGGGATCCTGGTGGACCACAAGTTGACCAGCAGTTAGGAAGAGCATTTCCAGCAGGTCAAGGGAGGTGATCCTGTTCTGCACTGGTGAAACCACATCTGGAGGACTGTTCCCTGCACTGGGCAGCCCAGTGCAGGGAAGACATGGACATAGGGGAGTGCGTCCTTCACAGGGCCACAAAATGATTAAGAGACTGGAAATATGGGGAGAGACTGAGAGAGCTGGGACCATTCAGCCTGGAGAAGAGAAGGATCAGGGGAATTTTACCAATGTGTATATGATGTCAGGGAACAAAGGAGATGGAGTCTGACTCTTCTCAGTAGTGTCCCATGGCAGGACAAGAGGTAACAGGCACAAGGTGAAATAGAGGAAATTCTGTTTAAACATAAGGAAAAAACCTTTTTTTTTTTCCTGAAGGTGTGATCAAACGCTGCAACATGTTGCTCAGTGAGGTTGCAGAGTGTCCATCCTTGGAGATATTCAAAACCCGAGTTCACACCCCTGGGTAACCTGCTATAGCTGACCCTGCTTTGAGCAGAGGTTGGACTAGCTGATCTTGAGAGGTCCCTTCCAGCCTCAACCGTTCTGTGGTTCTGCTGGACCTGCCTCCATGATGCAAAGTGCCTTTTTGAGTGAACTACTGTATTTGGAAATCCGCATCCCTCACTCACTGTCCTGCTACATACTCCTTTGCAGTTTTGCAGATGCGGGTTTTCTAGAAGCTTACTCTGCTTTCTCAATTGAGCTGGAAGCTCAGTGCTAGTGTCCATGGGCAGTGAGATGCCTGTCTGGTGCTGAGGGAGGCTGGGTGTGAAGGCAGCGGTGGCTCCGCTCCCTCTCTTGCTGAACAGGAGGTGACTGATGGAGCCAGTTTGGGGGCTGGACAGTCAGAGTTCCTCACATAATGGATGAGGAGGGGATACAGGGGACTGCCAGACTTCTGTCTCTACTCAGGAGGTAGGCATCTCCCTCTCTTAATTTTGGCCAGCACCACCTCTAGTGCCACCCATCTGCTTTGCTGGGGAGCAGTCGTGACATGTTGAGGATATGAGGCCAGAAGCTCATTTCTAAATCGGGTATTTCCTCCTTCCTGGGCTCGCTCTGCTTTCCCAGGCAGGAGTATGCCCTTGACCAAAGTTGGAGCTGTGGGCTAACCTGGCTTATAAATTAAGTGCAGGCAAAACACTTCAGGTGTAGTGAACTCCATGGGATCAGGGACTTGTGTGCTTTTGGGTCTCACTGGCTGAGAAGCTCTGCAAAGTGGAGTATCAGACGTCCTTGCATTATCAGTAAGAAATGTGTCCTAGATCAGTGGGCCTCATCATCAGTATGTGAGGTTGACAACTTTCTCAGTACACAGGTATTTCAGTTCCTCAGCAGAAGCCAAAGGTGAATCTGCCAAATGAAGCCTGGGTTTGTTGCTACCGGTGTTTCTTGTTTTCATAAACTGGCTAAGCCTGTTACTGTTTCTTTGGATAACCTCAAATAAAACCACAGAGTGCTGTTTGGAAATGTTCCTTGAGCAGAACTGACCTAACCATTGAAGATGAGCGCTATGAGGTCAGGATGGCTCTCTGCTTGGCTTCAATTTGAAGCTGATGTTTCTTTCCCTTTGCAATGATGATAGTTTTGACTGTCATAGCACTGATTCTGCTCTATTAGCCTGATACTTTTCTCCTATAAAATTACTCCAGAGGCAGTGGTCTGAATCATGAGGTTCGTTAATAATCTACTGGGGTTTCACCCTTTCTCATTTCTGCCTATATCATCATATTTCACTATCGAAGTGGGTCTTCTGAAGTTCCTGAGGCATCGGTCATTGTTAAGACAAAAGTAGAGTCTCTCCAGCTTAATTGTGGTTAGCTGGACCTAGCTGACAAGCAGATGCCATGTACTCTAACAGGAGTAGAATAGCTCAGGGTGCTCAGTTAGCTTACCTGGAGTTTCTTGGGAACCCAACCTATTGATGGCGGGTGGCTGTTTAACTGGCGTAAGTGTAGCTTCCGAGTGACTGGTGTAGGTTAATTGTGAAATGTTTGTTACAGTCAGGGGTCTCCTAAAGTTTTGATGCTCTCTTCCATTGTTTATGTTGGTTGCACACTTCAATATTTGCCTGCCAACAGCAAAAAGGGATGTTTGAGGCTTTTTATTTGGTTATGCAAACGGGCCTGTGAGTTTGACTTTATGTTGCATGTACTGTTGTTGATAACGTTCTTCGTATGTGACCACCTCCTCTCCACTCTTCCTGTTGGACCTTGTGCCGAAAGCGCTCAGCTTTCATCCTCGGTCCGTGTATTCAGAGTTCAGCTCCTCGCAGGGTCTAGCAGGGTGCCCTGGCATCGTGGAGGGCCAACAGCATACTGGGCGAACCAAGAGGAGCACCCCCAGAGACGGGGGAGCGATGGTTCCCCTCTGCTCAGCCCTCCACAGACCACACCTCGATACCGTGTCTGTTGTGGGCCCTGCAATACAAGAACAGTGTCGCCAAGCTGGTGTGAGTTCAGGAGAGACTCTGTGGGGCGGACAGGCGCTGACACACTTGCCCTGACAGGACAGGCCGCAGGAACGGGACCTCTTCACCGCTTCAGAGGGACTTCACAGCAGCCTGCCAGCGTGTACAGGGGGGTGATCAGGGAGACGGTGCATGGGGGAGGACGAGAGGCGCAGCGTGCTTTTGAACTGGGTGCTTCTAGCTGGGTACAGGGAGGCTTTTTCCACTGGGAGGATAATTAATTGGTGGACCCAGGGGTCCAGAGGATTTTTGGATCCTCCATCATTGGAGGTTCTGAAAGACTTGACTAGACAAAGGCCTGAGCAACCTGGTCTGACTTCGTAGCTGACCCTGCTTTGGTTGAGTTAGAGACCTCCCGGGGTTCCTTCCATCCTGAATTATTTCATGATTCTGTGGTAAAGGTCTGTGAGGTACAAAGGATTAGAAGGCTATTACCTCTTTGTACCTTTTGACTGAAAAATCCATGGATCTAGGTTGCCTTTTTTTTTTTTTTTTAAAGAGAATGAAGCAATTCAATTTTGTTTCAGAAATTATAGATAACTCTTGAATGACTTCTCATATGTTTGCCTGCTTTCGTCTTTAGAGGGGGCTGCTGAATGAGGGTGTCACAGCTGAAAACATACTGCAGAGCCTGTATTGCACATCTTTGTCTTTTTTGGGATGCTATAATTTTGTGGAGTACTTCTTATCTTGAGGCTTATAGTGTTTTACAGGCTTTTTATACCTTTCACTAATTTTCAGCCGGTCAGTACATCGAGAGCAATGGCCTGTGTGTTTCCAATCTGTTGCTCTGCTCTGGATATTGTAAGAATTTATGCCCCCTGAATTTTATTTGCAAGACAATTTTGTAGTTGTTTTCCGTCTTGGCCATCCCATAACCGTTCACATGCTTCAGCAGCAAAATATCTTTGGAATATATTCTAACGTACGGAGTCTTTCCTCCCCCTGGCTACCCAGCTACGCTGTTAGTATATGAGTGTACCCCGCTCCCTGCTTGAGCCGTTTTTCATTTTTGCCGACCTCCGTCGTGCTCTGAGCTGGCTGAATTCCTGTGCGCCAGGGTCCTTTGCGCTAATCCGTGTTCGCTCTGCGTGGTCTTTAGGCTTCGTGCATGCCAGGAAGCAGTGAAAGGTGGCTGCTTATTTTTTTTTCTTCAAACTTCTGTTTTTGATCTTATATCAGTCTGGTTTGGACACTGAAGGATCTAGGTCATACGGATTTGATGATTTTTTTTCTCTTTTTTTTTTTTTTATGTTCAGAAAATCTTGAAGTTGTGTATGTTCCATCTCAATAGAGACATTCAGTGTGGTGCTAAATTTGTGCCTTTTTTTTTTTTATTGCTAGCTGTATGAAACAGAGTTAACATTGATGAGAAAAAGGGATAATTGCCAGTCTCCGAAGAGACGTTTGCTTAAGTTTTCACTTTTAGTTCCAGTAACAATATTAAAATTAATTTGTTCTCCATTTCCAGTGTCACAAATTAATCTATTGTGATGCAGCGGCCGTGAGGTCTCCAGGACTGGCTGTGGAAACACAGGTGCCTTACCTGGATTCAGCTCTTTTTTGCAAATATAAAATCTTCATTCTTGCATGGGAGTGCTGTAATTCTGCATTTGTGTTTTGTGACCTCCACTGGTGACTTTTGACTAGTCTGAATTTCTGTCACGCCAAAATGTTTTGTTCAAGTCCAGCGTAACTGACTGTGAAGTGGGACGTTCTGATCTCGTCTTGCTGTTTGCTGAATGGAAATTCGTGCACAGATCTGGTAATAGTCTGTCGGTGCTGTGAGGTTCCGGAGATTTTTGGTTGCCTTTCTATTTAAGAAAAGAAAAAGTTGGGTGAGGAAAAAATGCTGTTTAAGTGATATAAAAAAAAAGTAGCATACAGAGCATGGTATTTTGGAACATTTAGTAGACGTTTCCCTGAAGCAAAGGTAATTGGATGGGAAGAATTGTGAGATTGTCCCAGGCTGATTCCGAGGCTCGGTCTGCGCTTGGCTTCACAGGCACGTCTGTAGGTTCTGATTATCTTCAGTAAGGTGGTTTTATGCCAGTAAAAGGCCTGCTACGCAGTTTGTTCTGTTAAATGGCAATAAGCTGCATGGATACAACTGCTGTGGCAAAGGAGTGTTGTGTTGTTTTGCTTTTGATGCTTTTGCTTTTGCTAAGTAAGTAAAACTTAACAGTAAGCAAAGCTGAAGTCAATGTTCGCAGTTACCAGTTTGCCCCACAGATACGTTTTAAATCTCATTGTGTCAATAAGCGCTTCCCATATATCTCGCAGTGCAACATGTAGCATGATTTTATTCCAGTTTATTCTAAAAATTTTTTTTGAAAAAGTGTGCATATCTATTTTGAGACCGCGTAAAATTTGTCGGCAGAAGTGCTTGAAGCTTGGACTATCGATGTTCTGCTCCCTTTGTTGTTTTCCAACTTGTAGACTCCAGCAGGTCAACACAATGTCTTGCCTGGAATTTCCTTGCATTCTAAAATTAGGAGAAGGATCTAGGAGACAATAGCAAATCAAGTCTCTAAACCTCCTGCTCTGGCTTGAACCTTTGTTGTCATTTAGACTTTCACCTACTTCCTTTCTTATCAAACTGATTTGCATTAGATAAACTGAATTAAAAAGAACTTGTGCTGTTCAGTGTCAGGAGGACTTTTTCTTCTTCTTTTACTTATCCTAGTGATAATGGTCTCCTGTCCGACTTTAGGACATCAGGAGTATGAATTTTGTGTCCCTGCTGTTCATCCCAGAGCTTTTCTCCCTTTCAGTATGGGGGTGATGTGGAAGTACGATGTCCTCGGCGCAGCAGAGCCCCTGCCCTGTTCATCAGTCCCTCAGCGTGCACCCGGCAGCGCTTCCTGACCGAGACCTTTCTGTGGGAAAACACAGAGGTTTTGGTCTTCGGCAGAGAAACTTCTCAAGATTCTTAAATTCTTAGACCTCATCACCATCCCTTCTAGCAGGGCGAGCAGCTTGCTCCGTGGTCTGTCTTCTCATGGTTATGTTGTGCATCACCTTTTAATTCCTTGCCCCTCCTTTGGTCTGTATTATTGTTCTTTGCAATATCATGAATGACAGTTGTGGGTGTCCCACCAGGTCGTGAAAGTTAAATTAGGATCCTGCATGACTTTGAGGTAGCAACAGTTTAAGGTTTATTAACAAAGGATTGGGTTGTATGATTTTTAACAATACTTAATCCTCAGCTGATTATCAAGGTGATTTAATAACATTTACTATAATCAACACAGTGACTTCACTAAAGATTCGAAAATGGCAAGCTTCACATGAGAGATGACAGTTTCCTAAATCAAAGCACCCGCATACAAAGACGCACAAACAGATATAGAGGTTAACCTATGTAATTGTTTCTCTTTTTGCAATTTGTGGTAATTTACTGGTACCAAAAGATCTTTGAGACCTTGAGAAATCCAGTAGTAGTGAATTATTCACTCTTTTGCTTTGTCGGCACTTGTCAGCAGATGATCTGTGAAGTCATCGCGAAATCTACACTTCAATATCCTCGCAAGATCTGCTCTGAGAGGCGTCCCATGGCAGGGGGAGATATGGGGTCAACTCTGCTGCGATCCCAGAGAGCTCAAAGGGTTTCGCTTAGGATCGCGAGATGGTCAGGATTTTTCCATTTTGGCCACAGTTCTTGTCAGCTGCTCTGGAAGGCACCAGAATTACCTATGATCCAGGCAGCAGGAGGTCCAGGTATGGTGAGGGGGTGCCTGATGGTCCCAACTCACTGTGCTTGTGACCAGGACAAGAAAGTACCCTGTTGTCCCAACTCACTGCACTTGCAACCAAGAAAAGACAGTGCCAGATTGCCCCAGCCCACCGTGCTGGTGACCAAGGCGAGAACATGACGTTGGCTGGTCCTGACGTGGTGACGTGGCCCAGGGGGGTCTGCGCCACCACACACTCCCCCGAACCAGAGCAAACCTCAGTCCGCCACAGCTGTTCCTGGGGAGGGAGGTCCAGCCCTTGATGCAGATGGATTACTGAAAGGCAACTGAGAAAGAAGGTTCAGAGCTCAAATTCTTGTTTGATCCTTCTCAGGATCTGTGTAAGCAGCCCTGACTCTCTGGACCCTTCTCTGATCTGTAAGTAATCCTGCAATTACATCTTCTGTTGCGTGCTGTAACCCTCTCTGCCTCCGGCGTAGGACAGACACGATGGTTACATGGATTAGAAGTGGCTTCTGCGTGTCGCTTCATAGACCTGAGTTTGTGCTGAGCTTCATTGCTGCTTTCTTTTGCATCGCGGGCTGAGCTATTAGCTTCTTGAGGTTTGGCCGTCTAAAACTCATAAACGGTTAGAGGTGACAGAGCTTGTCTGTGCTGTGGCAGAACCCAAACACATCATCAGAGACACAGCGTTGCTTCATGTCTGTGCAACAGTCTCTGCCTTTATCTATTTGTGGGTTATGAGTAAACCTCTTAAAAGTGTCTCATTTTCTGCAGTGGTTCGATGTTGTTTGTTTGTTATTCCCAGGCACTCTGAAACGATCCAGGAAATGCAGCAAACACCGCGGCCTTGGTTTCCGTCCTGTCCCGTATCCTATGTCCGACAATAGTTAGAGGCAGCTGCAAGATTTGTTCAGTTGATAATTATAGTATGTCGTGTTTAGTAAACTTACTGAGAGGCTGTTGATGTCTAGAAAGAGTATGATTGATGAATCTCGTTATTTACCATTTATAGCTAATATAATTGACTTCTGAGAGTAAGGGTAGGTGTGAAGACGATGGATGTTGTCAGACTAGGAGACCTCTAGAGGTCCCTTCCAGCCAATGTTTCTCTGACTGTGGTGTTTCTAGAAAGGAATTTTCTTTCTTTCTCTAATTCTTTGTTAATTGGGCTCTACAGATAGTTTGCCTGCTCCTTCTCTTTTCTGGTATGAGTGTCACAAACACTTTCCTCATTGGTGTAGGGACCTGTCACTGACATCCTGACAAAAGGTACTGTACAGCAGATGTGTATGACAGCAGGGACAGGACTTCGGGATGGAAGTCCACTGATGGTTCTCCTTTGTTGGCTTCTCTGGACCAGACTCATAAACACTAGTGTCTGGCAGCGAGCTGCTTCACAGCAACTTCCTCATGGTGCTGGTGTTTGAATGCCTAAGATGAACTGTTATCTTAGGAAACAAGGAACATCTGTTTTCTATCCTACAAGGGAGGGATAAGAGCAGTGGGACAATAGGGATGTTGAATGAATCCTCAAGCTAAACTCATTGAATGCCTTTCTTCTTTCACCCTCCTCTCTTGTAGACCTTAACCGGGGTTCTCATCTGTGCAGTGACTGCACTTTGAGGACCTCACCAGGACAGAGGTTGTGAGAGAAGGCAGTAGTCTCCAGGGGTGGTTGCTTGGGTTTGCCCTGAGGTGAGAGGACAGGTTTCCCACAGAACGGCTGCTGACTCAGTTTTGTTTTCTCTTGTCCTAGCCTTTCTTTAGGCTTCTGAACCTGCGCAAGCTGGGACTGAGTGACAATGAAATCCAGAGACTTCCCCCCGAGGTTGCCAACTTCATGCAGCTGGTGGAACTGGACATCTCCCGTAACGGTAAGGTCAAAGCGAAATGGGGAGTGCGTGCCCCACAGCCTTATTTCTCTCCGTGTAGTAGTGCTACCCTGTGCGCTCATGTTCTGGAAGAGGCAGCGCCCTTTCGCAGTCCTGCAGAGTGATCTCTCGTGGTTGTCTTACTGTGTCTTAGGCTGTCACCAATTACCTGGTGACTCATTTTCCACATGACACGCTCTTCTTGAGCCTCTCTTTTTCTTTCACGTATTTTTTCCAGACATTCCAGAAATTCCTGAAAGCATCAAATTCTGCAAATCCTTGGAAATCGCAGACTTTAGTGGGAATCCTCTCTCCAGGTAGGCAAACGCTTTTGTCCAGCTGAGAATGAGAGTTGAAGTTCTGCATTCTCCCTAGTTTTCTTTGGCCTTCATCTTGTAATTGTCTTCCCTTGAAGTCAAGGCCTAGGGTCACCTTGCCTTTGCCAAGACCTGCAGATGTCTGCTCTCCTGACAGATGGAGCACTCGGCATGGGGAAGAGCTGATGTGTGCTCCCTCTTCTGCAGGACCTATGGCTTGGATCGATGAGCCTTTAGTCACACTCTTGGCACTGGTGTGAACCATGAGGACTTTAGTCCTCTTGGAGTAAGTTTGTTACTCCCTCCCCACCCCTTCACCCTGGTGCACAATGCAGAGTGGACGTGGGCTGGTTGTACTGCAGAGGAGTAGGGAAAGGCCTGCATGCTGTCCTCTGCTCTCTGTCATCTTGTCCGTAACTTAGGATGGCCGTCCTTTGTGTTTGGTCGGCTTCCCTGGTATCGCAGTGCCTAGAGCTGTGTCCAAGAACAGGGCTCTCTACCTCGTCTCCTCAATCTTCTGTCTCTACAGCTCTTAATCCATAATGTTTTGGGAATTTACATGTGGCTGCTCTGCCTTGGCGAACCATGCTTTCAGGCACTGGTGTCTTGATGCGTTGTCTGCCAGGGTCCCTGCAGGTGCCAGTGTGACTCCAGATTCCTGCTGCCCTTTGTGCTCCTGGGCAAGCGCTGCCCACCTTGCTCTTTAAACAGATTTAACTCTCTGCTTCCCTCTTGTGGTGCCAGGCACTGCCAGAACGGGACAAGCTTTTCAGTGCTGGGAATCGCTGTACCACAGGAATGACCATCACTTCTACACTGGAAGTTACTTGTCAGAGTCTTTTTGTGGCCCAGAGTTGTAAAATGTGTGTTGTGAGCAGTGGGCAAGAAAGCTTTAGAAACTGCCTGTGAACAGCAAAGGATTTCTCCTTTTCATGGGTCTTTCCCTGTTCTCTGGTACCTTGGAGCTGTTATAATGGTATTAATTGATCCTGGGGAATGCTGCAGTGTCATCTGCATAAATGTCCTTACATGGGCATCTGGATTACTTGGTAGCCCTCCTGCTTCCAACTTTAAATGATCACATGGCGTAATTTAGTCTGGGATTCGTGCTTGAGTACTGCAGAGCCAAGTTAGTACACTTGGACATATAGTGGCTCTGGTGCAAGGGAGTATTGTCTTGGAAACGGGGCATATCCTGGATCAGGAGCCAGGGTCAGACTTGGTTCCTTCTCTTCTCCTTTCCACATGTTGATACCACTTGGTATGAGACTGTCTTTGGGGGGATTTAAGTGAGGAATTTAGGGCTCGTTTTGTACACAGAATTAATGGTGTTTTGTCCTGTCATGTTTTTACAGGCTTCCAGAGGGCTTCACACAGCTTCGGAGCCTGGGCCATTTGGCCTTGAATGACGTGTCCCTGCAGAGCCTCCCCAATGACATTGGGAAGTGAGTATGGCCCTGCTCTCACAGCGGGGAGGAGGGTTGGGGTGGGGACACCACGCTCTTGGAGTGTAGCACTAGCAGGACTTGGAGGGGAGGAGTGTGCCATCCCAGTTACAGCTTGCCACTGTACGGAACGCACTGTGTGAGCACCTCTAAGCACTATTCTTGTTAAAAGGCAACCTTTTTAAAAAGGTTCTTTTCCTGGTCTCATCTGCTTCTCCCCCTCTGTGGTCTCTGGCCCAGGCAAGGAGCGCATCCAGGCTTCTTAAATCCTTAGTCGTTATGTATTTCATGAGTGCCCGTTTGCCCCTTTCCAAACAGGTGTGCTCTGTCCGATGAAATGATTTATGCTGCCAGCAAATGGCCAAGGCAAAGCCCGTGGG
The DNA here is from genome assembly GCA_008658365.1 of Alca torda. Lineage (NCBI taxonomy): Eukaryota > Metazoa > Chordata > Aves > Charadriiformes > Alcidae > Alca > Alca torda. The sequence goes on from CM018077.1 coordinate 164,820,964, forward strand.
GTGCGGTGCCCCTCCCATGGGATTTGGCTTTCTACACATGAAGGATTTTGTCTTTTTGGGCAGACAGTCCTGTATGTGATACCATGTTTCCCTGTCCCGAGTTTGGGCACAGTGATGTTTCCCCGTGATTTTGCAATAAGCAGTCGCCTTCATCAGAAGTCATTTAAGATCCTCTTTGTTTTTTGTTTTCCCCTGTCATCGCCATTCATGTGCACGCACTCATGTACATGCATTTGTGCAGGCCATGAGGGGTGGTCCCAAGGGAAGGGCTATGAGCAGCTCCTTGCATCCCTGAAGCCCTATTCAGTGAATCTGGCTTTCTTGCTCCCTTTTCTCTTGCAGTTTGGCAAACCTGGTGACTTTGGAGCTACGTGAGAACCTGCTAAAGACTCTCCCCACGTGAGTGTCTGTCTGGTGGCTTCAGGAGTCTCCTGCCTGATCATTCTTACCGATTCCTCAGGGACTTGCTGTTTCTGTAGTACAGGCTCTAGCACTTTGCTTGGGAGGGCTCAAGGCTTTGCATAAATTAGCTGCATCTTGCTGGATTTCTGTAAATTGGGGTGAGGAGGGAGAGAGATGATACAGGGCTTAAGAGCAGGCAAGGATGTTCAGAGTCTGTGCTCAGCCTGTGTCAGGATTGATTTGGAATAGACAGGGTTCCACAAGAGAGCTGCTGGAAATGGTGAGAACCATTTTTCCTGGAGAGGTGGAACAGATGATGGATTCTTTTGGAAAAAAGAGACAAAAATGTACTGATGTGGGTATAGGAAGAACTCTGTATACAGTGCAGTTCTTGAAGAGCAGCAGAATACGGCTAAAGATCTATTTTGCTTCTGACATCTGTGTTTTCTTGGGTATCCCTTCTGATTGTTCTGGTTGAACAGTTTGTGGGAATGGGTGGGATAACTGGCTTTCCTGCAGCAGACAAAAAATAAGCCAGCAAGGGAGAAGAGGTAAGTTTTGCTAAACGTTTTGGAGAGTTAGGGACAGAGATGAATTCCTGGTAGAGGATCTGGTTGGTATAGCTGATGCTATCAGATAGGATGTGGAGAACTAATGACTTTCTGCACTGATCTCTGGTTTGGAGCCCATGAGCGTTGTTTGTTGAGTTTTCTAACCTACATTAGCTCTGTCAGCTTGTTCTCTGCTTGTTTATCCATCCAACCGATGATTTCCCCCAGTCTTCCTTGAACATATGTTGGAAGGGATTCAGCCTGGCTTCTTTTTGGATAGCAACGTGTTTTGGGGCCACACAAATTCCTCAGTGAATGTGTGAAGCAAGCAACTATTGTCACCTTTCCTCAGTGCCCTCTTATTATTCATGGCAAGTATTCAGTTGGGCTACCTGTACTTTCCCCCCTTGCTGCTCTGCTTTATTCAAAAAAGAGGACAAAAGAGGCATCAGTGACACAGTGTTCAAGCAAGGCTTTGAGGCTCTAAGCAGGTAGGACTTTAGTCTTGCTGCTTCTGTGATGGCTATGCCTCCCTCACTGTGAGATGTTGCCTTGACTCAGGTGCATGCTCTTCCTGATGGTTATTTTCCTCTGGGACCTGCAAGTACAGGCTTTATACGACATCAGTGATATCTGCTTGTGGAATTCATGTGTCAGCTTTGACCCAGAGGACATGACACTTCCAAAAAAGGAGCTGAAAGATCTGCACCGGTCATCTCCCAGGCTTCAGATCTGGTGATTACACAACGTGGAAGCATAGTTCAGATTAGCACTGTCGTCTTGTCTCTGATGCCAAAGTCACTGGATCTTTTTTGCACAAAAGTTGTCAGCATCAACACCCTGTCACGGAAAGGCGATATTAAGAGACCACCTGAGATGGCCCCACATGGAATGTAGCCACAAGGGAGAACGTGAGGGCCAGGCTGAGAACAGGCAAGCAGGAGAAGTTTGGGTCCTGGTGTTGGGACCCACTGCTGTCTGTTCCATGTGTTCTTTGTGTTCACACAGACAGGTACCACCACTGTGATACACCATAAAATTAAGAGGTGCAATAGCTACATCCAACGTTGGGCTTTCAACCTGCAGTGAAGAATGGTCCCAATGGCTTTGCACCATCTAGGAACCAGCAAGTATCTGGAGTTTGAGAATTCGGTCTGTGACCAAACCCATGTGGTTTCTGGGGAGATCTGTCATACTCAGTGCTCCCTTGTTTTCCCGATGTTAGATTTGTATGCCATCCAGCAAGATACTTGTAGCATGCAAGGAGTTTTGGGGTTTTTTCTCTGAAAGATAAGTCCAGGCTTGATACTCATTCTGCAGTGCAATTCCAGCTTCTTTTCATCTTTCCTTGATTCTCCAAATTCTACTTTTGGATGATTTCCAAAAGTAGAAAGAGGATCTTGAAGGCCAAAGCAATTTTCATCAGGTCTGTCAGTCAAATATGAGATCGGAATCAATGGCCGAAGAAATTTCAGTGGTACTGTCAGGTGCTCTACCCAGGTCTGAAGCTCTCGTACTTAGTCTGGTTGTAAATTGTAACCAAGAATGGCTCTAAACAAGTCCAGGTGATCACGCCAAAGAGTAGAATGACCTATGGAAACGGATGATGCTTTCAGTTTTCAAGATTACTGAGCCCACTGGGTAGATGGGCTTCAGTACTGTGAATTTGTGACCACATAATGCGTCAGTGTCCTTTTGATTTTTGTTGTTGTTGAGCTTCTTAAAAGATGGAGCTTGAAATGACCTTTCCTTATCAAAACTTAATTTCGTTGGTTAGTCGTCTTCTGTCAACTGAGTTCTGAAACAGTTTGTCTTGTACAGCTGATTATCACTCCTCGTCTCTCCTACGCGGATGGGACACAGCTTGCCAATTGTTTGGGAAGGGTAGCTCTCGTTGATGTATTTTCAGGGAATACATGTTTTCTTATCACCATGTTCCAGTACTTAAAGGGTGTCTGCAAAGAAGCTGGAGGCTCCCTTTTTACAAGGAGTTATATGGAAGAGAGCGGGTAATGGGTAGAAGTTACTCCTGGGGAGATTCCGATTGGACACAAGAGGAAAACTTTTTACAATGAGAACAATCAGACTTTGGAATAATCTCCCCAGGGAAGTGGTGGATTCCCCAGCGTTGGACTCTTCTAAGATTCTGAGATTCAGCTGTACAGAGCGTTGGGCCATCTTGTCTAGACTGTGCTTTTGCCAAGAAAGGTTGGATTAGGTGATCCTTGAGGAGGTCCCTTCCAACCTGGTGTTCTGTGAATAGTGGAGGGTGATCTGTACTGAGGCATTTTGCCAGACCTCACATATCAACATGGATTCCACAACTCCCTTGTCTCTATTTTGGGAATTCAAACCATGAAGGTGTGAAGGGACGGTCAAGGCTGCTTCACCCTTCAGACAAGTCAAAGTGCAAATGTACAGATACAATGAGAGACTGCTGTACAACAGAATCCTTTTGACGATACTGTTGATAAACCTTTGCTTGACTTAATACAATATCTCAAAATCCACTGCTGCATAAGGTAAGAACTTGCTTTTCCTGGGTAGCCCAAATATCTGTAGCCTAGCTTAGGCAAGACTTTTATTCCTTTTTATTCTCTTTTATTGCTTTCTCACAGATTTGCAGCCCCCAGCTTCCTTAGTTTGGATGGCAGTGAGATGTATAGCTCTGTTTCCAGAGGAATATAGTGATTTCTGTATTAAGACAGTTCCTTATGAAGAGAACTAAAAGAACTGAAGACCTGGGGAAGCGGCAGGGCTGAGATGGCAGTTCCGTCCTAGTGTAAAGTGAGAGAAATCAACCCCTGTTTGGGGAAGTGGGAGTTGGAGCTGATGGGATGGGACTGAGAGCTGAGGACACCTGGGCCACGTCAGAAGAACTGAATCCTGGTTTCGTGGGGTTGCAGACTGCAGCCTTTTATATCACCCGCTCGTAATGTGTTTGGATACTCAGGGCACGTCCTTGGACCACCAGTGTTGAGAGGCTTTGGTTCCCGTGCACACTTCTTGCAGCATCCTGCCTAGTGAGCTTCTTGTCTGTACGTCTTGACCTCTTCTGAGACATCATGCCAGTGTTGTCTTTCCCGGTCTCTTAAGCAGCATGGGCATCTCATTTGGGGAAACTGAGGCTGTTGAATTTGTCATTTCTGCCTCTCCCTGCAGCTGTGCTCCCCTTGCCCCCAAATATGTGTTGTCTTCTGCTGACTCTCTCCTGTGTTGTGGTTTGGGCATCAAACCAGGACATCCTGTTGTCTGTTAGTCTGTGTCCAAGTCCCTGTCCTTGCTACAAAAATGGGCAGCAATGTTAAGGTGTGGCTTGTCATCTGTCATGTTTTTGCTCAAAGAGTATTTTGTGGTGGGAGGGGGAGAAAGCACATTGGGGACAAAGTGGAAACTGGCTCTTTGGAGCTGCTGGTGCTACTGAACCTAATGCAGATGGTCTGGCTTGGGGAAGGGTGCCCACCCCCCCGAACTGCTTGGCTCAGAGGGACTATGGAAAAAGTCAGGATTGCCCCATCTGTTTTAGGAGTTGTTAAAAATTATATAATTTGTGAGATGTGTGTCCCAGATGCTAACCTTCCGTTCTTTCTTTCGTTTTTGTTTTTTCTCTCTTCCCCTCTTTACTCCCTGTATCTTGCAGTTCGCTCTCCTTCCTTGTCAAGTTAGAACAGTTGGATCTTGGTGGCAATGACCTGGAAGTACTGGTAGGTGGGGGACGGTGGGGAGGGAATACGGGTGGTTGGCAGGGGCAGAACCTGGTACCTCTGTGGAAGCAAGTGTTTTTTCATCTGAAATACAGAGAAATAGACCCTTAGGTTGTTTGGGAAGATTCTGATCTGCCCACCATGGCCTAGTCATTGTTCCCAGCATAATGTTCTCTTCATGTGTTGGCCCTCTTGTTTTGCTTCCTACTGTCCTCACGCACAACTTGCTCTGCTCTTCCCAAGCCCTTCTGCTCTGGGATGTTCATTCTTGCTACCTACCTACCTGAGGAGCTTTCCGATGGGACTGTTTGGTGTTTCCTTTCTCTTCTGTGTTGCACTGCCCCCAGCTGTTGCTTTTCGCTTCTGCTAGGACGACTTTCTGCCCTTCTCCTTTCTGATTTGGTTTCTCTACTGGAAAGTGCAGGACCATTTCACGTTGCTCCTGGCAGTGAAGTCAGCCAAACCTGGGGGGTGTGTGCCCTCTGGACCGGACCGCCTCCATGGAGGACTCTGAGCGCAGGCTCGCTGAGAGCCAGTGCACAGTCTCAAAATTCAGCTTATCTTGACATTCAGGGACATCCAGTGATATTCTTTAATTTTGCAGCTATGGATTAAGCTATTACTGAATCCTGCTGTTAATGTTCTGGAGTGCTTTTTGGCAGAAATCTGTCTAAACTGGGAGCAAAAAGAGCAGCTCATGCAGTTGCTATGCACAAGGCTGCAGCTTACTTGTGAGAACAGTTGTCTGGCACTTGAACCGCACTGTGGTGTGTTAACTCCTCAGTGTGTGTGGTGTTTGTGGAGTGATGCTATGACTGTATGGCTACCATTGCTGATGGTGCTGCTATATCATGTCCGATTTGCCAGTCTTATCCAAATTGTTTTCATGTCGGAGAGGAGGAAGAGGAGAAAAGACTCATTTCTTGCGTAAGGCCAGAATTGCCAAAGCCCTGTTTAGTTCTTGTCTTGCCTGCTACCAGGCAGTCTTGCTGCTGTCTTCCATGCTTCCTGTTGGGACCTTTTGCAGCCAGTGTGCCATCCCAGACATTTCCAGACAAAGGTGCTGCTATATTGTGGCACACCAACATGTTAGCTTCATAAACCATTTGGTGAATGGTCACAGGAGGTGTGAAATCAGTAACCATGTCTAGCTTTGCGGAGGTGTGGTGTGATTTGTAGCATCCTAGAGCAGCTGCGCCCCTGTGGATGGGGCTGATGCTGTTACTGCCCTGCTCTGTTACAGCCAGATACTCTGGGAGCGCTACCAAACCTGCGTGAGCTTTGGTTAGACCGGAACCAGCTTTCAGCCCTGCCTCCAGTAAGTACCTCTTCAGGGCCATTGATTCACCACTTTGCTCCCTTCCTCAGCTGCTCCATCGAGCCTTAGTGTCTGCTTTCTGATCCTAGGAGCTGGGCAATCTCCGCCGCTTGGTCTGCCTGGATGTGTCAGAGAACAAGCTGGAGCAGTTGCCCAATGAGGTCAGTGGGCTAGTAGCACTGACGGACTTGCTCCTGTCACAGAACCTGTTGGAATGCATTCCGGATGGGATTGGTGAGTAGTGCGGGACTTCAATGCCCTGGCAATGCTCCTGGCGGAGGGACTTCAGGCAAGAGCGTATGTAACAAGGTATTAGGGCTTGATGGACATAGTCACCATAGTTGAGTGCAGAGGCAGTAGATGATACTGATGAGCAGACCTCTGCAGGATGAGTTCAGGTTCTTGATCTGCATGGAGCATGGATTGAGAGCAGCCCTGGGGAGAAGGACTTGGGGGTGTTGGTGTATGAGAAGCTCACAATGACCCATCAATGTGTGCGCGCAACCCAGAAAGCCTGGGCTGCGTCCCCAGCAGTGTGGCCAGCAGGGCGAGGGGGGGGATTCTGCCCCTCCGTTCCGCTCTGGTGAGACCCCACCTGGAGTACTGTGTTCAGCTCTGGAGCCCTCAGCACAGGAAGGACATGGACCTGTGGGAGTGGGGCCAGAGGAGGCCCCAGAGATGCTGGGAGGGCTGGAGCCCCTCTGCCATGGGGACAGGCTGAGAGAGCTGGGGGGGGTCAGCCTGGAGAAGAGAAGGCTCCGGGGAGACCTTCCAGCCCCTTCCAGTCCCTAAAGGGGCTCCAGGAAAGCTGGGGAGGGACTCTGGAGCAGGGAGGGGAGCCATGGGACGAGGGGGAAGGGTTTTACACTGAAGGAGGGGAGATTTAGGTGAGATCTGGGGAATAAATTCTTTGCTGTGAGGGGGGTGAGCCCCTGGCCCAGGTTGCCCAGAGAAGCTGTGGCTGCCCCATCCCTGGAGGGGTCCAAGGCCAGGTTGGACGGGGCTTTGAGCAACCTGGGCTGGTGGGAGGTGTCCCTGCCCAGGGCAGGGGGTGGCACTGGGGGGGCTTTAAGGTCCCTTCCAACCCAAACCATTCTGTGATTCTATGATTATATTATCGTGCATGGGTGAACCTGTGAACAAGCCTGGTGGGGAAGAAAAGTAGTGCCTGTATTGTTAGGGTATATAATCCCTGTGGCAGGCCTTTCAGCCAGGTGAACATAGAACAGTCGTTATCTCTGTGGCATAGTTCACATGTCGTTTGTTGCCCTGGCCAGGTCAGCTGAAGCAGCTCTCCATCCTCAAGGTGGACCAGAATCGGCTGACAGAGGTGACAGAGTCAATTGGGGACTGTGAAAATCTGTCAGAACTCATCTTGACAGAGAACATGCTGACAGTGAGTACACCAGCAGCCACACTGCCTCTCCTGTGCTGTTCAGTTTAGGCACATGCCAGGGATCTTTTCCCATCTTCTGGCTTATGAGCCAGAATCCTGAGCGTGCTCCAGCTGCTCTCCATTTAGCTGCTTTGATGTACCCTGGTGGAAGCTGTATTCTCACTGTTCTTCCTCTGAAAAATTCTGTAGGATAGCAGGACTACATGAAAAGCCGCATTTGGTGAAATGGGAGAGTCTGTCCCAAAGTTGTAGTGAGAACTTACTGAAATGTATCTGTTAGGACAGAAGGCAGCTTTTTTTTTCCCCTAGCTAGAGGGGTTTATGCCTTTATACCGTTCTGCTGCTGCTCTTATCTTTTGCAACTACTGAATCATCTCCTTCCTAGGCCTTGCCAAAGTCACTTGGCAAGCTGGCCAAGCTGACGAACCTGAATGTGGATCGGAACCGGCTAACATCCCTCCCAGCTGAGATTGGAGGCTGTGCCAATCTGAATGTGCTGTCCTTGAGAGACAATCGCCTGGCGCTCCTGCCACCAGAGCTGGCCAACACCACCGAGCTTCATGTCCTGGATGTGGCCGGGAACAGGTCAGCAGCAGGAAGGGTAAACAGGCTTGTAGGCATGTTCCTAAGGAGGCCGCTGTGAAGGAGCAGCATGGGCTGGGCCCTGGTGTATTTTGGGAGACGCTGATCCCAGGATCCACAGTTTGGAGAAGCCCAGACTGGCTGCTTAGGACTCTGGAAAAAGGGCATGTGCCTCTGAAGGTTTGCCTGTTAAGCCCTTCTCCATCTTACTGGAATACAGGGTAGAGCTAATGCAGAAGTGTGTGGGCATTTTGCCGTGGAAGCTGACCAGAGCTTCTGTTTGGAACACCTCTGTGTTCCAAACTGTGTCTGCGTACTGATCTGTGAAAGCGTAATTTTTCTGTCTTCAAACCCCTCTTCAAATATCACCATTTTCACATTGTTGATGGGAATTGTCCTCTGCTAAAAAATGGTGAGGGTGGGTTACCGGAGTCCAGTCTGTGGCTGTCGCAGAGCCATATGCAGCACGAGCCACCTGCGTCAGTGTGTGTAAGAGTGCGGGATCCTGCGGTGGCTTGGCTCTGTCCTCCAGTGCAGGCAAGGCGTTCCGGAGGTGAGTTGAAGTTCCTTCATTACCAAGTTTAACCAGCAGTTCTTCTCTTCTTTTGCAGACTGCAGAACCTGCCATTTGCTTTGACAAATCTTAACCTGAAAGCCCTGTGGCTGGCAGAAAATCAGTCCCAGCCCATGCTGAAATTCCAAACGGAGGATGATGAAAAGACAGGAGAAAAAGTTCTCACATGTTACCTGCTTCCCCAGCAGCCCTCTCCCAGCCTAGGTAAGAGCCTGTGTCATGAACACCGGCTGCAGCACTGTGGACTCTGGGGAGTGCTGTAGGGAAGAGGCCGTGAACCTTCCTCTCTGCTCGGTTGGACTGTTCGTCGTTACTGCGATACCTGTAGCAGACCCAGGCTCCTAAATGGCTGATGGCAACTTTCCAAGGCAGAGGTTGTTAAAACTGAGAAATTGCATTTCTGCCAGGTGGTAAAGAAGCTGCAGCCTAGTCTTCAAGTCTTCTGCTTTGATCTATTGACAGAGTAGTTTGTTCTCTGTAAGGTTTGCTTCCTGTTATGATGATATTCTTCTGATTCATGCCTAATCCTACCTTTTTCCTTAGTTCTTGCGTAAGGAGTGCTAGAGCTGAACCATTCGGGTCCTTTGGTAGAGACTCCTGTAGATCTGGTGGGAGACATAAAGAGGTGACAAGATCTGGAGGCTACATCCTTTGTCCTCAAGGCCTCTGTGGTTTGATGCCATGGACAGATACAACAGAAGCGCCCTCATGGGTTGAGAACTGTCTTTAATACAAGCCTACAACCCTGCTTGTTCAGAAAGTAGCTCCCTCTGTGTTATCTTTCTCCCCAGAGAATCTTTTGCAGAACAGTGTGGATGAGAGCTGGACAGACACCAATTTAAACAGGGTCAGTGTGATTCAGTTCCTGGATGAGCCCAAAGTAGACGATGAAGAGGAGTCTGGAGCTGAGAGACGGGTAAGAAGAAGAGTTTCTGGAGGCTTGTTAGCTCCCCATGGAAACATAGACACAATCTAAACTTTTTTCCTAAGATGGGGAGCCATTACGGTGTCCATGTTTCACCCTGTAATACTGCTGCAGACATGTGCTATATTTTTGCAGTCCAAAGGGCATTGGGTGTCCTGAGGAGACAAGCAGGTATCAAAGAGAATTCCCCGAGAGCCTTTGTGCAGGTTTACAGTGTGACGGCTGTCCCACGGGAGCTGAGCTGCGACTGCTAACCTGCCAGGAGCGTTCGGGCAGCTCAGAGATCCTGATAGTCAGAGCAGTATCAGGACTGGATTTTAGTTGACCCCCCTCATGGGGAAGAGCTGCACAGCCAAACTTGAGCCTGGCAATCTCCACCCCGCCAAGCATGGAGCCAGATGCAAGCCCATGCTGGGGAGGATCCTGTTGTTAAAGTAGCTAAATGGTGTAGACAGCCTCAAAAACTATCGCAGATCATCTTGCTTTCATTGCAGAGGCACAGGGCAGGATAAAAGTTTCAGTTTTTGTCAATTACTCTCCTGCAGGGTTTTTTCACCCTTTTTGTCTCGTGGAGAGAGATTCTTTTGAGATCTGAATCCTTCTAATAAATTGTATTTGCATCTGTCCTTGCAGTATGGATAAGCTGCTGGTGTTTGGAGGTTTGGGGGGGGGGGGGCGCTGTTTTGATCGTTTTTAACATCATTATTAATTTTAGAATACTGTTTTTCTTGACTCTTAGCTGGGATGGAACTAGCTAAGCATCACAAATTCTGGTAGCATATGGGCTTGTCAGACAAACTAAGAGACACCAGACTGATTAAGAAGATGTTCCACCCGTGTGTTCCTTTAGGGGTTTCTGTGTTGATGATTTTGCATTTACTAAGCCTGAAGCACAATTTATAGAATCATAGAATTGTCTCGGTTGGAAGGCACCTTTCAGGTCATTGAGTCCAACCATCAACTCAACACTGCCCAAACTACCACTACCCCACGTCCCTCAGCACTGCGTCTGCCCGGCTTTTCAATCCCTCCAGGGTTGGCGACTCCCCCACTGCCCTGGGCAGCCTCTTCCAACGCTTGACAACCCTTTCAGTGTAAAACTTTTTCCTAATATCTATCCTAAACCTCCCCTGGTGCAACTTGAGGCCGTTTCTTCTTGTCCCATCGCCTGTTCCTTGTGCGAAGGGACTGACCCCCACCTTTCTATAGAACTATATAGAACTCCTCCCAACCCCTCTATCAGATGGAGAGCAGGATAATGTCCAAGAGGGAGCTCTGAGAAGTGGTATCTGCCTCCTTTTCTTTCCTCTGCCCAGCTGCAGGCTACAATAGTGGAGAGACCCAGGTCATATCCTGCAATGTGACATTGGGTCGTGTCCAGCTGGGGCTCTATCACTCTGATAAAACATGTTATTTGAAGTGGTTCGGTCTCGAGGCACGGCAGGTGCTGCTCGGACTGTTGAATCTCCTGTTTCTCGCCCATAGGGCTTACAGCGCAGAGCAACCCCTCATCCCAGTGAACTGAAGGTTATGAAGAAAGTGATTGAAGTTCGGCGCAATGAGGTACATGCTGCAAAGCCTGAGGCAGACCTGAACTCTCCTAACTCAGAAGTGAGTGCTGTTCACTAAGAAATGGGTAATGGGGAGGCAGTGTGTGTAAGCTGGGCAGAAAGAACTTGCTCTGGGGAAAGATTGGAAGGGACAGAACATGGGTTGCCTGGATTCCAGGGGCTGGAATCTGCCTTGTGGTGTCAGCTGGAGCCACTGAGATAGAGGAAGAGATGCAGCCAGGAGACAGAGAACAGCCTAAGGGGAATTGTGTGCGTTGGTATCACTTTTTCATAACACAGGGGGAGGAAAAGAAGGCTCTGATAATTCCTAGAAAAGAATGATGGGAATGGAGTGCTCGGAGGAGGCATCTTGCTGCCTGGGTGTGATGCTAAGAATAAATGCCTCCACAGATGGTGGAACAAGGGTGGACCTAGGTGAGATGCAGCATGCTTGGCAGGGAAAACAGTGGACAGCCTGAAGAAGAAGCTGGTTCTGTTGGTACTGGATCGTACCCCACCTCGCAGCAGTTGCACTACGTTGCTCCATCTGCTGCTTTGGTTTCCATCTTGACTTTTACAATCATCTTCTCAGGAGAAGAGGCTGAGCGCCATGTCAAATCGCAGCGAGGACTCCCACCTTTCCAACAGCACTGCCTCTGCTGACTTCAGGAGAGAGGAGCAGGGAGAGGAGGGAGAGAGGAGCTGGCCAAATGGGCAGGTGCCTGAGATGCAGGAGCTGGAGAAGGAGGCAAAGCCCAGAGCTGACGAGGAGCATAAGGAAGCCACCGACCACGAAGAGGAAGATGTGGAAGTGGAATACAATGAGGTAGGAGCCTAGGAACTGCGGCAGGGTCATGATAAAAAGTGGAAGGACTTGAAAGTTTCAGAGAAAATGGTAAATGGATGTGCAGAGTGTGATTTGGGCATCACTGGAGGCAAATACAGGTGGTGGAAGCCAAGTGCAAGCAGAGATTCAGGCAGCCTGTGGGAGCTGGGTCCATGGGAGACTGGGAAGGACAGTGTGGGAGCCAGGCAGGGACTATGGGAAAATCGGGGTTTTACAGGTTTGAGTGCCCTCAGTCCCTGGAGTTGACAGAAGATGTGTCTAGGTGAAGGAGCTGGTATGGAAGAAGGCAAGTATGGTGAAATTTTAACGTGTATTCCTGTCTTCTTTAGCCCAAAAGCAGCAGCACTGGCTTTGCCTGTGTTGGTAGTGGGGGGACGGCGGGTTTCTGCACTGCCTCCAGATATGGCTGTTACCTGAGGTTCACAAGCTTTCTGGGGCTTTGCTATTGTAGCCCACTGTACACTTTGCTGAGGACACACTAATACGGAGTGAGGATGAGGATGAAGACGAAGAGCGACCATTCCCAGTGGAGAAACAGAGGCTTATCCGCAAGGACACGCCCCATTATAAGAAACACTTTAAGATAACGAAACTGCCCAAGCCAGAGGCAGTGGTGGCACTCCTGCAGGGCTTGAACAGTGACGGAGTCCCCAAAGAGGAAGAGGAGTTAGGAGGCTGCAATAACAACACAGAGCCCGCAGAGCAGGAGGAAGCATGGGATGAGGATGACAGAAAAAACGGAGCTTTATCTGCTCAGCCATCGGTGAAGGTAAGGTCTTGTGGGGAGGGGGAAAGGTCAGAGGGGTGCCAGACCTCCCTTCTGCTACTTTGAACTACCAACCAGGTTGATGTGGTACCAATGAAAATGTTGGCAAGAGACTCCAGCACTTCAGGAGACCACGCTGAGGGTGGGAGAGCTGAAGTTCGTTCTGGGGCTCATATGGTTGTCCAAGAGCTGTGCCATGTTGCTTATGCCTGACTCCTTGTGCTGTATCCAGATTCTTGCACCCTCCCCATTATGTGTGATGTTGTGTTCTGTGCTGCAAGAACAGTTCTTTTGTCCCACCACTGACAGGTTCTTCCATTCATTTCAGTCGCCTCCTTGCTTGCTGGTTCTTGCACCTTGTTTGCAACAGGATAAGCTTTCTCCCTGGATGGATCTAATCCCAGGCTTATGTTCAGGCTGCTTACACTGGTCTTCCTCCACAGTGCTTCCTGGAGAGGAGCGAGTAGCGAGAGCAGACAGGAGCGTGCCCTTCCCGTTAGTTCCACCCTCTGCCTGCCCCAGCACAGCTGCAGTCTGATGAAGTGTGCGTTGGGATTTAGGGGAACTTGTGCTCTGGAGTTTTGCCATTGCCATGGGGCCACGATGGGCCTTTCTGGTTATGCTGGGGGCTGATGAGGTAGGAGGTCCTTGGTCTACTCAGCTGAGTCACCGTGTTTGGTTAGGGACACAGAGATTCTTGCTTGAGGAAGATCCTCGCAGTGGAATGGGAATATAGTGATGAGGGACGCTGCATGAGGTTCTTACTGAAGTTGGTGTGATGATTTTGTGAGGTGTATTTGGCAGGCGGGGATTAGGATGTGGCTGAACCTCCATCGTAGTCTGAGACTGACAAATCTCATGGGTGAGATGTGAGTCTCTGAACTGGTAGAAGGTGCTGGAGTAAAATCTGTTCTTGCTGTCACTGCACACACTCCACACTGCTGGGATCGTTTCCACCCCACAGTGGAGTTCAGATTGCTCAGGGGAAGGTTCTTGCACTCAGCTGTGCTTTGGAGCCTTTCTTTCAGTGGACGCTTGCCTGGCTGTATCTGAGCTCCTACAGCTCGTCCGTTGCTCCAGGGGATGAGGCTTGTGGTTTCCTTCCTGTTTGTGAAGTTCTTCAGAATGAAAAGAAGTTGTTGCTGCTTGTAAGAATGTGTAGAGCCATCTTGAGTCCCCTTCATCCAAGACCTGCCATACTTGGGAAATGCCCTCATCCAGAAAGCTTATTTTAGCCGGGGACTCCGAGCTGAGGATGCACTGACCCATTGGTAAAACCTGTAAAGTCTACATAGGCGTTGAGACCACAGGTTAGGTGTATCTATCAGAAAGTTAACCTTTGTTATCGGCGAAGCCTTCTGCCTGGAAATCACAGTTTTTCTTTTCGTGGGGCTGGGCTGGATGCCTGCTCCATGAGTTATTAGTTTGCCTCCTGAGCCATATTCCAGAAGTGGGAGTGTGGGAAGCAGTGTCCCTGTGCAGTGGAGTTTCAAGGGAGAGGTGCTGCATACGTGCATTGAAGAAGGAGGTAGGACAGGGCATGCAGGATGCCGAGTCCTTCAGCCAGAGGGGTTTTTTAGCAAGGACAGCTGGCTTTCCAGAGAAATTCTAAGGTTTCCTGCATTTGGGAGCAGATCCCTGGGTGTCTGTCAGGATGCATGGTTCCAGTGGAGGCTCTTCCCTTTGCCGGAGGGACTAACGCAGTTTGATTTAGGATCGCTTCATTCCTGTGCAGCAGCTGGGTGGCACCAGAGGTCCCTTCCTGCTTTTCTCCTGTGTTGTTTAATGCTTCCTTTGCTGAACGACTTGGTTCAGAGGGGGTACAATCAGCTAATAGTGTTCAGCTTGTGAGCTTGGTGGTCACAGCCTCAGAGTGCCAACACAGACAAAATACGGCCTTAAAAACACAGCTTCCAGTTAGCTGGGCCGAGGAGCGGTGGCACTCTGCGTGGTGTGAGCCCGGGAGCAGCCCTGTCGCGGGTGCTCGCTGGTCGGTGGTAACCAGGAGTGGTGTGATGGGGTCTGCTCTGGTGTGGTGTGGCCAGACCTGTCGGAGTGGTGTGTGTTTGTGTGTTGGGTGGTGGTGGTAGTGGTGGTGGGTTTGGTTTATGCTCCACTAATCCGCATGCCTCTTTGCTGGTTCCTGTCCTAACAGGGGGTGTCGTTTGATCAAGCCAATAATCTGCTGATTGAACCTGCTCGCATTGAGGAGGAAGAGGTCTGTACCACTCCTACTGTTCTCTCTCTGCCAAAAATCATTCAGTCTGCTTGATTTGCTTCCCAGGCTCACCCATTGTTGTAGGGGAAACTCTGATCTCTCTGGGTCAAGTGGCTTCTGGACCTGACTGATCACAAACACACAGTGATTGTTTCCTCCCCTGCTTTCAACTCCTTTCCCTACTTTTCCGTACCTGAGGTGAGAATGGCTGCTGCAGATCAGGAGTGAGATGGAAGAAATGTAAAAAAAACCCAAAGGGGGCTGAGGTGGAAAATTCAGTTCCTATTTGCTGTGCACTGAGGAAAGAGAAGGTGGAAGAAAATAAATGCATTCTTCTGGGAGTGGTGGGTAGCCCTGAAGGAGTAGAGGCCTCGGGACTCTGCTGGGTGCTGTGTGTGACCCTTTGGGAGGGGGAGGAGGATCTAACTCGGGACACTGCTGTTGGATGAGAATGGTGGACTGGAGCTAATGATTTGTGCATCTCGTGCAGCCCCCCCTGTAGAATCCCCTCAAGTCTTCACATGCAGCACTGTGGGACGTCGGAAGGGGGCAGGGGGCACTAGAGGGTCCATAAAGCCCCTGGCACGTGTATGGTGTTCTGTGCCAAAGTCTGAAGTCCTGTCTGTTGCTGCCTTAGCTCTTCCTCTGAGTATGATTAACTTCCTGAATTTGTTTCCAAGTTTTCGGTAGGCTTGCCTGGTCCTTCGGGTCAGTGGGCTTTCTGCAGGCCGTGTCTCCTAGGAGCTGCGGGAAGCAGAGTGCTGCTGCCCTGGCAAGAGGCAGAAGCTATTGGCAGTACCAAGGGCTTGCACGAAGGTTTCTTCTCTTAGGACAGTACAGTGGTACCAGATCCACGTATTGCATGAGAGCACTGGCCTGGTGGTCTCTGTGAACTTGGCTCTTCGCTACTCCCTCGGGTGTAAAATGGAGGCTTTTCTTTCTTGGTTTTGGAGTAAAATCTTCTGGGAGGGAACTGACAAATCCTTTCCACTTCAGGCGAAACATGAGCTGGCTCAGATGTGGTACACTGTTAGCGCGTCCTGAAGATTTGTCCACCTTAGCTCTAGATCGCTGAAAAACACATTCACATGTCTTGCATAGCTCTTCTATCACTCAGAGACAAATCTGAGTATAGCCAGGTGCTTCCTGGTCCCTCATTTGGGAATCCACAGCTCTTGGTCCTTCTTTCCAGCTGTTAGACGTCATGGTCCATTTGCATTCTTGCTCCTTGAGGTGCAGTGGCCCAGGAAACCTCAGTCTTGTCTCAGGAAATGGATCTGCCTGCCCTTTCCTTGGCTCCTGCCCCTGCTCCACCTGCGTCTGGTGGAAGTGCCTGGAAGTTCTCTGTGGTGTATGGAGAGGGTGGCTGGTCAGAGGCCTCGGGTTTGCTCTGGTGTCCCTGCAGCGCGGTCTCCTGTGTGCAGATCTGTTCCCTCACTGAACAGAGCAACGTGGTAACGCAGTTCCTGAGGAGAAGAATCCTAGAGATCCGCCAGGTGGGTGGTGTCGCCCCAGAACAGACCAGCTTTGGGAGGCAGGTGATTGTCCTACAGCTCTGGGGGAGTGCTCAGCTCAGGGGATGGTTACCGACCCCTCCAGTCAGTGACACTCTCTCATTTTAGTGGACTCGTGCTGGGCACCTACCAGGACTTGCAGCTCATGTGGAAGGTTCAGTCTTCAGAAATATGAGTGAAAGCAAACTGTGGGGCTCGGGCTGAGAGTGCTGTCGGTGAGAGCTGGACTCGGGCACCGTGCGAACGGGACAGCTGACTCGTGCTGAGGGGTGCCCTCACCGTCTTCCCTAGCGCTTTGGCTGTGAAAAGCACGTGCCTTGTGGAGAACAGGTGGAGGACAACAGGAAAAATATCCAGGGCCTTAAAGACTAATTAGCGTCTGACTGGAGAATTAGCTGGGGAAGAGACTGATCCCAGAAATCGCATCTACCTGTTGTTTCCAGGGTAATTTCGTGTCCTTGAGAAGAATCTGTTACAGCAAAACCAGTGGGCTGATAAACCCAGCAAGACCATTGCGGAGTGGAGAGAGCCTGGTGCCCCTCGAGCAGCACGGTTTAAGTTCATAATGCTGCTATCACATTCCTTGTCTACTTTTATAGAGCTCTTAGAGAGAAGGAACTATTGATTGTGTGTTCTTTAAGCCTAAACCATAATCCTGAGCTGGAGACTAACCTTGCCAGCGTAGAGCTGAGACATCTGCCTAACTTCTGCAGGGAGCCTGGTGCTATGTGTGCAGCTGGCGCTTCCAGAGCTCCTCCAGCTGTTGGTGCCAATGGGACTCTGCTACAGGGAAAGAAGTAATTTTATTAAAACACACGACATCTGATAGTGGGTATCTGGACAGCATTCTGTTCCCAATGTTTGGTCTCAGACTCCATCTGCACTGCAGAAATAGCCGTATCTGGATCATAGGGAGGCTTTTGGGGGAGAAAAGAAGCGTATTGAGCTGCTATTTGAAGGCACGAGGTTGCACCTGAAGTCTATTTGTTTTGAGATAATTTTTGAAGAAATAGTCCAGAAAGAGCTGCTGTACAGATTGAAGATAATAGTGGAAAGAGGGTCCCAAATTCTGTTTAGGTGACCGATGCTTCCTTGTCTGCAGTAATGGCAGATGTCATCCCTCTGTGCTTGCCCAGGCTTAACCCATCCTCTGCAGAGCACCTGAAAATAGAGGAGTCATGAAGGGCTCTGCACTGGCAAAACTTGTGCTGACTGAGGAGCTTTACGGGCTTTTGCTTCTCCCAGGACGCTTTCTGCCAGCTGCACAAGGCTGTCTAGAAAGGATGTGCTGCTAATTTCTCTCCCTAGGAAAAGGCTGGGCTGGTCTTAGGTGTTGGAAGCACCTCGACTTCCTTGCTGGAGGGGGGCAAAGATCCCGCCAGCTACTTCTGCTCAGGTGTCGTGTCTTATTGCTCTGGAGTCAGAAGCGAGTCAGGTCTTCTCCATAAAGGAGTCTTGTCCTGTGGAAGTTGCTCAGAAGTTTTACCATTTGTGTTTGAATGCAGGCCTCGTGCTTGGCACCACAATTGCTGTTTGCCGGAGGCAGACGGCTCCAGCACAGCTTGGTCCTGAAGCACCCAGTGTAAGAGGGTTCGGCTTTGAAAAGGTCCCAGGTAGCGCATGGCATCAGGGTGCCCGGCTGGCAGGGGTGGTCCTGTCCATCCCAGTGATGCTGCTGCCTTTACTCTTGGACCTCTGGTTCTGTTGTTTACCGGCTGAGACCGCGTACCCATCAGGGCA
Source organism: Alca torda (assembly GCA_008658365.1). Lineage (NCBI taxonomy): Eukaryota > Metazoa > Chordata > Aves > Charadriiformes > Alcidae > Alca > Alca torda. The sequence continues at coordinate 164,839,051 of CM018077.1, forward strand.
CTGTCAGGCTTCAGAGTTCTTGTGTAGCAAATTTGATTTTCCCACAATGTGACCGTAAATTTTAAAGACTGAAAAGATTAATAAACCTCTCTTGTGTAATGCAGTAAAGATCACGTCATTTGTATTTGCTCAGCTGGCTTGACGAGAATATGCTTTCCGACAGAGCAGAGTCCTCTCGAAGTTATGAGAAGATACAACACTGCTTTCTCTCATTTAATTTTTGAAATGACTGAAGTTTGCATTGAGCAAGGAAGAACATGCCATAATTTCTGTTTGAGTTTGTCTGGCTTTTAATTTATTGCCATAGGAGTGGTTTAATGACCTTTTCCTACTGGGCTGAAGGGCCCTTAGTATTCTTTTTTAAGCTGGGAAACTCCAGCAGTTTGGAGGTAGGGATTGTAATCTCTTCTTGTAGATGTACAACTTCACATTCTGGTCTATTAAGGCACAGTTTGAATATGATTCGCCTACAAAGTGACAGATATTACTTGTGTGATTGCTGCTTATTCATCATAATATATCACTCTGTGTCAACTGCAAGTTTTGTCTGATCTGGAGCTTTCTTGAGGACCAAGTAGCGAACCATGGAACGATTTCTCACGCAAATGCGGAACTACCTGCAGAGTTTCCTTTTCCTGCTCTAAGAGTGTGGCACAGTCACCTGGTTTGCGTTCTCAAATGGAGCAGAAAGCAATAGGGGAGTGGTTTTAACACAGAGAGAGAGAAGATACCCTGTTTAAACAAAATACTCTGGAGTCTTTGCTTTTGAAATGGTAAAATGTAATGTATATAGCAGATATGGGTCTCACTGCTTAGGACAAGGATTATACAAAAAATTGAGGCATCAAAATAACCCCTGTAGAAATTAACAGGGCTTAAGCATTTGCATGGCTTTAAAAACTGCTCCCTATTTGCAAACTCAATAGTACTTTCTGTCTGTGTCAGTAGAGGAGAAAGTTACCTCCTAGAGTGGTTTCGAGACTTTGCGATGGAAACAAGCTATAAATTTATGACAAAGATAACACAGATTATTTGGAAGAAATCTTGAAGACAAGTCTCCTACCATCACTAACAACCAGATACTATAAAAGTCAGCCCAACTTTTTATTAAATATAGATTGTTTCCTCCAGTTTCTCAGCATGTGTGCACGTGCTCAGGTTCCTCCTACTGGGAGAAACCAAAAACTTCTCCAGATGTCTACTTCTTGAATGATTAGAAAACTTACTTTCAAGCTGAACTTGCATTTGCTAATTCATTGTTTTCATTATATTTTATCTTGAAAAATCTCTTTCCTGCCATCTGACCCTGTATCTGCTTGTCCTTGGTACGTTTTTATGGACATCAATCACAACTCCTTCTAGCCTTCATTTTGCTAGATTAAAGAAACCAAACTCTTCTAATGTTGTCTTGCACGATGGATTTCCATTCCCCGTCTTCCTCATTGCCTTTTCATTCACCTGTTCTGCTTGAATTCAGGTTTGTTGACAGTGGATAACATGACAGAGTTTATTCAGACTTCAGTTCACTAAATTTCATAGTTTTTCTTCCACTTCAAATGTGGTAGTTTCTGTTCGTGGATTTAGTTAATTCTCTTTAGCTACCTAACTTTTGTTCCTGTATTCAGCATCAAGGTCCTTAGTTTTGTCCTGCAGGCTACTGGTGTGCTTAAACATGTCTCTGCTTGTATGCTTTAAAACAAGCAGTGCCAGGCTTAGTGCAAGAATTTTCCATTTGTCACCTTGGACAAACACTCTCCTGCTGTGCTCTCTGCCCTTAGCAGCACAATGTGGAAACGACAGTGTGAGGCTAGCCATTGAAACAGATTTTAGAAGAGTTGTAAATTCTCCAGTCCTTTCAGTCTCTTATTTGTATATTAAATGATGGACTAAGTTTCTAAGTGAAATTTTGTAGGCAGAATGATACAAAATGATGCAAAATGAATTACTATACCAATGATTTTACCACACAAAAATCCCTATTTCTAGAATTCATTAATGAAAGAACTAATCACAGAATCGTAGAACAGCCCAGGTTGGAAGGGACCTCGAAAGGTCCAACCTTTTGTGGGAAAGGTTGAAGGAGGGGACACCATCCAGAGGGACCGGGACAGGCTGGAGAGGTGGCCCCATGGGAACCTCCTGGGGTCCAACCAGGCCCAGGCCAGGGTCCTGCCCCGGGGTGGGGGCAGTCCCCGGTGCCAGCCCAGGCTGGGGATGGAGGGATGGGGAGCAGCCCCCAGAGAAGGGCTTGGGGGGGCTGGGGGGGGGAGACGCTGCCCGTGAGCCGGCACCGTGCGCTGGCAGCACAGAAACCCCCCGCAGCCTGGGCTGCATCCCCAGCAGTGTGGGCAGGGGGGCGAGGGGGGTTCTGCCCCTCTGCCCCGCTCCGGGACACCCCCCTGCAGCGCTGCCTCCAGCTCCGGGGACAGCAGGAGGACACGGAGCTGTCGGACAAAGATATTCTACGAAAGGGACCTAGACAAAATTGTCTAGCACCCTGTCTCTACCACGTCCTTGGGGAGGTTGTTCCAGTGAACGGTTCTTCTCACTGCAAACATTTTTTTTCCTATATCAAGATGAAATAATATCTCTCTATGGCCACACATATATAGATATGAATATTCATACATATATCACGATAGATGATTCATAGCTATATGATAGCTACGTATTTGTATCTATATATATTCATACAAAGATTAATTGTATCTGTACGGACCTAGTTTTTTTATTTATTATTCAAAAGTCATCATCTTTAATATCTTAAAAAATGCATCCTTTCTTCATCCTCACTCAATAAAAGGTTGTTTGCTGTCTTGGAATCTCTCTGGGGAAGGGGATCCGCAGGAGCGCACCGAGCATTTAGCGTTGCAGGTCGCCTGTCCCGTCTGCTCTTAATGGTGCTGTCAGTCACTGGGCATCGCAGCTCTCTCCGCTTGGTGCTACACCGGGTGGAGAGGTGTTTGGTAAGAAGGTGGTAAAGTGCTTGCCGCCTCTGGTCTGTTCCCTACCACCTCTGCCTTGTAAGTGTCCATTCCCTTGGTAACCAAAAAACCCCCCTGAAATGGCACCAGAGCCAGAAAACCTTTAGCTCCTCCCCAGCAGGCTGCTCTCTGCCAGGGCAGGATCCTTCCTTCATGCTCCTTTTTCCGTTGCTGGTTTTTAATTTAGTTCTCACCAGCTCACGCAGTAATCTCCGACCTTCCATTTGGTCACTGATATTTCCAGCCTGCCCCCTTGTCCTCGTGAGTTATTGCTTGCTGAAGCCAGATTTAGCTCTTCTCATCTTACCTGGTGAGTCAGTGCCTCTGGCTCCTGAACTCGCGTCTCTCTTACATTTACGCGCCGCGTAAGCGCCCTCTCGTTTGTTGAGGTGCTCCTGGAAGAAGGACACGCAGAGTGGAATGTGATGTCTGTGTAAAGACGTCTCTAATGGTGGGTCTGAGGGACTTTCTTCAGGGGTTAGGACGCGCAGACCTCAGTGAGACATGGTTATCCTTTCACTGGTATTTTCCCAGGTCCTCGCCACCTGTGGTTCAAGATTTCTGAACTGTTTATGCCATTGTACCAGACACCGTGGAGCTGTGGTCTATGAAATTGGCTGCTCTCCAATCCCTTTTATACATTTTACTTCCATAGTATTTAGTGGTAATAAATTCTGTAATTTGTGCTTTATATTAAAAAGCATTTTTTAAAGCCTCCTGCTGAAATTTCATTGGGTATCCCTAATTCCTTTGTTTTTACAAACATGGAATAATAATTTCCTATAAAATTATTGATGATACGAAAAGATAAAAAGATGTCTCTCCTGCCCACCTCCCACGTTTGAAGGCTCCTAGCCTTCCCTCGCATGGATCTATTCACGTTTTTGCTGTCAGGGATTTGGAATAAGGTCAGATCTGACGCAGTTCTCAGCAGGACCCAACTTCGTGGTTCTTCACTGATGGGTGGTGCTTGGCCTCTGCTAGTTCTTCGCTTGGATAATACACCCCTAAAACCAGCATCATACGATGTCACTAAGAATGTCTTGTGATAACAAGTTCCATGTTTTACAAAAGTCTGCTTATTAGATCTTTACTATTGCTTTATCAGCCAGGTTTGGAGTCTTGTCAAAGAATGAAATAGAGGTGTGTGTGTTTTTTGAGAGATTTAATTTTCATAAAATTCAGCTGTTTGGCACAAGTGCTGTTTCTGTGTGCCTGGTGAGAGGCACGCGTGTTCTTCAGTTGCTTTTCTGGAGCTGGTGCTGGGATGACGAGCTGATAGTTACAGGCATCATCCTGCGTAATCTCAGTCTGACAGCTCAATGTAAATGTTATTTCAGGGTTTCAAGATTCCAGACTTTCATAGGTGCTGTATAAGCGTATTCGAGATCTCAGTCAGTTGTTAGGACTCTTGGGTACAAGTTATACAGTCCTTTTGTCCTTTAAAATAATTATTCCTAATTGATGAAATTAAATGGATTCTTAGCTGCTGTTGGAGCGAAGTGTGATTCATCACCCTCATGTGACGCGTGTAAATCACGCTTCTGTCCAAATACGAATCAGAAGCATTTATTACATGTTTGCATTTTCTGTGTCATTGTTGACAATCCAGTCTCGTTTAAAGTTTCAGGGATGTAAATGCAGGGATTAGATATTTCTATGCCTCCGGATGTACAGCGCGTTACGAAAGGATGCCTGCGCGTGCAGAAACTTGCTGCCTTCTGGAATAAAGCCCTTAAACCCCCACTCCCCTGGGTCCATCTGGAGGAACAACTTGGTCTTTCAGCGGGTTCTGAACTACAGGAGCTCCACGTTTCGGCAGTGGGACGCTGTGAACGTCTCATTTGGTGCCTCTGTCTGTGCTGTGCCTCTGCTAAGGGCAAGTTGCAAAAACCCTTGGCGGTTGCAAGGCAGAGCACTGAGCACTGTTTCAGGTCCGTTGGGGGATGCTCAGACATCCCTGGCTGCCTGTCCATATCTGCAACGTTTCTGGTTTCTCCAGAATGGTACACATTTACTCACTGCAAGTTGGGAAATCTCTCAGCATCAAGTGAATCTGGCTCTATTAAAAACGTATGAAAAACAGGTTGAAATGGAATCGATCCTTGCTTGAGTGTGTTCCCCAGGGAGGTGCAGGCAGAAACACGGGTAGGACTGAGGGGACAGAGGAGAGGGGAGGGAGACTCAGCTGCTTCCTTGGCTTGTGCTTCGGTTCCATCGACGATACATGGGTTTCCCCTTGTCTCCAGTGGGAGTTCAGGGAGATGACAGCTGTAGGCTGGAGTGGCAGCTTTTTCAATTTTCCCACTTTTCTCCTTCCTCGGTAGCACTTTTCTGTGGAGGGCATGGACGCTTGTCTGCCTGGGAGGAATTAGGAGGAAACCCTGGATGTTGCCCGCTGAACGAAGGTTTGCCCTTTCTGCAGAGGAAGGAGCCAGCCTCGGCTGAGCAGCCTGTTTCTGGGAGGGGAGTGTCACAGATCGGTTGTCACGGCCGAGATGAGCTATTGCTGGGCGGCGGGTGCATCCCTGGTGCTAGGGGGAAAAAACGCCAGAAGGGAAAAATACCCAGGAAAGCCAGTGGCAGGAGTGACTGCAGGGGTGGGAGCTGTGATTCCGGAATGTCCGTCTAGACATCATGGGAGTCTAGAGGCAGCTCTGAAGCAGCCTTAGGACAGATGCACTTTTGGGAAGAAATAACTTACTCCTTTAGTGCAAAAAGCGGCATCTGGGCTGTAATGTGAAATATTGAAAATAAAACTGAAAGGCCATTATTGGCTACTGGATCCAGTTCCTCCTTTCTCAGGTTGATATTTATGTCAATTATTCTTTTCATAGACTTCAAACAAACATTCACCAGTTTGGTTTCTTAACGCATGGTTCTTATGGAGAAATAATTTGCTTTGGGAGTTTGAAAGCTTCGTTCCAGCCTAAATATATTTATGTCCAGTTCAAGCCCATTTGCTGCTGTTCTAGCAGTGTCTTCAAGTTTAGTTAGGTCTGACTCCTCCGTGGTGTTTTGCTTTTGTCAGTGTATGTTGATAGATATACGGTTCTTAACCCTCAGTCCAGTTGGCTTTTCTGGCAAATTTCCCAATATTTTTGTACTGGTTTCTATGAATTTTTGAAATCCATGGGTTTTGTTGTTCCTCTTTCAGTTAGTTTACACAATGAACTTGCTCTGCAGCTGAACGTGACTCTCTGTAGCCAGTGACATTGTATATTCCTCCTTCATTGTCAAAAATAGCACTGCTGTCCTGTTAATTCAGGCGCTGAGCAAACCCATCAGCTGTCTTACTGGGAAATACCTCGGTCCTGTGAGTAGAATACTCTCTAGTCCTTGTCTGGAGGCCTAGTTTTCCATCATCGTTACAAGTTTTTGTGTTGAATATAGATATAAGTTTTAGAGCACTACTAAAATACAGCGAGACTGGAAGAAAAAAAGTGGTATTTGTAGTTAGAGCCTGATAGGCTTCTCCACACAAGAAGCGTTAGTCTAATCTGTAACTGGTTGTAAAGTGTGCTGTCAGTGAATGCAGTGCTGTCTCCTGACTGCCACGTTCCTCTGTCTCGCCTGAATAATCCTTGCCTTTCGGTGCTTGGGTCTTACCGAGTCTCCAGGTCTTGCACCCGAGACGATGTACCTACGGTCTCTCCAGGATCAGGGTCACTTGTGAAGCTCCGAGCAGCTTTCTGCTCCGCTGTTGACTGGGCACCGAAGGAAATGGCAGGGGACCTTGTTTTAGTTCTGCGTTTCCTGTGGTGGTTTTTTTTGGTTTCGTTTTAAATTTAGTTTAAACTGAGTTTAAGCTTTTGTTTTAAACTTTGTTTAAACTTAGCAGGATGTGAAGCCCCCCAGGCTGTTGCTTCTGTCCTTTTAGAAAGTGAAGAAGGACTTGAGGGGGGGTTAAGGAAAGCAAGTCCCCTGCGTCGTTCGCTGCCCACGCTGTGGCCCGACGTGGGCCAGGCGCACCTGACGTTGAAGCTAGACACCTCTGCAGCAGCCGCTCTCCGTTCTGGGCTTTGTTTCCAGAGAAGTGACATCTGGAGGACAGCAAATTCGGTTCTCTCCAGCAGTCTGTGCACATTTCTGTCACTTATCTCCCTAGCTCCTTGGCCCTTGGCCCTGACAGATCCCTGAGAGAGTCCCGTCTATCCCGTTCCTCTCTCTGTACCCTACCACATGCTTCCTCTCTTCCTTCTCGTGACTGGGGCAATGCGAAGAGTTTATGCTGGTGTCCTGAATATAAGCAATTTCAGTTCCAGTTTGACCAAAAGTTTTGCTCTTGGAAGTGGGCATAATTTGGTGTGTAGAGGTGGGAGGTAGGAAGGAGAAGAGGCTTCTGGATTGCACAGCTACAGTCCTGCCTGTGCAGAGGGGAGGAGAGGAAGGGGCCAGATGGACAATGCGGGTGGCTTTTCTGGAACCAGGCATTGATTTCCACCAACAGAGCAAAGCCAAGTGTCTGTCCAGGGTATTCTGGAAGAGGTGCCATTCTTGTTACTGCACGCTACGTTGTGGTGGCCCTTAATCTCCCAGTAGTTATATGGAATTGCACCCCAAAGGGAGCCATGTGGTAGAGCTGGGCTGTGATGTGAACACTATCCCTGTTTCTTCACCCAGCCCCGTCCCACTGCTGCTCAGTTTACTTGTGGTGGACATTTCCTTCTGATGTGTTCATTACAGGCAAACTGACTCTTGGTCTTGAGACATCGTGCAGGACTGAACTGTGAAAAAGGTTTATTTCAATGTATTGTGACGTCGGTGCCTTTCAGGCATGGATACCCCAGCTTACACAAATGTGTGAGCAGATGCATGCAGATAAAGTGTATACTCTTGTGCTTATTCTTTAAGTAGTCATGCCTTGCTCTTCGAGGTGTTCTGGGTGTTCTCCCAGTCTGTGCTGACCTGTAACCTGTGTCCATTCTGCTTCCAGTTGACTCTGACTATCGTGCGGCAGACGGGGGGGCTGGGCATCAGCATCGCAGGGGGCAAGGGCTCCACCCCCTATAAGGGCGACGATGAGGTAAGACCCCCCGACTCTGTAATTATTGAAACACCCACTTTCAGGGACTGTTTCTCTGTATGGAGGTTGGATGTCCGTGTGGATCAGCTTTGTGGCTGGGCTTCCAGAGCAAGGTGGGAGCAGCCCCTGATGCTGGAGGCTGGGGCTGGGCAGGCTCGTGCCTCTGGAGCGCAACTTGTTGTACCTTCCTGCTCCTGACCGCAGAGCAGCGATGAGAACAGTCGTTCCTTTCCCATCTGTGCCCTGATGTGCAGGACTCACGAGGCAAAGGGCATGGGGTTGTCTTCCACACAGGTGGTGCCATCAGCTGCATCACGTTCTCCTCCCGCTGGACAAAGATTAAAGCCTCATTCCCTTTTCCCCTTTGTCACCGGTGGGGGAGCCCTGCAATGGGATTTCTTTCCCCTTTCTACCAGCTCCTGAATGGGGTGATGTGGGTGTCCTGTCCCCACATCCAAGGTATGGGGTTGGTGAGGGATTTCCCCTTTCCCTGAAGTTGAGCGGGTGAAGTGGTCTCTTTACACTTTACAGGGTCAAGGAATGGGCTCTGCCTCTTCTAACAAGTAGTTTTGTTTTCAGGGCATCTTTATTTCCCGTGTGTCAGAAGAGGGTCCTGCAGCTCGTGCAGGGGTTCGTGTTGGGGACAAGCTTCTGGAGGTAAGAACCTACCTACTGCAAAGAAGTAAATGCTTCTAACAACTCAAAAGAGGAGGGAGAAGTATGATTTGGTATTTATTTGCATCGCACTAATTTGTAGGCCAAATAAAGCATCAGGAGCTGTGCAAGAGCAAAACAAAATCCCCCTGGCTCAAAGAGTTAGTTGTTTAATTAACATGACCGTTAATCTTTTGCTGCTTTCTAAGGGCAGAATTTGTTCCTGCATTCACTCTCCCTCTGTGCTGAAGTGTTGTGTAACTCAGGTGGGAAGAAATACTCAGCAGTGTGTGCCAGTGTTCCCCACAGGGCGACCAGCCGGCCTCTACGCATCTGCTGTCCCCTGTGGGGCAAAAGCGGACCTCGTAAGCTAACTTCTTAACCAGGGAGCCAGCCGTGTGCCGTACTTGCCTCTCTTCAAATTACGTGAAAACATGATTAGTCATACAGGATTGGGATGCACTTGAGGAAGGATTGATTGCATTCTGGAGGGAGTGGATGTCACTACAGCGCTGGACGGAGGAATAAGCGCTCTGTATTTGGGGCGCTGGCCCGTGTGTGTGCGATCTGGTGGGGTGTCTCTCGGGATCTCACGCGCCCCTGCTCACTGCAGCCCGCGTATTCGCAGTGAGGGCCTGGGCTTGTTCCTGAGCAGAAGTTCCAGTCTTTCTCACCACTTACCTGGCATTGACCGTGGTAGAAGTCAAATAAATGGCTATATGGTTCTGTAATTAGAAGGTTTTATATCGCTTCCTGAGAAAACCTTGATTCTGGAGTTTCAGAAGTTGCCTTGTTCGCTTCTGCAGTTATTATAGGATTTTCTTGATAATTCCATGAAGTTTAAGTCTGAAAAGTAATAAGCACTAGATCTAGCCTAATCTCTTGGATGTTTTACGGCCTTAAGTGTCACGGAGCACCCTTGTGCTGCATGGATCGTACTGCATTTTGCTGCAGAATGACTTCCAAAAGGGAGTCAAATCTTGAAGATTTTGAGAGATGAGTGATTATTCCTTTTCCCAACAGTTAAATTCATGGCACCCTGCTATTTCATATAAAGTAGGTCCTTCTTCAGTTACAGCTTTGTGAAAAGACTTTTTTTTTTCCCCCAGTTCTGGTTCACTTCCCATGATGCCCATTCATTTATGCCTCCGGAAAAAATGGATGTACGCTCACAACATAACTCAGAGATTTGTCGTATTCCTTCTAAAAGACTGTGTTATGTCCACAGTAAGATGTGGCTGAGGCACGTCAGACTTGGGTTCTGTTCTTGTTAGCTATGAATTGTAAGGAAATCCTCTTTACCCCTAGAGCAGGGATACAGAGCTTTGCTCAGTAATGAAGGCTGTGATGGGAAGAAACCTTAAATGCCATGAGGTGGAGGAAAAAGATTTGAACATCTGGTTTTCTGGCTGAGACACAGACAGTCTTTCCTGTAAGTGTGTGTTAATATGAAATGAGGTAGCTGCTACGAAAACAAGATTCTTCAGCTTCATGGGCCCCCGCTTTGCATTTCCTCTGTCTTCTGATGTGGTAGGACTTTTTTTTCTGAAATCAGGGAAGCGAGAGTGGAGGGAATCAGGTTGCTTCCCTGAGGGCTGCAGAACCCGGTGTCCTCCCTGCAAGTCCTTCACTAGTTTTACATGGAGGGGAAGGAAATGGGTGCTTCAGGGTATGAGGAGGCAGATGTCCCTGGAGGTGAACAAGGAGTTTTGTGACCTGAGATGTACTGAGACTTGTTAGTGGGGATAGTTCTGGGAGAGTGGTTGTCTGTCTGGCAGTTTGTTGCCTGTGGGGATGATACAGGTGATGGGAAGTGGGAGGTCCCTGGGAAGGTAAAATCCCTCTGAAAGGGCCTTTACTGCGCTTGGCAGGGGCTGCCCTGGCCTGGGACAGGCAGCATGTGTTGTGGGAGCCTCGTGTGCTGTGCGAGCGCAGGGAAGCTCCCAGGCGGGCAGCGGGTGACGTCTGAGAACTTCTGCTGGTCCGAGGTGTGGACCCAGCTCCGCAGGGGATGAGCTGCGCTTCTGCTGGGCAGTGGTGGCCAAGGCTGGGGCTGTCTGTGCAGGCTGCTGGAAGAACTCCCCGCGGAGGTAAGGGTTGTGCCCGGCTCTGTCTGTCCCCAGGTGAACGGCGTGTCCCTGCACTGTGCTGAGCATCACGTGGCAGTGGAAGCTCTGCGTGGATCGGGAAGCTCTGTCTCCATGACAGTTCTGCGGGAGCGGATGGTGGAGCCGGAGAACGCCATCACTGTCACACCGCTGCGCCCCGAGGATGACTACAGCCCTCGTGAGAGGCGAGGTGGTCTACGCTTTCCAGAGCGACCCGAGGGGGCACCTCCCACAGAGAGATATTCCACCTGCCTCATGCGCAACGAGAAGGGCCTGGGCTTCAGCATCGCCGGTGGCAAAGGCTCCACACCCTACCGGGCTGGCGACATGGTCAGTAGTGATTCCCTGGGAAAGAAGGTGCTCGATCCCCGAGTCTTGGCACTACTTGTGGGAGCAGCACGGGGTCTTCCTTACCCATGGGCAGGCAGCAGTGCAGCATGGCCCCAGGCTGGTGGGCCAGGAGGGCTCTGAGGGAGCAGGCCAGCAGGTCAAGGGAGTTGGTTCTGTCCCTCTCTGGGGAGAGACCCCACCTGGAGTACTGTGTCCAGTTCCAGAGCCCTCAGCACAGGAAGGACATGGACCTATTGGAGTGGGGCCAGAGGAGGCCATGAAGATGCTCCAAGGGCTGGAGCCCCTCTGCTGTGGGGACAGGCTGAGAGAGCTGGGGGGGTTCAGCCTGGAGAAGAGAAGGCTCCGGGGAGACCTTCCAGCCCCTTCCAGTCCCTAAAGGGGCTCCAGGAAAGCTGGGGAGGGACTCTTCATGAGGGAGTGGAATGATAGGACAAGGGATAATAGTTTTAAACTGAAGGAGGGGAGATTTAGAAGGGATCTAAGGAAGATATTCTTTCCTGTGAGGGTGGTGATTCGCTGTAACAGGTTGCCCAGAGAAGCTGTGGCTGCCCCATCCCTGGAGGGGTTCAAGGCCAGGTTGGACGGGGCTCGGAGCGACCTGGGCTGGTGGGAGGTGTCCCTGCCCAGGGCAGGGGGTTGGAACTGGATGGTCTTTAAGGTCCCTTCCAACCCAACCCATTCTGTGATTCTATGATTCTATGAGAGCCAGAATCTACTCTTAAGTCAGGGAAGGAGAGAAGTTCAGGAGGAGGAGGGGCTGGGGCTCACAGTCCCTGCCAGTGACATTTAATCTTGCTGCCGTCCTCTTGACACATATTCTGGGCTCTCGGCCACATGAAGGCTTTGCTGCAGCTGGAGGTGGCTCTAGAAGCAGAAGAGGGTTTGTGTGGAGTGAGGAACAAATGGGAAGTGCCAGGGCAGGGGAGGGGGCTGCTAAGGGGAAAGGGCTGAGACCTGCCTGGTGTCCAGGAACGATTCTGGAAAGCCAAGCCCCGGTGAGGGGAAGCACAGGCTGCTCTGACCCTTCTGACTGTGTTTCAGGGGATCTTTATCTCGCGGATCGCAGAGGGTGGCGCAGCCCATCGGGACGGGATCCTGCACGTAGGAGATCGGGTCATCTCGGTGAGTGGGGCCGTGCAGAGCAGGGGTCTGATTCAGCTCCCTGCCATTCCTCATACAGGGCCTGGTTTTCTGTTGTTGAAGCTGGATTTTGGGGGTCCTTTTTTCAGCTCCCAAGCCTCTGGGAGAGCATTTAATTTTGGTGGTTCTGCCCCTGCCTGTGACAGGTGGTGGGTGCAGTTAATGCCTCCCCGTTCCCCGAGCGCTGCGTGCGAGCGGCAGTACTGGAGAGAGGTGGTACAGCAGTGCCCTGGCCTGGTGTCCCTGCAGAGCCTTGCAGGACAGCCTGGGAGGGCATGGCGCCTGGGAGGGAAGCCCTCTGGGGCAGGGCTGGCCTTTCCCTGCGGAGAGCAGGGTGGCAGGGCTCGGCGCAGGCTGAAGCGGAGGGAGGCTGCCGGGGGGCGGTATGGAGCTGGGCAGGGCATACTGCGGCGCTTCCCTCTGCTTTCGTTTGAACCTCCGGCCCCAGTTTCCCTTCCTGTTTGTGCCGGCGGTATGGATCTCACTGCTGCCTCTAACCTCAAGTCTCTCTGCCTAACGTGTCCCTCGCTCCCCCTCCTGCGGGGGGTCTGCTGAGTCTCCCGACCCTCCTCCCAAGCTCGCATGCTGCCTCCGAGTGAAAGCTCCTGCATCCTGGTGCTGGTGGTGGGTTTCTGGTCCAGCTGCTGCGGTAAGAGCACGTGTTACCACAGAGCTGGCGTGAGTAAACACTGATACAGCCTTGTCAGTGCTGGCTTCTGTCTGCTCTATCCCTAGGCTGGGGGCTGTGTTGTATTTGCTCTGGCACAAAATTTTAGTGGAGCTCTGGCCCAGGTCTGGCATTTGTATCTTGGCAGGAGACTTGAACTGGTACAGCGTCTCTCCCTCCTCGCTAGTGCTCCCCCCTCCTCCCAAAATCAAGCCCTGACCCTGACTGTTGCCAGGTAGCCTAAATTATTTTGGGTTTGCTCATCTTTTGATGCTCCACCAGTACAGAGGCATGACTGAGAGGCGTAACTGCAGGCACGCAGCCTATCACGTGGTGTTCATTAGCTCTACCTGTGGCAAGAAGGAAACACAAGATGTCTGAATGGAGTCGAAAGTCAAACCTGTCTCCACCCCCCATTAGCAGCTCTATTTATATCTGTGGGCAGCTTCATAGGAAAAGCAGATCTAATTCCCTAGTAATAGCTTGCAGTGTCTTCCGACTGCAATGTATGGGCTCAGGGCCTACGGAACTCAGGGCCCTTGTTAGATTTTAGTGTGGATGAAGGGCCTTGCTGTCATTAGTCCTCTGACACCTGGCTGCAATGATGAGGGCAGTGTTATTGCACAGGGGGGAAATACGTCCGTGCCTGAGAGCGTGGTCCTCTGCTCTCAAGGACGTTACCTGTGCTGAAGCGTGTGCGGTCACAGGCGGTTTGGTGCTGAGCATCAGCTGCACATCAAATCTTGTGCTCAGTTACGGTGAAAGCAGGAACAAATTATTATCTTCCAGAAGAATACTTACCTGGTCTGGACTATTCACATAACTTCTGTGCCTTCCAGCAAGTGTCCGACGGTCCCTTCTCCGGCAGCCGTGCCTCCTGGCAGCAGTTGCCATTCTGCCTTTCCTGCTTGTGCGGTTCGCCAAGTGTGATATCCACACAGTGGTAGGGTTGCATCCCGAGGCCTCGCATATCTTCTCAGTGATATTTATCCTCAAGAATATCTGTTTACTGTGAGAGGTGCATGAGCAGCTGTGTGAGCTTCACTCCGTCTCTGGAGAAATCTGGGGCTGGGTTCGAGCCGTGGGGCTGCCCTGGCCCAGTGGCACTGGGTGTTGAGAGGGTGTCTGTTCACTTCAGAGCAATGCCCGCATAGCATCACTTAAATTCCCTGTTTATCACAACTCTTTTGAAGCAGTGGTTGCCCATTTTTTATTGGAAAGCTTTTCAGACTGTGGTGGTTCCCAGGATGTGCAGTGCAGGATGCCTGTGTCCCCCTGTACCTGCCTGGGGAAGGCAGGAGGGCCCTGGTTAGGAAATGGGTGGTCTCATAGCTCCAAAGCCATAGTCTCCTAGTCATGCCTCAGTTCTCACTTTGCCAAAAAATTTTTGTTGTCTTAGGAAAAGAAATACAGCACAGCTTCATACTCTTCCCCTGTGCTCTAAATCGTCCTGGACTTCCCTGCAGGGGAAGGTCTGGGATAGCTCCTTTTACGTTCTTAAGGGAGCTTTGAGTACATGGATCGAAGAGCCCAGCCTAGATCTCTTCAAAGTTAACACCCCACAAAAATCCCCAGTGATTGACTACTAACTCTCCAGCTTTCCCCATCTTCTAGTGTGTCTTGAGAGTCATCACAGGCATTTTGGTAGTGGGAGACGTGGGGCAGGGGGGAACGTTGGAGAGTTTGCATTGTGGGATGGGACCCTAGCAGGGAGGGTGCAGGATTTGGAGCAGTGGCTAAGGGCAGCTGGTTTTTTGGGACTGGACTGGGAATAGACTGAAGAAACCTTATTCTGGGGGAGATTTGGGACAGTAGTAGCACCGGGTGACACATGGGGATCCTAATGGGAGTAGTCTGATTGCTAAGAATTTGCCAGAATAATATAACTCCCCAGCACACAGAAAAACGTGTGGGGCTGGGAAAGGACAGATGACGCTCTTTCCCTTCCTCTGGGCACTTGGATAGCTGAACTGCGCTGGTTGCCCTTGTTCTCTTGCTAAGCAGAGACATAGCAATAAAGGCCACTGAAAACCAGCTGTCCAAAAGCTGGGAAGGCATCGTGATTGCCAGGTAATGGAGAAGTTAATGAGTAAAATGCCATCAAGGGCTGTCTCGGGGAGTTCCTTTGTCCCTGTTCTCTAGTCTGGGGAAGTATGGCTGTATATTTTTGGTCTGACCAAGTCTGACCATTCTCATCTTCTTGTCAGTGGCAGAAAGATAACCGAGGGGAATGCGTGAAGCCAAGAATGCATGCTATCACAGCAGGTCTGTCTGTGGAGTATGTTGGGCCTTGACCTGGTGATTAGAAGCCAAGGGAGAAGTCTCCTCTTTGTTAAAAATCGATGTATGTGGCAGACGGGAGGACCCAAGGGGATCCTCCCCTCCCAGTCCACTGGACACAAGGCCACCGCTTTTCCTCGTGCCCAGGTCCAGCCACCAGGACAGCTCAGTGCAAATTCGAAACAATGATGAAACACGCTGCAGACATGGCTGCCCCAGATTTACGCAGAGAAGAAGGGGGGCAGTACCTTTACAGGCGCACATACAAACAAAAACAGTCCAGGGCATGAAAAACACAGAGAGCTTAACCCTGTTCCTGCCCTCTGGCTAATGAGGTGTAAGGTTTGCCAGTGGAACATGCACGTATACTCCCTCGCTCAGCTCACGCAAATATTCATGTTTGCAGGTCTCCTCAGACTCTGGCCCAGGCCTCAACTTCTTCAAGGCTTTTTGGCCAGACCCTGAGCCTTTAATCCAGTTTCTGGGCTAGCTGTTGGGTCTCCACACATTTTGAGTTCCTGCTTGCTGGCTAGTCCAAGCTGAATTTTACGGGTAGATCTTGGACGCATACCCAAAATAGAGAGCAAACTCGCACAGCAGATACAAACGGAGTTTGATTAAAAAACAGAGCAGACTGTGGTGATCAGGTACAGGGCTCGGCCAGGTGTGCATACTGACCAGCGGCATGCTTGCGTATGATCAGCCTCTTTTGTTCTCTCCATTTTCCCATGCTCATTCCTCCCCTCTCCTCCTTGGCCACTCCCTTTTCCTACCCGTAATCCTGCTGCTCAGCATCCCATGGTGAGTGTTACACATTCCCACAATCTCCTTTAAAACTCCCTGTAGCAACTTTGCTCCTTCTTGTGAGAGCTGTTGTGATAACCAACGATAATCTTGATTTCCTCTGCATATTGATTCTTTAATGTTACCGTTTGAGTGATTCCTTTAATGATCCGTCCATGAGTGTCTTGAGCCTTGTCTCTGTTATCAGCATTTCGTTGAGGTTTGTGCACCTGTGTGTTTAATTTATTATCTTTCCTGCTTATTGCCTTGTCTCCTGTGCTCGACAGCCATTGCCCAGGTCCCTTTACATCCTTCCTCTCCCTGCAAGCATGTGCAGGCTGGCAGCGTTCACATCCCCCCCTTCATCCTCTCTGGTCGTGCCAGAGGTGTCCGTTTGGGGACAGTCCTCTGAGGAGAGGAGATGCTGTGGGGCTGAGAGTCTCCTGTTTGTGTCCAGCCCAGCCCAGGGCTCTCTTGCCAGTCTCCTTCTGCGTCCTACGGGGAGTGGGATGGGAGGGGGCAGGTCAGGTGAGGGGGGTGGTGGTGTTTATGGAGGTTCTGGACAAAGCCTTGTCAGACTGCGTGCAGCCGGTTTGTCCAGAAACTGCTTTCTTGGAAGGAGCTAGGGAATAACTATAATACTTCTAGGAATCAGACAGCGAGGAATCAGGCTACAAAATCCAGTTGCTGTGGCTGTTACAAAGTCACGTTATTATTTCATAAGCTGATCAAACTTCATCTTAACAGCTGTTACTGTTATGTCCCCGCTGTTCATTTGGAAAGCTTTTCCAGAACCTAAGGACTAGAAACCTTTTAATTTTCAGCTTCAGCTTTTTCATGGCAAGTTCCATCCTTTTAGCACTGTTCTTCTAGCTTAGCTCTCCTCCCAATATTCTGTCCCTCCTGTGTTCGTGGAGAACAGTCACATCCTTTCTGGTCCTTTGAGTTTCTAGGCAAGCTGGTTTAAATCTTAATTTTGTAGGAAAGGCTCTCTGTTTCCCTGCCTGTTGTAGCAACTTTTCTCTGCACATCTTGTTAACTTATGTTAGTTAACTTT
Organism: Alca torda; assembly: GCA_008658365.1. Lineage (NCBI taxonomy): Eukaryota > Metazoa > Chordata > Aves > Charadriiformes > Alcidae > Alca > Alca torda. The sequence goes on from CM018077.1 coordinate 164,856,101, forward strand.
TTTGTGTGTGAAGGATGAGAATAACATACAGTTTTCCATATGGGTTCTCTTCAGTGCTTTGTGTGAATGACATTATTGTTTCCCTTTATGTGCTGGAAGTACCCCTTTGTCTGAAGCATTATATCTTCCACTGATATTACAAGATGACTGTAGCTGTAGTTTTGAAATTATTTGGTTTAGCATATTGTATAATGTTTTCTTGCCCAAAATAATTCTAATTTTCCTTTTCTGTCAGCAAGTCTCTTACTGTGGACCAGCAGAGTCTCTTTCTCAGTGCTTCCAAGTCTTTTTATACCTGGGGTACACTTTTTATGGCTTAAAACAGACATCTTCCCCAGACTGCCGTGACATTGCCCAACATGGGCGGACAGCAGCCCAGTGGCCGGTGACAGGTCCTGTCGCACATCAGATCATGCTCTTCAGTGCCCGTGTCTGGGCTTTGAGAGTGACTGATAAGGGCAAATGGGCTAGTGCAAAGCCAGCTGATGCTATGGCACGTTAGTGTGCTGTGGCTTCGCTTCTGGGAATCGCTGTTTTTTCTTCCTCCTATACTGAGATCTTTGGACCCATTCCCTTAATGCAGCCTCTTGGCCTTCTTTTGTCATGACCCATTAGGAAAGCTGGAATGCAGAGCCAACGAGTGACAGGTACTCTCTTGGAAATGAGTAAGCCACAGCATAATCCGGGCAATAGCTGGATTTGTCGTGCTCCAGGAGGTGCTTGGTCTTTATGGTCCCCTGGAGCATCACTGGTGCTCTTAGGGCTTGGAGGGGTACAGAGAGGGTGGGAGAGGGGCTGGTAAGCTGTCTAGAAAGAGGATTGTGGTCAGAGCGGAATGAGCAGGTGCCTGTGTCCCTTTGCCAGGTAGGAAGGAGTAGGGTAAGTTACAAAGAGCTTTGAGGAACAGGCTTTTGAGAAGGGGCAGTGTTCCAGCAGCATGGGGTCCCTTAGGGTGCTTGGCTGAGTGCTTAAAACGACAGGGTGTACTCGGGTGATGGTCTGACACTGAGTTTGCGGGTTGTTCTAGATCAATGGGGTAGACATGACAGAAGCCAGGCATGATCAGGCAGTAGCGCTGCTTACCGCATCCTCCCCCACCATCGTGCTGCTGGTAGAGAGAGAGGGTGCAGAGCAGCTCGGCGAGGGAGACTCGCCAGGCGTGCCACGGGCACGCATGCACTCCCCACCGCCACCTCCCAGCCATGGGGAGAGCCCGCCGGAGGAGACGCCTTCCCTGCAGAGGAACCATCTGTCTAAAGGCCTGGAGGATCAATATCCCATTGAGGTGAGTCTCTCTGTTGGAATATGGGATACTGTAATCTTGGGTATTTTTCACTGGGAAAATTGGTAGTCTGATGAGGGCTGGCCCACTGTGTTATTGGGGCATAGAGAAGTAATGGGGAGCTGCCTTGTCCTGTGGTGCTTACCTTGTGTTCACTCGCGGAAAGCATCCCTGACTCCATGTTTTTCAGTGTTTGTGGTCCTTATATGATGTCCTTTATTGCCTTTGACTCTGCTTCTTGTTCCCTCAAGGAAATTCACCTGGTAAAAGCAGGTGGTCCTCTGGGACTCAGCATTGTAGGAGGCAGTGACCATTCAAGCCATCCATTTGGGATTCATGAACCAGGTGTCTTCATTTCAAAGGTAGAGTCCTGTGTGAGCAGCCTAGCAGTGGACATTCCTGAGCTGTTTAATTATTGGGGTTAAGATGAAGGATTTTGATGCAAGAGTCTTAGAAGTACAGTATAGGTTTTTTAAAAACATGGGATGGGGGAGGGATGCGTGCATATCTAAAGAGTTAGCTTATACTAGACATACTGCTGCTGTTGTAGAAATCTAAATGGCACGTAAAAGCCTGCAAACCTGTATAATTCGTGCTGAAATGTTTGGGGAGAATTAGCTTTTGAAAATGCTGAACTTATATTAGCTTTTAATGAATCCTGGAAAGATGTAGGCATTTCAGAAAACCAGTCATTACTCTGAAGGTGTTGGTGGGGTGAGTGTGTAACTGCAAGAAAAAACCAAGTGCTCTTCTGCCTTCAGGCCAGCGTCCTTCAACCCAACATTCCCTTTCCAGTGGTGGCATTAGCTGATGCTGTTTAGAGACAGCTCACAAGCCAGCCACCTGCTGCAGCTCATCCCCTTCGCAGTCCCACGCATCCACGCTTGTTGGATTAGGGATGTTAGAGAGGACGTTCCTGCCCAGCCGTTTCTGCATCTGTATGTCTCTTGGCCCTTGGCCATGCTGAAGCTGTCTCCTCTAACTCCCATGGCTGCAAGTCCCAGAACATCATCACCTGAAGCAGCACTTTTTGATTTGCTCTAAACCATTGTCCCACTGGTTACGCTGAGTGCTCCTCCATTCTTGTATTGTCAGTTTGGTAAGCAGAAGTCCTGTATTCAGCTTATTTACCACCTTCAGTGTTGTAAACCCCATTTGTTCTCCTTCCTCAGCTTTCTCTCCAAACTCAGGAGTCGTGGCTTTCATTTCTCCTTGCGAGGTGCTTCTCCATCCATACCCTCCTTATTTTAGTTGCCTTTCTCTGGACCTTCTCTAACACCACTGTGTCCTTCTCAAGATGTGGCATCACAGAATCGTTCAGGTTGGAAGGGACCTGCAGAGGTGATTTCATCTCATTGATGGCACAAGGCCAGCCGAGATCAGCTTGCTGAGGGCCTTGTCTAGTCAAGTTCTGAGTATTGCCAAAGATGGAGACCTCACAGCCTCTCTGGACTTGTCTTCCAATGTTTAACTACTGTTGTGGTGAACATTTTCTTCCTAATACCTAGTCAGAATCTTCCCTGTTACAACTTGGATCCCTTGCCTCCCTCCTTACACTGCTGTGTACCTTTGAGAAGAGCCGGGCCTCTCTTTTCTCTGTACCATTGTGCTAGGTAGTTGAAGACAGCAGCAACATCCCCCTTAGCTTTCTGTTTTCAAGAATGAAGAACCCCAGGTCCCTCTGCCTCTCTTTGTACAACGTATTCTCTGCACCCCTGTTTATCTTCTTGGCCCTCCGCTGCCCTCATTCCACTCTATCAGCATCTCTCTTGTACTCTGATTAGCGGGGAACGATCACTTCCCTCCGCTCGCTGGTTACACCCCCGCTGTTGCAAGGCACGCTGCCAACTTCGCTGCCTTTCACAGTGTACTGGATCCAAGCCTCTGGCAAGCAACAGGCCTCCTGAAACAGCAGATCTGTTTGGGAGATGTGTGCCTCTGTCCCTTGCAGAAGTGGTTTCCAGTAGGTTTCACCTGATGCTTCTTGTTGCTGCTGACGTGCTTCATTCTGGGATGGCTCCGGTGCCCCCTTTTGTGTAGTTTGTTTCTCCTCATCCACTACAGACACTATACCTATTTTTCAGATGCATGTCAGTTGGAGACAAGGACTCTTCCCTCTGTTGCCAGCAATCCCAAGCTCCCCGCCTTCCCCACCTTGGGAGCCTCTGCTGCTTGTTTAAGCATAACCCCTAGCTGACCCTTCTGTACGACGTGGGATTTGGACTCCTTGCTGCAAGGTTTCTGCAAAGAGCCTGTTGTTCTGTTCATTTTCCCCGATGCTAGGCAGTACGCTTGTCTCATCCTGCAGCTTCTTCACCTGCCAGCTCAGCACCTTCCAGTGGTGAGGCCACCACCAGCCTCAGGGAGAGGTCCCAGGCACTCCCTGTACCCCACGACCCTGAAAGCTGTATCCTTCCTCCAAAGCACCAGGAATACTCTGGCTGGTGCTGGGAACCTTACCCTGTGGCATATCACCATCATCCTTGCACAGTCCTCGGTGCAGTTCCTGTCCTGCTCTGCCTTTTTGGGAGCAGAGAACTGAACAGTGCTGGAGGTGTGGATGATTGTGTCCGTCTTGGTCTCAGTACCCTTCCCGATGATACCCAAAATTTTGTTGGCTTTTTTTTGTCTCTTCCTGCATGTGAAGCCCATGAACATGCAACAGTGTCCCTAGGAACTTTCCTGAGTTACTGTTTCTGGGTTCAGTGTTGTGTGTGCATGGTTTAAGGTGTTTTTCCATAGACTCGTTGTCTGCTGAAGCTCATGCCATGTCTTTTTGTCCAGTTTTCTTGACCCCTCTTGAAGTTCCCCACCACCAGGGTGGTATTTGGCTGCTCAAAATAGCACGGTATCATCTGCAGACCTGGAGATTTCACTGTTCACTACCTTTTTCAGGTCACAGGTGGACATGCTGAATAACCCCAGTCCCACACTAATCCCTCAGGCACTCCTCCAGTGAATCTTTTGTGTCCTGAGCAGCAGCTGTCCAGCCCTCTCTTTTAACCAGCTTTCAGGCCATTAAGACGGCCTTTCCTGCTATCCGGTGGACACAGCTTCTCTAATAGCCTTTAGTTTCAGACCTTGCCAAGGGCCGTTTGGAACTCCAGAAATTATGTCTACCAGATTCCTTCCTTCATGTGTTCATTGCTTCTCTCATGGTGCTTCACAGGTCAGCGAGGCAGGATTTGCTTTTACCAAAGCCAAACTAACTCTTACCCAACAAACCCTGCTTTATCCACATCCTCACAGATCTTACTCTTTCTTTGTTGACTCTATTGTTTTGCCAGGAACAGAAGTTAGGTTTCTTGGTTAGTAGCTCTGTAGCTCTCAAGATCCTCTCTGGAGTTGTACTGACACTGTCAGTGCTGGTACAGTGGCCGCTTGTAACGGTAGATGATGCACGGTAGATAACCTGCAGTCCTGCAGGTTAACATTTGGGTTCCTTCAGAGTTCTTGCGAGAAAGCTGTCTTCTGGTTACAGTCACAGGCAAAATAATGGAAAAGCTGACGTGGGATTGGTTCAGATAAAAATGATAATATGAGAATATAGGAACATGTCTTTATGACAGTGACACTTTAAAGCAGATCATCTCCGTTCTTTCCAGTTTTCACAGGTATGTTACCTCTTGGGGAACTTTGTTGCAGAGAGAGAAGTCAAAACAGGCCTCAGAGGGTGTTGGAGGATGGCCTAGGGACCCAGTTTCTCTCCAAGGACAGACGGAATTTCCTTCTCTAGTTGTAATGTTAATGATTCTCTGTAGGTCATTCCCCGTGGACTGGCATCTCGCAGTGGGCTCCGTGTAGGGGACAGGATCCTGGAGGTCAATAGTATTGACCTGCGCCATGCTACCCACCAGGAAGCAGTGAATGCCCTGCTCTCCAACAGCCAGGAGCTGACTATGTTAGTAAGGCGAGATCCGCCACCACCTGGAATGCAGGTAGGTTCTGAGTGAGAGAACTGGGGGCAATCGCACTCTTCTTAATAGAAGGATCACTTTTGAAGGCAATTTCTTCTGTAGCTGGAAGTCTGGAACTAGGGCACAACCAAACTTCTGTTTGAAATTTCCTTCTCTTGTGGAAGAATCCAGTCTCTTGTAAGTACATATCCAGTTGAGGACTGGGGATGCCGTGCCCATGGTGATACTGCGATCAGAGAATTACCAGATTTCATGAAGACCAGACCTGAACAGGAGGCAGAAATACAGAAAGGGCAGAGCCTCATCAAAAGGAATAAACTGTGCCAAATGAGTGAAAGGTCTAATTCGTGTCCTTTTCAGGGCATTTAGAAATATGGCCAGCTACTAGGAGTGTTTTCTCAACAATTCCAGTCTGAACTTGACCCAGAAACAAGGATACTTTTTCTGTGTTTACAGGAAATATGCATTGAAAAGGCTCCAGGAGAAAAGCTGGGCATCAGCATCCGGGGTGGAGCAAAAGGTCATGCTGGAAATCCCTTTGATCCCACTGATGAAGGCATCTTCATTTCTAAGGTACCAGAACACTGACTCTGCAACTTGGCTGCATGCAAGGACTGCTGGGGAAAAGGGGGATCCCCGTAAAGGGGGATCCCCGTGGAGTTTGTTTGATGGGCTCCCTGCACTTTTCACTGGGTACGTCAGTTCTCCCGGAGTATTCTCCGTTCACTGAAGGAGGCGCATCTGTTTCCTTTCATATTTCCTTCTCTACAACAGCTCCAAAATTTCTTCTTTCACTTCCTGTGTTTCCTTTTATTTTGCCTTGGTTTCTTCTGCTTTTTTTTTCTGTAACATGAACCCATACATCTTTTCTTTTCCCCTTTTCCCCTCCATTCCTATTGCTTCCCCCAAATGCTTGTGGCCTTCCTGCCCACTCAAATATGCATGCTCTTTCCTCCTTTCATCGAACGCATTATGAATTGCTCACTTTTCCTCCTGTGCCATGCACCATGTGCGTAATTTTGTTCCTTTTCCTTTATAAATGACTGCTTCTGTGTGTACTTATTTGTCGTGTTACTTTTCCCCAGGAAGTAACACATATTTCCTTTTCAACAATATGCTGTGTATAAGCGTATGCTCCTCCTGACCCTTACCAAAAACTATTGCCTCTTCTTTCTTGTTAGCAACCGAGCATAGTGATAAGTTGTGTAATTTTTGGTCTTGCTGCTGACCAAAGGGAGACTCTGGATGCTCACGTTAGTGTCGCTGGTGCCCTCTTTAGCTGGTACGGTAGGGCAGAAACTCTGCCTTAGCTGTAGAGGTCTTAATAATCCCTGTGGGATGGTGGACACTCCATAATTGCCAGTTAACCCTTCCTGATAATTGGCTACTTTCAAAGAAAGGGAATACTCAGCATTTGTTATTAAGTGGATATAACTTCATTATCTGAGTTTTAAAGTTAAAAGAGTAAATTCACTTTATCAACGTAATAGTTGCACATTCAACTGCAATATTTGTAATAGAAGTGAAAGAAAACCTATTATTGTAACATACAGTTATTTTTAATGATGAGGTTTGTTTTTATTTTCCGGTGTTGCAGCATTTAGGGGTTTGGAAGGCTCACAGTTTAGCCCCATTGCAGGGTTAATTTCCCCCTTCCCCCTCTTTCCCTTTTAATAGTAGTTGTTTTAGCCCATGGAGAACCAGAGCACTGAACTTTTCTGGTCTCCCTTCACCTGTATTACTTAAGCTTGATCTCTCTTATCTGTCCTAACCAGAGCATTTTTCCTGCTTCTCTTGTTTTGTCCATATATTTCCAGTAACTGAGAGACAAAGCAGTGCTTTTTCCTCTTCCCCCTCTTTGGATGTCTGATTACTACTTCCTCTCTCCTTAGTTTTCCTTAATTTGCATTTCCATGAGTCCCTTAATTGTCATTTTTTTAAAAAGTTGTAATCTGGTTCTTCCTTTCTGAAACCTTCTTGATGAAGTGTTACATGAGAAGTATAAATTAGATCTAAAATTTGAAATTCGTGATCTATCTCAGAAGGGATAGCTCAGCGTCCCTCGGTGACATATCAGTAATACAGATGACAGTTGGCATTAAGGACATTCTTCTACATTAACTTCACCTCCTCCCATTATTTCTGGGTGTTCTACTGTCACACTTATGCACTTGCTCTCCCTGGAAAAGAAATTGTGAGTACTCCGTCTTTTTCCATTCAGCTGCATGTCACCACTTTTGTGCATGCACATCCACCCACACACACCTAAATGTTTTCCTTTACAGCCCTGAAGAAATTACGTGTAGGCATGCATGGCTGCTTTCCCTCCTCCCAAACCTAAAAAAAAAATAAAAAAAAAAAGCATGCAGCATTTTTTCTCCTGTTTTTACAGGTACTTTATTAAACATACGTCTGTTGTTTTTTCTCCAAAACGGCTCTCATAAATCCAGGAAACACCCATGCCTTTGGCTTGTTCTGGGTTTTTGCCTCTCTGATCCCAGTAATACGTGGTGTGCAGTATTCCGTTCTTTCTTTCCCTCCTCTGATGCTTCCATGCTACCTTGGCAGCCCATCGTGCATGCTCTCACGTTTCCCCCACCCAGCAACCGACCCGTGTGCCCTTGTGCTCTCTGTGTTCTCCTGTCATGGATCTACAGGCTTTGCTGGAGATCCCTGACCTTGACTTACCCTTTCTGCGAAGCCTTTGGGTAGCGCTGGTCGTCGTTCTCTTTGTAAAGCTTAGTCCTGTTGGGTCTTGGCCTTTGGGACTGGGCCGTTTGTCTGTCTCCGGTGTTCCCAGTGAGGTCTGACTGTTCCAGACATACCAAGGTCTCCACTTGGTCTGGCCTGACTGCGTGTACATCCCATTTTGTTACAGGCTTTTTGGTTTCCCGTTAGAAAAAGTAATGCCCATTTGGTGATTCTGCTCCTTTTCCTAAGGCACTTTAAGTTGTATCCTTTATTTCTGTCTGGTTCTCGATAGTAGCTTGGCCGGTCGCCATTTTTCAATTTTTTTCTCACTTCCCCAGCTTGCAAATTCCTCCTCAGCCTCATGTTTGCATGTGTTTGGGGTGTTTTTTGGGGATTTCTCCTTCCCCGAATTCCCCTGTTCCTTTTCTCTTCCACTTTGTACGCACAGCAAGTCCTGCAGTCTGTTTTCCCTGTTCCAAAGGGGAAAAAAATGAATAAAACTTGCCTTTACTGCCGTTGGTGGCAAAGCATGCCTTTCCATTCTCTCCTCAAACACACGTGGATGCTTCCCCCTTTAAGACAAACTCTGGCTTTCACGTGCGTTACCAACGTGCTGCATGCAGCTGCTTGCCCTGCTCAGCTTGTCGGCGTGAGGCGAGTGTAAGTTCTTGTGACCTGCTGAAGAAAGAAAATAGGAGTTACATGTTATTTCTCTGAAAGAGGGGATGGAAAATGACAGACGTGCATGATTTGTTACACCTGTCTCTGCCACGAAGACAGTGAAAGTCTGTATGCCTTATTTATCTCTATCCACAAAAATTATCCCAATGCTTGCATTTTCTGTGTCTCTCCCAACAAAATTTACTACACTTTCCTTTCTGTGCAGATAATCATAGATGCAAGAGCTTGCTTTCTCACCTGCTTCATTGACAAAACAAAAGCAGTTTCTTTCCTTGGGACAATGCATTCCAAATACAGATTCTTTTTATCTGCCATAAGAGATATCTTCCACACCCCTTTCCTCTACCAAACTGTACACGTTCTTCCTTTTCTACCCTCTCCATAAGTATATATGCGTACTTCCAGATGCTTTCCCTGACATGTAGCCGTAGCCTTTTCTCCGTTTCCTTTGTTTCCTTCCTGAATCCTCTCGCATTCCTTCCTCCTCATGGTCCCCATGCTCCTTAATCTTCTCTTGCCCCCGAGGTGATAGCTTGATTCCCCTGTTTGTTATAGGTGAGCTCCTCTGGGGCTGCGGCCCGGGATGGCCGTCTGAAGGTGGGAATGCGGATCCTGGAGGTGAACCATCAGAGTTTGCTGGGAATGACGCACACGGAAGCAGTGCAGATACTCCGCAGTGTGGGCGACGCGCTCCTTGTGCTGGTGTGCGATGGCTTCGATCCCAAGGCTGCAGCTGCCATTGAGGTGAGAACTGAAGCGCAGGGTGCCCTCGTAGTGACCAGCACCACAAGGATCCACCTCTGTCTTCATAGAAGATTGATGGATTTTTCTGACCATTTGCTGTAGATTTCTTTTTTTTCCAGGTCCCAGATTTCAAAGTCTGGTCTCCTGCTGTATGAGCTGGAGGTGGTTGCCAGTTCACAGAAGCAATGGTCTCTAAAAACCATCTCTCTTCTGCTGGTAACAGAACTGTTTCACAATATCAGTGCGCTGGTTAGTAATGTAGTTCTCGAGCTAATTTTCACCAGGCTACTTATGCCTATTTTTTTTCTTGTGCCAATGTTATATTTAAAGTAAATTGTCTGTCTTTTTATTGGTGTTCACCTTTTCCTGCAGGGAAACACTTAACCCATAGCAATCCTGTGCTTTCTTTTTTCAAGGCTTAGCAAATAAGCTTTTTTATTCTCCACTGGAATACGTACCCAATCGCCGGTCACCGTATCCTCTTTCTGTAACTGTTTCGATTTAAATTCATCTTTTTTGGACCTCAAGTTCCTTGAGTAATCAACAGCTGAAATAAGGTTTCAAGTTGTCAAAGAGTTCTGACTTGCCTAGGATCATCTTGGTACTCTGGATCTGGGAGCCCAGGATATGGAAATTTTTTGTATGGTACCCTGTGGGCTTCCACCATGTTCTATTGCCTTTTTGCTTTGCAGATGTCCCCAGGAATTATTGCAAACCCTTTTGCTGCTGGTATCGGGCGCAAGAATAGCCTGGAAAGTATCTCTTCTATCGATCGGGATTTAAGCCCTGAGGAGCTGGAGATCCTACAGAAGGTGGGTATTCTGGCTACAACTGGGAGAATGTTATGGAGCGGAAAAAGTTTCTGAAAACCTCTGGTCTCCCATGGTGCATGGAATCTGCAACGTAATGGGTCATGGACTTCCTTTTTATGGGATCAGCAGGTCCCAGCACCTTCGTCAGGAATGCGCTAGGACGGGACTCTGAAATCTTCGTGAGGTTAGAGGTGCTCCGAGGGGGCAGAGAGCACTGGGTGAAGTGGCTCTAACTTTGGTCTCTCCTAGGAGATGGAAATGGTGAGAGAAGCAACTCAGTGGGAGAGAGAAGAAATGGAGAAAGTGGTGAGAGATTTTTCATGTAGCAGAATCTGTTCTGGGCAGCGGTTCTGCCGAGCCTGTGAGCCCTAAGGAAAATGGCACAGATTGTCTCTACCCCGTCGTTAGTGCCTTGGGGGGCTTTGGGCCTTCTCTTCATAGTGCACTGCTCGGTTACTCTAGCTGCTTTTTGGCTTTGCCGTACCTTCCTATGTACCTCTTTGGTGGTACTCTTCTGTTACTTACAGAGCTCGTCTTTGTTACCTGATGGTACTTTCTGGCCAAGCCGCACCTTTGAGAAAAATGACTTGTTATCTTGGAAGTCCTGCATTTAATCACTTCTCCCTACACAGCACTCCATCACCTGGCAGAGCTTTTATGAGCAAAAATGAGAAGGCACAGCTCAAAGTTGCCCTGAATTGAAGAAGTGGCACCGTTAATCAATCACAAGTTTGTGCTCCTCAGTTCACGTGATCATTTTTATGATTCATTATGAGATTTTTGTATTTCTGCCTACTATTTCAGCCTTTCACAGGAACAGATTAGCAGAGTCAAGCCCCTCGAGGACTTGGGTTTTTTCTAGTTATCCCTTTTAAAACTGTAATTTATTCAGTCAGATTCTTTTGGAACATGAGGGAAAATTGAATTCCTCAGTATTGTCAGTAGGGAATCTGCTCTGGCAGATAACTATATGCACATTTTGCAGGTGTTTCTTCAGGTTTCCAATTTAGATACACCTAATGTTTCTCTGTGTTCTTTCTGTAGTTGTAATCACTTTTTTACATCTGCTACCCGACAAGTGTGTAGTTATGTTGGCAATTCTGGATGGAGGTCATCTTTATAATTTAGTTAACACTTGAGATTTTACTTGTTTTGGAAAAAAGGGTCAAGGTTTTGAACAGTCAGTGGCACAGACCGTATGAGGACAGAGCAATGAACACGAAAATGGCTGTATGACCTTGCTGTCAGTGACTGCAAGGGACTATGCAGGGTACGATTTTACGAAAGAGTGGAGTAGAGGGACAAAAGGGGTGCAGTGTGTTGCAGACTCCCTTTGAAGCTTTACTTTGTCAGCATGTACAAGAATAAGCCAAGGGATTTCTGTCCTAAGTATCTGCAAGGTGTTCTGATGGTGTTTGAGATCTGTACCTAGATGGGAACGCTTCCAGTGGAACGGCCTTGTAGAATAGTCTGCAACCGGATCTAGTTGAAGATGTCCCTGCTCGTTACGGGGGGGGTTGGACCATATGGCCTTTAAAGGTCCTTCAATTCAAACCATTCTATGAATAATTTGGGTAGGAAGGGACCTCAGTTCAGCTCAGAGCAGAGCCAATTTAGATCAGATTTACGTTTTTGCTATAAAATGAATTGTTCCTTTTGTAGGAAGGAACTGAGAGCGGTTTGTTGTGGTTTCGTAGTGTTACTGTTACAGCAAAGGGCATTCCTACCAGTTTTGTTTTGGTAGCCTATGGATTTGAATGCTCTAGGAGACTTCAGGTACTTTAACTCATTACAGTATTTCTAACACCTCTGCATAAACCAAGAGCAAGTCCGGCCCCAAACCCATGCTGCTCTGTCTGAGCAGATTCCATTAGTTCAGTCTTGGGTAGATAAAGGCTTTTCCAAAATTTATGCTGAGATTACTTAAAAATAACTCAGAGACTTTGTCAAAAAACAGAAAAAACCTTTATGTTTGGTGATGTAGCCTTGGCCATATCTCATTTTAAAAAGTGCTGATGGCGTTATGATAGCTTTTAATGGAAAATTTGAACTTGAAATTTAATTGAAATGGTTAATTTAAAAGAAAAAAACTTAGCAATAACTAGGCATTCAGCCATCAGCAATATTTCAAAACAATGGTGGGCATCTTGTAACAAATATTATTTCTGGAGGCTGAACAATACACAGTAATTGTGGTTCATCTTTCTTGGATGTTTTACTGTTGATAGATTTTAAAGCAATATTCTGAGGTTGCAGTAACGTGTATGTAAGGACTTCTAAGGTCTGTATTCCCACGAACTGCCTCTTCTCTCACTATAGTCTGGCTTAGTATAATTACAGTGCTGTCTGTCCCAACCTCTGAAGAGCTGAGAAGCATCAGCCTGTAGCCTAGTGATCAGCAGAGACCAAGACTCCCCTCCAGAATTGCCTCTGCCTTTAAAAGATGTCATATTTTTTGGTGCCCTTTCCATTAGGGTACTAGGAGGAGGTAGCAGTGGATGCTCCAGGCTCCTCTGACATCTCGGGATCCATGGCCTGAGACCCAACAGCAAAGACATGTTTTCTGTTGTTGCCTTTTAGCGTGACCTTGAAACTGGGATTCTGCCTCTAATACCGGTTTTGATGACTAAATTTATACCAGTGATGGAGCCAGCACTGTATGGTGGCCATTGTAATGCTGTAGGAAGTTCCTACCTCAGTGCCAGATCCTGACTAATACTATTTGTGTCACCGTTTTTGGACCTTTCCTCTAATACTTCAGTGTTTCATGCTCAGTTTTGCACAAGAGTGATAGAGATCAAACGTGTCTCCTTACAATAAGGTTGTGAACTGAAGAAATGGGAAGGATTTTGGCTTTGCTATACTCACCGTTAGACCTGTAGAGGTTTTCAAATACCACCGTTGCACTCACTGCGTACGTCTCTCCAGTTCACTTCTTTGGTAATTCAGTTTTTGGTAGCAATAGTAGTAACTCCAGATCTCCAGGACTGATTCATGGTGCATTCCTCTGTCCCAACTCTGTAGCTGCAGTTATTTTTCTAGTCTTAATCCGGAGCTTCCTCAGGGTCTCCAGATGTTGTCAGAGATGAACTTTGAACATTCCAGAGCTCCATCTGGGCTGGCTGACCTCAGAGAAGGATCGCATACTGTCAGCTTGAACACTCGCCTTGCAGTTAACACTTGTCCAAAATAAGCATAACCAGATTCAGAATAGGTTTTAGCTTAAACATCCCTAAATATCCCTTTGGATCTTGTGATCTTCCAGAGCATTAGTGTCTTCTCATGTTGCTCATTATTGTCTGGAGATTGGGGGTGTGATACGGGACACTGATTACTTGCTAGTGGTAACGCACAGAAGCTTTTTTGAAGAGAATGGCCCAGGTGCTTATCAGAATTTTCAGTTAGCTCCCTCTCTGTTTCTCAGATGCCTTCCACCTCCCATCCTTCCAGCCGTGGGACTTTGGCACCATCTGGTGGGAGGAGCCGTCGGGAGGGTGGCAGTGCGCAATAGAATGGAAGAATGATGCTGCTTTTGTCCACGGCTCTCGCCCTGCAGCATGGGTGCTGGGCAAAAAGTCACAAAAGTATAAATGCACAGAAATCATTCTTTAAGACAAGTAACATATTATTACCTTCCTTTTGCAGCTTGGAAGCAAGCCTGTAGCTGGGGCTTGTGAGATTAGTCACTGGTCACTCTTGTAATATTCCTGTGCTGCACTTGAATGACTGAGAGCTGACCAGGGGATTTTAAGCCCTGCCTCATGCTCATACAGTTTCTGTCTCTAAATATAGTCTTTTGGCTGTGATGCTATTAACAAGCGTGTGATTTTTTTAGGTCTTTTTCCTTAGTGACAACTAGGCCTGTGCTCTGTAGATTTGTTTTTCCATTCCCTTCCAGCCTTTCCAGTCTGTGCTCTGTCGAGATGTCCCTTCTCACAATAAGCGATCTTCTCCTTTCCCTTGGTGATGGCGTAGCTTGTGCTTGGGGTGTGGGGGGGCTTCAGCTCCCGTTTCTTTTCCCCAGGACTGACCCTGCTGAGGATCTTAGAGACATCTGCTCTCTTCCCCTCACCTGGGGACGCCCTGACTTGTGTTGTTCGGGGTGTCTGTTCCCCTCCGTTTTGCTGGCGATAACTGAGCTCATGCAGAATTCCAGCTCCTCTTTCCCAACGTACGTGCTGGGTTTCTGCACTCACCCTCCTGGCGCCAGTGCTGTCCGTGCTCCTCTGTCCCCCCTCTGGAGTCCCTGCCCAGCATGGTGCTGACCTCTTTCCCTCTCTCTTTGCCTGCGCTGCTCGGATGCTGCTCTGACTCTGTCCTGTCTCATGGAAGGAGTGGATGCGTAGGGAGCTGGAGGCAGCCACGCAGCAGCTTGAGGAGGAGGCAGAGGTGAGGAGCACGGTGGGAGGGCTGGAGAGCTGCAGAAAAGGGCCACAACTGGACTTGAAGGCCGGGGAAATGTCTAAAAACGCTCATTCCCCATAACTTCTGTTCTCTACTCCCCCCCGCCACCAAAGACTTGACTTTTGGGTATAAGAGAAGGTATCAGAAATTAAGAAATCTGTAATGGGTTTGAGGAAGGAATGGTGAAAAACAATGGCTAGAATTAGAAAGGCAGACAAATGAAAATGGGAAGTGAAATCAAACAAAATTATACAATGAGTGTGAGTTAAGAAAAGATACTGTAGAGGAATTGTAGATTTACGCTCTCAAATGCCTCCAAATCCAGCCTGGAAGCCTTTCTGGGTGCTATTTGGAGAAAACTGGTATGTATGTCACGTTCTCCGCTCCCCCTACAAGGGAGTGGATGTGTGCACGTGGGGGCAGGAGGAGTGGTGGGGATCAGTGCACCAGTGGGTGACCAAGGGCCCAGAGTGACCTGGTCTCTGGTATTTCTCAAGCCTGGCCTCTGTCATGGGCCCCCATGGTTGTGTTTGGAACAATTCCAGCTTCATTTCCAGGCAATGGGAACTTTCTGCAGAGTTTGGAGATAAGGCCTGGGTTATTTCTAGGGGTGGTTTCCTTTTAATTGCTCTGTCTGGTTGATTTAGTTGACTTGTGGCCTGATCTCTTCCTGGTGTTTGTGTTTTTTTGCTCCCCCCCTACCCCTCTCCAGAATGTCACCAGCGAACCCTTGAGACTGGACTATCGGACCCTGGCTGCTTTGCCCAGCAGTGGCTTACAGAGAGTCAATCGCACTGTAAGTGAGGGGCTGTCGAGACGTGGGGGAAGTGTGGTCGATCTGTTACCCCTCTCCTTGCGCCCTGATGGTGAGGGATGGTGGTACTCTCTGCAGAGGAAAACTGGGAAGCGGAGCTGTGGTAGACGTTTACACTGTCTGAAACACGAGGTAGCCACAAAAGAAAGACTAGGATAAGAAAATGAGGAGAGCAGAGAGACAGGTTGCTTTCCACTTCGTAAGGGAGGTGGCCTTGTGTAATTGCCGAGACGCAAAAGGAAGTGTCTCGAACAAGCCAGAAAGGACAGCCCAGCAGAAGAGAAGCGTAGCTGGCAGTGGGAGTGTGCAGGGGATTTACCATGGAAGGAAACAACTACTGAAAGCTGCAGAGGAGGGAGGGGAGGGTTCTTCCTGACACAGAAGGTGACAATGTTGTGCACAGCTTAGCTGTAAATTCATCGTGGGATGGTGTTTAGAAAGGAGGGGGGATGCAGGGTGCTGATACCAGAAGTATTAGAAGAAAGTCAAGATCCATCTAGGACTGCAAAGGTCAAAGTGGCAGTGATTGCATGTCATGACTTAGCCCTGACACAACCTTGGACCTGCATTTCTGCCCGTGACCTGCATTTCAGTCCCTAATGTGGGATATGTGGCACCTCAGCCAGTAGAAAATCCAGAATTCACAAACTTTGCAGGTTACAAAGTCATTTGTCTCTCCTGCCTTGTTTAAAACCTCACCTCACCTCTCCTCTCCACCTTTGCCTCCCTTGGTCTTGATTTATCTTCCCTGCATCATCCCTCTTGCACTGGGTTTCTGCCTGCTCCTTCACACACATCCTCGGTCTTCACCTCCATTCCTTTCCTCCTCTTGCAGCGAGACCACCCTTTGCTGTCACCATCAGATTCTGCATTCCCATTCCGTCGTTTCAGGATCCTATTACCTTTACTGTCTCCATCTCGTTCCATCCAGACGGGTCTCCTCCCCTGTTCATCCCTCCTCTCGTTGACTTCAGGCCCTCTTGCTTTTCTGCTTTCACACGGACTAGAGCCCTGCTTTGTCTCCAGCTTTGTCTCACTTTGTTCCTCCCCATACTCCCCAGCCCTTGCGTTTTCTCTCTTGGCTGTTCACACAGAAAAGTATTATCAGGAAAAGGTTTAACGTATTTTTAGCATCTCTTAGTGTAACTTAGTAGCTGGAAACGAGGGGAGAGCCAGCCCCACGCAAGCAGCTGCCTCTTTGCTGTACAGCCCTTGTGTCATCCAGAGAGAGCAGCATTTGGGAACTTGTGCCTTAGCAGCCTGTGTCAGCCCAGGAACGCCTGGCACTGGAATGTGGGGCCGAACACGCTGGAATGCCGGGGTGTATGGGCGGCATCTATAAATGTCCCATTTCAGGGGAAGGGCCAATTGGTGCCCAGGTTTGTCTTTTTCCAGCTGTCATTTGCCCAACCCTGTCTTTGTTCTGTTTGAAAAGCCATGTCTGCCTAGATGGTGAGTGCGGGGAGGTACGGCTCTGGTGTTCCTTCAGGGGCTGCACCTCGCCGGTGTGGTGGCTGCCTGGGAGACTCACACATGGATCAGGCCAGCCAGCAGAAAAGCATGCGGTTCAATTAACAGGTTGTCTATCTCCAGGCAGTCTCACTGGATTAAGATGACTATCTCCTGGTTCCTGTAGTATTTTTTCCTTTCTTTCTGTCTCTAGGCCAACTTTCTCACCACATAAATTCTCCTCCAAACAGTGTCTACATATCTTCTCTTCCCGTATAGTTCCCTGCAGGGGTGTTGCAGGGCCCGCCGTTCCTCATATGTTGAACAGGAGGAGGTGCAGACCTCTGTCGTGACTGCTGTGGATTGCGGCTGGAATTTGTCATAATAATTCCCCAAGAATTGCCCCCAAAGAAGGGGGCAGATGTCTGTCCATCTTGGATTAATCTGTACTGCTGTGTATCGGTCCTTTTGTGAGCAAGATTTAACAAAGGCATACTTTTCAAGCCTGTTTTGTTTGTATACTTTTAAAACCCCAACTGAAAAATTCCAGTTGAAAGCTGCATGAGAACGCTCGTCTCGGTGATGCCCTGCGGCTGTGCCAGCGTCTCAGCTTCTGCAGAGTACCCCGTGCACTACAGTGTCTGGATGCTGCCATTGCAGCAATAAAAGAGCCATTATAGCCCCTGTCTTCTGCAGAGTACAGGCTTGAAAACCATACCCATTAATTACTGCATCTAGGCGCAGCAAACCACTTACAATCTGGTTTTGCTTTCTGGACTCTAAGAAACAGACAAGACTTTACATCTCTCAGTGTCTCACCCTGGTTAGTTAATTAACAGTCTGTACTTTCTAGTTGGAATCTATTTCTCTTCAATTTCTAGCCATTGATTCTTTCTCTGTACTGGTTCATTAGTTTTCAAATTAGATTTGTTTCAGTCTCTGGGGCAAAGTGATGGATCGGAACTGCAAATGCATTTCTTCTGTATCTGCCTTGGAGGGCAGGGGTAAAACACGATTGTCCTGTCTGCGAGGCTGGGGAGTGACAGAGGCAAGGCTGGGAAAAGCACATGGCATTGCCAAAGTCTTTGCTTACCCAAAATAGAAATTGTTGCTTGTCTGATAAAAATAGCCCACTGTGAAGCAGAGGCAGCGAGGCATCCTGCACTGGAATATGCTGCTGCAGCAGAAGCGCTGGAGATTAAAGCGAGGGGTAGATGAAGCTTGGTTCCAGTCACGTCCATGAACAAAACAGGCATTGAGGCTCCCCGTGGACTGTCAGACTTCATGCAGTCTTAGTGAAGGGACATCTCCACCGTGCCCCCAAAACGTTGTTTGCTTTTTCCCAAAGCAGGCCTTGGTGTCGGTGGGAATCACCCGGAACCCAGGCTGGTCAGGGTTTGTGCTCTTCTGCTTGGCGAGGGAAAGCAGCGGCGCCCTCAGAGGGGCCTGGCTGAAGGACCGACAGACCCACTTAGCGGTGGTGGATTGCTGGCAGGGTTTTCGTTACAGCATCCCCCCTGAGCAAATAATGTGCCTGAAAGTACTTTTTGCTTGCCGTAACTTTACGTTCACTAGAGCTCTTGCTAGTGTAGTTTATATTGCACTCTGGGAAAAGAAGGTTGGAATTTGGGGGTTTCTTGGTAGGGTTTTTTGTCAGTGGAAAGTCACATAGCTGCAATAGCAAAATTTCTAAGGGTAGCACGGGCTTCACTGTCTGCAGAAATATGATATGAGCCAGGGCTCTGCCAACCAGTGCTTTAGGTTGGGTTGGGGCTGGGGGGTTAGGGGAGGGCCTCAGGAATTCCTGAGCCTCTCAGCTGCCATTGTAGTCACCAGCCCACCCAGCCCTTGAGAGCTATTTTTGTGAATGCTGCCATGACACAGGAGTTGGAGAATGTGCTCTGAGCAGAAGAGGTCTTTCTGCTCCCTGGCAGGCACTTGGATAGAAGGAGATTTGATCATTGCTCTCTGATTATCTCTGCTTCCCTAAAAGAAGGCTTTGGCTGGGGTAACAAACTCTCTTTTATAGTATTACAAGAGGAAAGGTCAGTGCTTGGTTGGGTTGGGTGCAAGTTGAGCCTAGGCAGAACTGGAGCTCTGTTTCAGTCCTGCCTTCACTAAGAGTGCTCAAAGGGATCTGTGCTCTGTTAGCTGTTATTTAGCTGTCTGTTAATTATTGGTGTGTATTTTGATGAAGTGGGGCCATAAAAGCATGTTTGCCCGTGCAGGTGTGATGGAATTGCGTGGGGTAGATGATATGGTGTAAGACTGTGTAACTGTATGGAAGGGCGTTGGAGCGAGGTGAGAGATGTTATTCTGTGTGACAGTGCTGGAACTGCTTGGAAGGGCGCTGGGCTGGGACAGTCGATGTAGGGCCACGTGGTGGTGGAGCGGAGTTGAGGATGTGCTGCAGCGAGGTGGGAGAGGACGCGTGCTGGTGCGGGTTTTGGCAGTCGGTTTTGCTGGAGAGCAGCAGCATTGCTGGCGAGCTGCTGGAGCGCAGGCTGGAATGTGGACGAGAGATGGAAGAGTGCAGGGAGCGTGCTCGTGCTGTCAGCTACTGGGTGTCTGTATTGCAAGGTCCTCTCTTGGAAGTAGCGCTTGGGATCATCACAAGACTGGTGATGGAGGAGGAGAGGGAAGGGGTGGTCATGTGGGCATTAGTACTCGAATTCTTCTCTCCCCTGTCCGTCAGCATCAGCTCTGTATTTTCTCCCTCTTCTCCTTTACTCTGTTCTCCTTGTTTCTTTCTGACCCTTTTGTTTTCCTCTCAGCTTGTTCAGTATAATAAGGCCAGCTCCAGAATGGAGGGCGACTGCGCTCTGCCGTCTCTGCCGGTGGCACGGGACAGCCGGGATTCATGCCCCGATACAGCCACCAGCCCCATCATCGGAAGCGTGGCTGGCCCTCCTCAGGACCCTGCTCCACCCGACCAGTGCGCCAGCGGGGCAGAAAAGCCCCAGTTGGACGAGCAGGATCCCACGGGTGGCCCCTTGTCCCAGGACCAGATGCCAAAGACGCCAGAGCAAGAGTGCATGATCGACTCCCAGCCCATCCTCTTCAGCGAGAACCCCTTTGTGGTGGCGAACCGCAAGGGGAAGGCAGCAGGCAAGGCCTGCCTGGGGGGGCCGCCCCTGGGCTATGGCAGGGGGGGAGTGCTGAAGACCAACCTGTACTCCAAGGCAAGCAGTCCCACGGCATGCTGTGTGTGGCGTGCGCTCACGCAGTCGAGGCCGGGCGCGTCCTACTAAACCCCTGCGCATGCACCGGACCCGGCGCCGGGCAGCACGAGGCCCGTGCGGAGGCCGGTCCCACCTAACACATGTCCTTTGCCTGCAGAGGCTGTCAGTCGCTGACGGTCGTGAATTGTCTTCCAGCCACTAATGTACCCCCGGTATTGCCCAGCGTGCCTGCTGCTGAGTCCCGCTGAGGGGCGGTGGGATGTGAGGCGACTTAGAGACTTTAGAGCACAAGTCCTTTGAGGAGCGGCTGAGGGAGCTGGGAGTGCTCAGCCTGGAGAGGAGGAGGCCGAGGGGAGACCTTCTCGCTCCCCACAGCTCCCTGGAAGGAGGGGGGAGCCGGGGGGGTCGGGCTCTTCTCCCAAGGAACAGGCCATGGGACAAGAGGAAACGGCCTCAAGTTGTGCCAGGGAAGGTTTAGGATGGATATTAGGAAAAAATTCTACATGGAAAGGGTTGTCAGGCGTCAGAAGAGGCTGCCCAGGGCAGTGGTGGAGTCGCCATCCCTGGAGGGATTTAAAAGCCGGGCAAACACGGTGCTTAGCGATATGGTTTAGTGATGGTTTTGTCAGTGTTATGTTGATGGTTGGACTCAATGATCTGCAAGATCCCTTCCAACCTGGACAGTTCTGACTCTGTGGCGTCCCCTGTGTCTCTGTGTGGGCAGGAGTCAGGCTGGGAGCAGCAGCGTTCCCTGGGTGCGGTGGTTGTGAGTGGGGAGCTGGCAGGGCTGGTAGAGGAATGAACAAACACAGCCCTTCTTAGACTGCTGAAAAGTAAGAGGCAGCGCAGCTGACATAGTTATCTACAGCCCTGGAGCACGCTGTTCCTTGAAGTGACATGTTTCAGTACATCTAGACTTTCTGATTTCAAAGGAGAACTTTGCTTTCTGCTCTGGGAAATCTGTTTGTGTTTAACTTTCTCACTCTTGCACAGGAAGCCTGTGGCAGAGCAAGGACTAGACCCAAAGATGTTACGTTCCAGATTAGCCCCACACCACTCTTCCCTTCCTTTCTCAGCCCTTTCGGATGTCTGAAAAACCAGAGAAGCAAAACACCACAAACAAACAGCCCCCACACACAGAATAAAAAAACAAACCAACCAACCAACACCCAGTTGTAGTTCTCTTCGATGTTTTTAGCCTAGTTCCTTGGTGAGAATTTGTTTTTCACAGATGTGTAGTCAGATAAGCGTAGAGCAAGGCATGTAGTTGAATCTCTGTAACATCTCAGGATATTAAAAGTCAAAGGCTGTGGTTTGGACATTACAGACATCCAGCTTTAGAGTTCAGAAGATCAAAAAAGCAGCGGTCACAAAGCACTGACCCTTTTTGCAGGTAGCCTTTATGCCAGATCGGCTATCACAAGTCTGAGGTGGGTGTCACAGTGAGCTGGAGCTAATCTCATTCCAGGCTGGTGTCAAACGGGATCAGTTCCCCCTGTCTGCACATTCTCCTCCTGTGTGCTGACACCAGAACTGGAGCAGTCGTGTGTCAGCTGGGTCAGGGAGGTGAAGTCCCTGAAAAGCAGTACTGTACAAAGCTCCTTCCTTGGGGACTGGTGAGCTGCGTGTGCTGGCGCACGGGAAGACTTGGGCAGCAGTAGCCAGAAGCAGGGTGACCGAGAGCTCTGTGCTGTGGAGGCATCGAAGTAGATCAGTTGACACTGCTACGTTCTCCGTCTTTACAGTGCTAAGAAGGATCAGATGTTTTCTGTGCTCCAATATAAACTTCATATCACATCTCCTGGCTTGGTCAGTAGAAATACCGTTGCCCAAGGCTGACTTGAATCCAATGAACATGATTCACTAGTGCATGGATATGGTATTAATGATTGCAGAACCCTAGATTTGCTTAAACAGTTCTCTAAGTCCCAAACGACCTGTTTCCACCATTAGGCATCTAAAATACTTTTAAATCATGCTCCTTTATCCTGTGGACGGGCTGCAGGTAATTACTGGGACTGTGCTCTCTTGCCATAGCTGTTGGGGGGGCTCAGCCTGAGCGTTGGTGATTGTAGGTTCCTGTGGAAGGGGCGAGAGCCTGGTCTTCCCTGTGCTCTGGACTACTCGTAAAGGTGCTACTAGTAGGCCAACAGCAATGGATGTGGCTGGGGATGAGTCTTGTCTCCTTTCAGTTGGGGTGGCTTAGTGCCTATACAACAGGTTTGCCTAGACTGTGGCCCAGTCTGTGGAGGGCTGAAGAGAAGTTGGAGGGAGAGGGTTCTCGGGGATGTCTTACAAGGCAGAAGGCTTTAACCTGAGTCAGTTGGCCTTGCAGGGTGTTTGGATATGAACGTTTAATGTCATTCCCTTGCTGTTTCTAGTGCTTTTTGCAAGTTTCTGCCATGTGACAGCTGCTCTTGGGCCCGTTGCTAACTCTGCTCTCTTGCGGCGAGGTGGCCCACAGTTGGCCTCAGGCTGGATGTTGGTGGTCTCCCTTGCCTCCTGGTCTCACTGCTAAGGGAGAGACATGGAAGTTGCTGCTGTACAGTAACTATCTAGCTTTGTCTTCTCTCTTTCAGGCTCCTGCGGGCGAGTCTGGGACAGGAAATTCCAGGCGTGAAACCCCCTATTCTCCTAGTAATCAGGTGAGAATGGCCTCAGGACAGGCAACGCGGGGAAGGGCAGGGAGGCAAGATGGCACCAGGGCAGAAGGGCAGAGGAAGCTGAGTGTGATTTCCATTCTTGAGAGCAATACCGTTGAGGTGGAGGGGTATCCAGCACAGGAGGCAACTAGAGAACTAGGGGAGGAACTCTGCTCTTTCAAAATGTCTCAGAGGCCCAGGAGTATAACTCGCTAGTCATAAACTCAGTGGAAAGTTATTGCTCTGGGGGGTAGCCTAATTTGCAGGGTAATGAGCATAGGAGTACCTAGAGTGACTACAAAGTGGTAGTTGTCTGTCATTTTTGAGAACGACCTCACCAATTCCTTATACAGAAACTATTTAATCCTGGCAATTGGTATATGGGAAGAAAATTGAAGGATCCTGCAGCAGGTTAGCCTGCCCTTAGGGAATGATATTCTAAAACTCTTTGGTCAGAGGCCGGCTTTCACTCTGAAATGGGAAGTTTCTCTATTTCTTGTAACTTTTTTTTTTTTTTGTAAACATTACGTCACTAGCTCTTCTTATTTCTCATAACTCTGATCTTTTAAATCTTGCGAAGTCTTTGATTTCACTTTTCATCCTGTGTCAGTAGGTTTCACAAATTAATTGAGCCTTTTGAAATTAAATATTCTTAAATGGATTTTTTTAAATTTCCCTTCACACTCATTACATGTTATTGGTTTTTATATTAGGGTGCTGGAATGAACTGAAAATTGTACTTTGTACTCTGTCCTTAGCCATTTTGTGTCTGTTGCATTCCTTTTGGACTGCAGCTGCTCTCCAACTCTTTGGTCCCACTAGCGCCCACCTTTAGCTGAATCATGTCGGTTCCCTAAGCTGGACAAAAGCTGTCTGCTCTTTTTCCTAGGTCAGTTCAACTTAGTGAGGTGAATTGCATCACCTTGGGGTGAGGTGACAATTAACACTGAAGAGAAGGGTCAGGACCATGTGCCTGGGAGCAGCGAATAGGACGGTGGAGCTGTAGTGAGCAGCAGTTCAGTCCATCTTCTAATGCTTCCTTGGCCTCTCTTGCATCTCCCTCAGTTCTTAGATCCTTTGAAATTGAGTCCCCACCAGGGACACAATAAGATTAGAAGAAGATACTCTTCACTGTAGTAATACTATTTCAATGCTTTCTCTTCCAGTTGCATATGTTTACTTATTAGCTTTTCTGAGAGCAGTTGCATACTGATTGGAGGTTTATTTTGGGTTGTTTGTCTTTAAGTTTTCCTTTTACCACAAACCTAGATTTTCTTTGAGATTGGGTTCTTTCTATCTAAAAGGAATGGTGTGGGGATGATACTCCTCATTCTACAATGGAAGGAGATCTAGATATTAATTTGCTCTGTCTTCAAAGATCCTCAGCTCCCAGTTGAAAAAGAAGCCCAAATCCCAAAGGGCAGCCAATGTAGCTGCTTATAGAATGATTTAGGATGGAAGGTCTGGTCAAAGACCACACTCAGAGCAGATCCAATTAGATCAGGTTACTCAAGACCGTGTCCAGTTAAATGTTGAACACCTCTAGAGATGGAAGGTCTACATCTTTCGAGATGCCAGCTCCAATATTTGACTACTCTCATTGTGATTATTTTTTTTTTAAAACTTGTATTTGAACGGAATGTCCCTTGTTCCAATTCGTCATAGGCAACTTTAGTAGTACCCCTGATGTTTTTGTTTGTCAGTGTCTTAGCATTGGAGGCTCAGTGCCAGTGTCCTTGCCACTAGCAACCCACTGGCCATAATGCCATCTGTGCTTCTAGCTCGGGATGGGCTTGCTCAATGATAAATTGTTTGTCTTTAGAGTCTAATGGTTTGTCATTATCCAGTTCCTGGGGCAACAGTGACCGCTTTGTCTTCTCATAGCAGCCATTGCTGACAGCAGAAACTTCCCAGGTGAAACTGTTCATTCTCTTCTCCCTAGACTCTGAGAAGAATTAACAAGGTCTCACAAATGTGTTCTATGGAGTTAAGGGCACCACAGGAGCATTTCTGCAGATGCAGACATTTGCCTTTCCAGTTTTAAGTTGGATGTCTCAAATTCCCTGTTATGTAGCACTTGGTGTAGTTTGTTCTATCAGTTCAGGTCTTTTGTATCATGAATTCTCTGTAGCTTGAGCAACGTATTGAATAATCTTCTTTTTCTCCTTTTTTTTTCTCTTTTATCTGTCTGTTCAGAGATGCATATGCCATGAAAGATCCTATTAATTTCTTAAAGCTTTTATAGCCAATTTCATGACTTTGTCCTTTATTTTAGCCTTTTAAGGTCTTCAGCAGGTTTGTTCACTGCTTTCATTTCTGAGATCTAGTCTGTGTGTCATTCTGAAAGCCTTTTTTCCTTACGTGGTCTATGGCTGTTATGAATTGTGACTCTGGGAGCTGTTCTTGAAGAAGCCTTGGTGTCACAATGCTGAGCCTTTAGTCTTGCTGGTGGCATTCTCAACCCTGCATTCTGTACGTGAGCTTTCTGTCACCTTTACATGATGTAATACTTTTTGGATCGGAGCCTTCCGCAGCAGTCTCCTGCATGTCAGGTAAGGCTGGATCTGGTAAACGTAGTTCTCTCTGGATAACGAATGATATACAAAATGGAACAGGTTCAACAGATAACACTGAAGGACACAGGGAAATCACTAGCCTTGTGGCCTGTACATTTTGTGGGGATTCAGGAGACCTGACCTGCAGGTTGTTGCTCCCGAGTAGAAGTTCCAAAGAATTACATCTCTAATTCTCTGCCACCATCTATTTTTAATGTAAATTCTTTGGTTTTAACATCTTGTAGTCCAGCTGGAATTTATGGGCTTACTTCAGAGCTCTCAGAGACTTACTGAGGGAAGTTGAAACCTCTGTGCTGAGGCTGCTGTCACGGTGGTCTTGCCTGGCCCTGGGTTCTGTGGGCGTCTGGCGGGGGAGGAAGCAGAGGGGGAGGAAGGAGGTGTTCGTGGTGGGTCTGTGCGTGCCGAGGAGGGCAGAGGGGCTTTCTCCGTGGCAGGCAGCAAGGTAACTGCCCTTGGGTAACTGCAGTCTCTGCGCTGGGAAAGGTGCTCGTCTCAGCCTCTCACGCGGAAAACCCGGTCTCTTCGTTTTCTCTCCCGTTCTCCCCTGACGATCCTCCCTGGCGTTGCCCCTCTCCAGACGCCTGCAGCCCCTCGGCCTGCTCACCTGCCAGGCAGGGAGACCCGCTTTGTAAGTGCCTGTGGGTGTGCGGTGTGCGCTGCTGCTCCGTGCTGCTCCCGCCCGGCACCGCTGCTCTTCGCCTCGTCCGCCGCCTCCCTGCTCCCCGCCTCCCGGGCTCGAGAGGCTGTTCCCTGCTAGCCACTGCTGAGATGCCATCTGTGAACGCTTCCTGGCAGAGAAGCTGTGGTGCTGGTGGCTTTGCTCAAGCTCAGTAGCAAGTGCAGAGGGCAGGGGATGTAAAAAGGGCCAGGACCAGCCGAGCTGCAGCGGAGAGGGTGAGGGTGGGGGTCAGTGCCCAGAGATGTGCGGAGAGAGTTGGGATTGCCTTCACTCGTGGCAGAGGAACTGGGAGAAGCTCTTGCGGGTGGGCTCTGGACTGCACCTGGCACGAAGAAGAAGGTATGGTGGGGATTAGTATGGGACTTGGGGGCTTTTCCCTGTACAGGGCGGGCAGCAGGGCAGGGGAAGGGCTGTAGTTGGGAGTTTTGTATTGCTTTTTATATGGAATGGTAAACTAAAGGCTCCCTGTATGGACTCCAAATTTACACCTGTGTTTCTGTTTTCAGGCTTCCATTAACTTCATTACATCGCAGGATGACAGTAAATCAGTAAGTACATCCGCCATGAGACCTTACTGCAATGTCCCTGTGCGTTCTCCAGTGCATAGACCTTGCCGCTTCCTTCTGCGTGTGCTCACTTCCAGCCCTGCAAGTCTCACTGTTGCCTCTTACTCCATCTTCTTCAGTCCTCCACTATTCCTCAAGTTTGTTCAAATGCACTGTCTTAAATAGTGCCAATTTGAAAACTTGATGCGAGTGTTTTTGCAGCTTTTATTCCTGCTTACCCATGCACCTTTCACTCATGTAGTTTTTGCTGGCTTACTCGATTCCTGCTTCTGCTCTCTTTAGTATTAGAGGTTTTGTTCACTTCCACACAGCATCCAACAGTGATGGCATCGAGGTCAAATCTCAGACTCCTGTCTGTTCTTTTATGTCTGAATTTCTAATTGGAGCCCTAGCTGGGTCTCATTTCATTTTCATCCCCGGCTTTTGCCAACACCGTTCCTGGCTGATGTTTCCCTACTGCATCTTCCACTCATGATGCGTACGTTCTCCAAGCTTTGACATACTCATGCCATACTCCTCTGACCCTTGCAGCCGCTACTTGTATGGCAAATTCGTCCTTGTGTCCTGGCCTTCTCTGTAACCCATTGGTCCTGTCTGACCATGACTTGTCTGAATCTCTTTGCCTGTCCGAAACACGTGCACCAGAGGCATTGTTTGGTGTTTGCCTCAGTAGCTCTGCCTCCCAGTCTGGTAGCTGGAGGCAGCAGCACAGCTGTGGAATTGAGATCAGGTGCATGGATTTGTCTTATTCACCTGCATGGCAGAGTTATCTTGCTGCCCTAACTGCTCGTTTCTCTTCTCTCTCTCTCCCTCTCTTCCTCTGCCTTTCCCCCTGTTGTGTGGTATTGACACAAGCAGACCAAGCCAGGCGTCATTCAGCCTCTTTCCCGAGTGCGACAAAATGCTGCCCCACATAATTCGGAGGACGGGGACAGCCCCAATCCCTTCCAGCAACCTGAGCTGTGCTTCAATATCCAGAACTCTGTAAGTGGCCTGCAGTTCCTTCTTTCTAAGCTGTGTCTATCTGCCCTAGGTTGCTATAGTGCCACTTTTTCTGGTGGGTATGGGTAGGCTGAACACTCCTTCCCAGCGCTGATTTTGTATAAAGATCACGTGCCATCGGTAAGGCTGGTCTTGTTTATGCATCAGTCTCAGTAAGAACCCGTACTCTTCCCAAGCAGAGTCATGGTCAGTGCATCCCATTAATTTTTCTAATGTAGATGAGCCTCACCAGACTGCCTTGTGTCTTCACTGACCCATTCAGGAAGTTGGGATTGTTGAAACTGTATTGTGGCTGAAATCCCCAGAGCAGTTACTGTTTTAGATCCTTATTTATGAGGTGTTATGTTCTGTTGAGGCATAAATCTTTCAGAACCTTTATCTATCAATGTCTTGTGTTTTGGAGCAAAAGCCAATACCATCTTGCTGATAATAAGTTTTATGATTTGCAAAATGATTGGTTTGGAATGATTCGTGTTCCCTGGGTTGTATGTTGATGGGAGAGAAGGATTTGGGTATTTTGGTCTTTGTCATGACAGAAGACGTGTATACCTGCAATATAGCCCTTCTCTTTTTATTGAAGCTCAATACCAAATTAGAGACCTGATTTGCAGACAAACAGCTATATATAATCCATGTAATTGGCCAAGATTCACATATTGTACAATCTCTTGTGATCTAGATGTGCTGTTCTTTAGCCCATGCAGAAGGGAACATCATCCACAACATACTTTAGCCTCAGTCCAGGACAAAGAAAAACCACAAACACCTGAAACTGAGTTAGTGCAGCAAGAAGGATTGAAGGAATGAATCGGGTAAAGGGGATTTGCTCTCTAGTAGAAAAGAAAGCGGTGGTGTCATTTCCACCCTACTCCCATTCATATCTGTGATGCTTTGAGCGGCTCGTCCCAACTCTTCTTCCTCCCTGAATGTGATATGAGGGGTCATGGGGAACATATGTGAGGAAAAGACCAGCAAAGACAAGTGACAAGCAATAGGAGGGTCCTCTTGGGCCTTATCAGATGTTTCTGAGTAAGTGGAATTCCGTGAAGGGAAAATTTGAGATCAAAGGCAGGTATTCTTCAGATTATAGATGCCTGAATGGGTTGCCACTTTGGTTTAGGAG
Source organism: Alca torda (assembly GCA_008658365.1). Lineage (NCBI taxonomy): Eukaryota > Metazoa > Chordata > Aves > Charadriiformes > Alcidae > Alca > Alca torda. Next base: position 164,884,665 of record CM018077.1, read on the forward strand.
ACTGTGACCGTTAGCCTTGAAGTATGTAGAAGTACATGCTCATCATTTTATAAACAGAAGTACAATAGTCACTGCAAAAAACAAATGAGACTAAGATCTCTTCCCATGAAGAAGGCCCCTTTAGTCAGAAATGCCAGATAAGGCCAGGGCTTATCTTTAATTTCCTAATAAACTAAATGTGGCTTATTCAGTCCCAAGTAGGGGTCAGAGTCCACTGTATAGCTGTCCTATCCAACCCCCAAAGCCCACTGATTCAAGTAGGCACACGCTACTTGAATTGGGTGGACATCCTTAAGGACTGTGACAGCAATATGGTCCCTCGGCCAAAACCTCAGTCACAAAATTCTGGTAAAGTCAGTGAGGATCTGTACCACCAGAAGTTTTGACACACCAGTCCGGTCACAGCAGTTTGCACGGCAGTTCGCGCGGGAGAGCACTGAGAGACTGCCAACCCAGCCAGGAAGCGATGGTATCTACTCGCAAGAAGACCATGGCATCCATGAGCTCCACAACCACCAGGTCTGATGCAGCCTCTCAGAGGGAGCTCCTGTGGGAACATGCTGCCACACAGACATCAGGCTGCAGAGCGTGCCCCGCGCTTCTGCCGGTGTCGGATAGCAGTGGTGGGCACGCCTGTGGGAGATGTGCCCAGGTAGAGGATCTCCTCTGATTGGTGACGGAGCTCAGGGAGGAGGTAAGCAGGTTGAGGGCCATCAGGGAACGCGAGAGGGAGAGAGGTGCTTGGAGCACAATCCTGCATCCCATGACAGAAACCCAGCAGGCAGACAGAACCCCTGCAGCAGAGAACTCCCTGTCCTCTCTCCCCCCGACTGAAGGTGGTGACCTGGAGGGCAGGGGGCAATGGCAGGAAGTTCCTGCCTGGCACAACAGGCGCCGCACTCGGGACTGCCTGGCGACTACCCCATCTTCCCGGGTGCCATTGTGTAACAGGTACAGTGCTCTGCAAGGGAACCTGGACGATGACAAACAGGATAGTTCTCCTACCTTGGAGGTGTCAGCGAGGTCTGGTCAGACCTCCCCCACATCAAAACCTCTGCGGTAAAGAAGAGGCGGGTTGTTGTCATAGGTGACTCGCTGCTGCAGGGAGCAGAAGGCCCAATACGCAGGCCGGACCCAGTACATAGGGAGGTCTGCTGCCTCCCTGGGGCCCGGGTCCAGGACGTGAAGAGGAAGCTTCCTTCCCTGGTACGGCCCTCAGATTGTTACCCGCTTTTGATCTTTCAGGTAGGCAGCGACGAGGCAGTGAAAAGAAATCCAAGGGCAATGAAGAAAGATTTCAAGACCCTGGGACAGCTGGTCAAGGGATCGGGAGCACAACACGTGTTCTCCTCTATCCCCCCAGTTGTGGGGAACGATGAGGGGGTAAACAGGAGGAGCCAGCAGAGCAATGCCTTGCTCCGAGCCTGGTGCTGCCGGCAGGACTTTGGGTTCTTTGACCATGGCCTGATTTACAAAACGCCAGGCCTGCTGGTCACAGGCAGGAATAGCTTATCTTGCAGGGGGAAAAGGGTTCTAGGACAAGAGTTATCGGGGCTCATTGAGAGGGCTTTAGACTAGATTTGAAGGGGGGTGGGAATGGTACTGGGCTTGCAGTGAGGTGCCAGGGCGTAGTAGCTTGGCACTTGTGGGAGAGCGTGCCAGTATTTCTGAGAGCCAGAAGGCACACCGCATCTCAAGGGTGAAAACTACACACACGACTCCCTCTCTGAAATGCTTACACACCAATGCACGTGACGTGGGGAATAAGCAGGAAGAGCTGGAGATCTGTGTGCGGTCACAGGGACACGATCTCATTGCAGTTACTGAGACGTGGTGGGACAGCTCTCATGACTGGAACGCTGTCATGGATGGCTGTGTCCTTTTCAGGAAAGACAGGCCAGCGAGGCGAGGTGGTGGAGGTGCTCTTTATGTGAGAGAGCAACTGGAATGCACCGAGCTCCCATTTGGGGTGGATGAAGAGAGGGTTGAGAGCTTGTGGGTAAGGATTAAGGGGCAGGCGAATGAGAGGGACACTGTTGTGGGTGTTTATTACAGGCCACCTGATCAGGATGGGGAAACTGATGAGGCTTTCTACAGACAGCTGAAGGTAGCATCGAAATCACAGGCCTTGGTTCTTATGGGGGACTTCAATCACCTGATATTTGCTGGGAAGACCAGACAGCCAGGCACGCACAGTCCAGGAGGCTCCTCCAGTGTATTGATGACAACTTTTTGACACAGGCGGTGCAGGAGCCAACAAGGAGAGGAGCGCTACTGGACCTAGTACGGACAAACACAGAGGGACTGGTGGAGGACATTAAGGCTGGGGGCAGACTTGGCTGTAGTGATCATGAGAAGACAGAGTTCAGGATCACGGGTACTATACACAAAACAACAAGCAGTAAAATTACAACCTTGGACTTCAGGAGGGCTAACTTTGACCTCTTCAAGAAACTGCTTGGAGAGATCCCGTGGGCTAGGGCTCTGGAAGGCAGGGGGGCCCAAGAGGGCTGGTTGGTATTCAAACACCACTTCCTCCAAGCTCAGGATCGGTGCATCCCTAAGAGCAGGAAATCGGGCAAGGGACGCAGGAGACCTGCATGGCTGAGCAGGGAGCTTCTGAAAAAGCTCAAGAGGAAGAAGGAAGTTTACAGTAAGTGGAAGAAGGGACTGACCCCTTGGGAAGATTACAAGAATGCCACCAGAGCGTGCAAGGATGAAACGAGGAAAGCCAAGGCCTCCTTGGAATTAAACCTGGCAAGGGATGTCAAGCTCAACAGGAAGGGCTTCTTCAAGTATTTTGAAGGCAAAAGGAAATCTAGAGAAGTTATGAGCCTGCTATTGAATTAGACAGGAGCCATGGTGACGGAGGATGCGGAGAAGGTGGAGTTACTGAATGCTTTCTTTGCTTTGGTCTTTACTGCTCAGCCCAGCCCTCAGTAGTCCCAGGGTTTGGAGAAAGTAACAGGGAAAGTCTGGATGAAGGAAGACTTCCCCTTGCTTGAGAAGGATCAAGTGAGAGATCAATTAGGTCAATTAGACATCCACAAGTCCATGGGTCCCGATGGGATGCACCCGAGAGTGCTGAGGGAGCTGGCGGAAGTCGTTGCTGGGCTGCCCTCCGTCATCTTTGAAAGGTCCTGGAGAACAGGCGAGGTGCCTGGGGACTGGAGGAAAGCCAATGTCACTCCAGTCTTCAAAAAGGGCAAGGAGGAGGAGCTGGGGAACTACAGGCTGGTCAGCCTCACCTTCATCCCTGGAAAGGTGATGGAACAGCTTGTTCTGGGCGTCATCTCAAGGCCTGTGGAGGAAAAGAAAGCTATCAGAAGTAGTCAACATGGATTCGCCAAGGGGAAGTCATGTCTGACTAATCTGATAGCCTTCTAGGATGGAATGACTGGATAGATAGATAAGGGCAGGGCAGTGGATGTTATCTACCTTGACTTCAGCGAGGCGTTCGACACGGTCTCCCACAGCATCCTCATAGGGAAGCTTAGGAAGAGTGGGTTAGATGAATGGACAGTGGGGTGGATAGAAAGCTGGTTGAAAGACAGAGCTCAGAGGGTCATGATTAGGGGCACAGAGTCTAGTTGGAGGTCAGTGAGGAGTGGTGTTCCCCAGGGGTCAGTACTGGGTCCAGTCCTGTTCAATATATTCATCAATGATCTGGACGAAGGGACAGAGCGCACCCTCAGCAAGTGTGCTGATGACACAAAGCTGGGGGGGGGTGGCTGACGCACCAGAAGGCTGCACCGCCGTACAGTGAGACCTGGAGAGGTTGGAGATCTGGGCAGAGAGGAACCTTATGAAATTCAACAAGGGCAAGTGCAGGGTGCTGCACCTGGGGAGGAATAACCCCCTGCACCAGGACAGGTTGGGGGTGACCTGCTGGAGAGCAGCTCGGTGGAAAGAGACCTGGGAGTCCTGGGGGACAACAGGGTGACCATGAGCCAGCGATGGGCCCTCATGGCCAAGAAGGCCAATGGCATCCTGGCAGGCATCAGGAGGAGTGTGGCCAGCAGGTGGAGGGAGGTTCATCCTCCCCCTCTGCTCTGCCCTGGGGAGGCCGCAGCTGGAGCGCTGGGTCCAATTCTGGGCTCCCCGGTTCCAGAAGGACAGCAAAGGGCCACCAAGATGATTAGGGGACTGGAACACCTCTCTTATGAAGAAAGGCTGAGGGATTTGGGTCTCTTCAGTCTGGAAGAAAGACGGCTGAGGGGGGATCTCATCAGCGCTGATAAATACTTCAAGGGTGGGTGTCGGGAGGATGGGGCCAGGCTCTTTTCAGTGGTGCCCAGGGACAGGACAAGGGGTAACGGGCACAAACTTGACCATGGGAAGTTCCACCTAAACATGAGGAGGAACTTCTTTCCTGTGAGGGTGGCAAAGCCCTGGCACAGGCTGCCCAGAGAGGTGGGGGAGTCTCCGTCTCCGGAGACATTCCAAACCCGCCTGGATGCGTTCCTGTGCCACCTGCTCTGGGTGACCCTGCTCTGGCGGGGGGTTGGAGTGGGTGATCTCCAGAGGTCCCTTCCAACCCTACCATTCTGTGATTCTGATCGTTCCTCCACCATCCAAGAAATAAAATGGGGCTGTGATACACGTGCTGCTGCATATAGCACTTATCAATACCCTGGTTATGTTTCTGCCCAAGCTGCAGGACCTGTCCCTTACATGTTCCACTCTTCAGGCTTTGCAGGCTGAGAGTTGTGCTGTGTTTCCCCCATGTTTGTTTTTTTATAACATCTGTGGTTATTTCTACTTTCTGTCTTTGTCCCTGTAGCAAAAGCCACCTTCACCGCCCTCTCCTGATGAGATCCCCATCAACGTAAAGCAAGCATACAAGACCTTTGCAGCAGTGCCCTTGTCACACCCTCTGCTTGAGACACAGGTAACCAGCGCTGGCTGGGGAGCATGTTACAGAAACAGAGGGACAAACAGAAGGGCGAGCATTGCAGGTGAGCAAGGGAAATGTGAGGACAGGGAGGAGGTAGTCATTTGTTTCCTCCAAAGAAAGCTGTCGTGAAGGAGGGACATGTTGGGGTCCCCTTGGAAGTTGGAGTCTGTTCATGTTGTGGGTGGTCACCCTGCAGAATCCTGTCCATAAACACAGCAAGTCCTGAAAGCTCATTGAATTTCATGTCACTGTTATTCTCCCTGGACATTAGGATGCTGTTGTATAACCACGCTGTTCTGATATAAAGAAAGTCTCTTACCTTCCAGACTCCAGGGCCAGGCTAAACCTGTTCTGAGGAATTTTGTATTAGATTTGATCTTAACTTAATTGGAACTACTCCTTCTCCCCTCCATGTATTCGAATCATGGAACCATTCAGGCTAGAGGAGGCCTCTGGAGGTCATCTGCCTTGGTCCTTCATGCAGAACAGGAAACCTTTGAAGGTGTATGAGATTGCTCAGCCCCAGTACACTGGAGTTCTGAATTTCCAGAAATGGAGATTCTGAGATCACTGTGGTCAGTCTCTTCCCGTGTATGACTGTCTCTGCTGTGAAGAGTTTTTTTCTATATGTTTTATGAGAATTTCTTTTACCACAACTGGTGTCTCTTGCCTCTCATCCTTTTGCTGTGCGCCTCTGAGAAGTCTGACCTCATGCTCTGGAACCACCTCTAGGAAGCTGAATACAGGAATCAGATCCCCCTCTCCTGAGCCGCCTCCTTTCCAGGCTGAACAAGCACAGCCTTCTGAGCCCGTTTTCAAATGTCATGTCCTGCAGCCCCATGATCATTTTGATGGTCTTCCACATGACATGCTGCAGCCGGTTAGTGGCATTCTTGTGCTGGGGAGCCCCAGACTGGGCACACTGCTCCTGTGAGTGCTGAACAGGGAGGGAGGATGAAGGATTCCTTCCCTGGGCCTGCTGGATGCACTCCTGCAGCCCGGCATGGGGCCAGCCCTCGCTCTGCAAAGGCTTTGTCCTGACCCATGTCCAGCATGTTGCTGAGGCATCACCCATGCTCTCCTCCCCCCGGTCCTTCCTGAGGAGCTTGTGGCTGTGCACGGCAGCACTCTGGTTATGTGAGAGCTCTGGAGCTGGCTGTTTATAAACAGTCATACTTTCACTTCATTTACTGAACTAAAGAAGCAAAACACTGTCCCCTGTGACATCCCATCTTTGGAAAGACCCTCTGTTCTCTTAATCGTCTTACTGCTGTTTTTCACCTGTCCCTGCCTGAATTCTTGCCGGCACCTTTGATGCAAATGAAAAATCCTATTTCACAGTTTTCTTTCTGCTGTGGTATTGTTTACTGTTTCTTTCTTCCTTTCTTCCTTTCATATTAATCGACAGTGCCTTTCCTTACACGTCAATAGATCCCAGTCACCTTTTTTATCGTCATGCTATGTGGGAGCTGTGGCTATTCTATACTATTCTACTACAGCTGTGGCTGTTCTGCAGGGACTTGTGACAGCAACTTTAAGCTAATCCTGTCCTCTCACAGTCTACCTTGGCCTATGTTGGTGCTCATCTGGCCTCATCTTGGTCTGATTTGGTAGATTATTATGGGTCACAAGTCTTTCTTTACTGTTGGTAGGGTTGATTTTTGGCCATTTTAGCCTCATAGACTGATTTACTCGGAGTTAGATGATGGTCAGTAGAAGCTCAGGGAAGGCGCTAGCTCAGTCCAGGATGAAAAGGAAGCGGAACTCGTCTCTGTTGGCACATGCGACCCACCAGGTGACCTACGTTCGTGAGTCAGGTTGTGTCTTGTACACAGATGGTTTCTCCAGCTTCGTAGTCTCTAGCTGATGTACCGCGGTTTAAGAAACAATTACTGACCCTGAAGTGGATCACCTTGTGTTTCTCAAATTAAACTCTTTTCATCCTCCTCAAACCAACCCGTCCTACCAGGATGGTATTCAACACTATTTTGAATTTTGACAGTGCTTGTCCCCATTCAGTGGAGTGGGATGAATGAAATAATTTGCAGAGGTCTTGGACAACTCTGCATTTCTGTGAATCCGTGCTCTGGACTTTGCCATTCACAAATTTTATTCACACCTTCCTGGTTTCTGAGTCAAATTGGGCAAAGAGAATGTTAAGCAAGGTTGGTCACAAAATTGATCTTTGAAAGTCTCAGACAAATCTGTGCAGTTCCTTTGTTTCAAAAATTATTTATATTATCAAAGGAGGACATTAGATTAATCTTCATTGCACCTGTTCCATTTTAATCTTTTCTATTTATTTTTGTTTTAATTACATTCCTCTGTGAATCTTTGTCCTGTTGAAATTGAACAAGCTGATAGCTCTGCTGCTGAAATTATTTTTGCATGCGTCTTGATTTTTAAGAAAATATTAGCTATTTTTTAGACATGAGCTGCCACCCAATTAAACAAAGTCAATTAAAAATCGATGCTTGTCAGACTTGCGGTTGCAGAAGTCATTTCATTCAGAATTGTTGAACAGTGATTATCTTGTCCCAGCATGTGAGTGTATTGAGCTCGTAGGTTTTCTTCTGTGTTAGGAGCAATAATTTCTATTTCTAGACATTTGCCTCTTAGCTAGAAGCTTTTTTTTCTTTTTGTTTTTCCTTCTTCCATTCTCTGTTATTGTGCTCCTTACTTATGCAAAATTAAAACTTCGTGGTAGTTTTTTGGAGTGCATTTGAGTAAAGTTGAAGTTGAAGGTAGTCTGCTTGCTCTCTTCTTGTGGTTCCTTTTCATTTGTATAATTAAAAAACTTCCATATTTGTAATAACTCTTTGGCAGTTCTCATTTTACCCTTACTGATTTCTAGTTCACAGATGGGTTGTGTGGATCAATTTCTTTTTCTGACCCCTGTAGTTCTGCTTATCCAATATTCTGGTATTTATTCTGGTAAATATGGATTTCTTTCTTTCCTGACGGTGTCTCCACCTCTTATAAGTAAATTTTCGATAGTTGCATCTTTGATTTAAAGAAAGTCTAAGCCTCCTCCATCTTAAGCTAACCCTCTGCTCCCGTTCCTCACCTATTTCCCTGTTTTTCACTTTCTGCCCTTTTAAAAGTTGTCACCATCTGTTTCTGTTTAGCCCTCAATTTAAGGTAAATCCTTATTACTCACAACTGCTAAGCCCGAAGTGGCTTTGTCTTGTGTTAATTCTGGGACACTTTTGTGAACTATTCCATCAGTTAGTGTCCGGAACTGCTGCTGTTTATGTGTCATTGGTGACGTTTGGCTGGAGGGCAGGAGTGGTGGTAGAAAACCTTCTTTTCAGAACGTGCCCGTTTCTCTCTATTCTTAGGAATTGCCTGGTCAGACCAGCTCAGAGAATCCCAAAACTGCTCCGGAGGTGAGTTCTGGTGGCTGGAGCTGGAATGGGATGGGGACTCGCAGAGGATTCGGGCCTTCGGGGCTGTTGATGCAGTGCATGATCGGCGCGTGGGCACAGAGGGGAGGGCCGGGGAGGAGGAGGAGGGTGCGGAGGACATGGCCGGGGTGGGCAGGCGTCGGGGCAATGTGGGAGGCGGCTCTGGCTTGGTTGCTGGGTGGGCAGTGCTGGTGTGGCTCTCGCAGGTGGCGGCGCACAGCCCCGGAGGACTGCACAGCCCTGAGCAGAGGTCCTTCCGCGAGAGGCAAAAGTATTTCGAAATCGAGGTGAAGCAGCAGCAGATGGATAAGCCCCCCAAGCGAGTCTCCTTGGTAGGAGAGGATGACCTGAAGAAAATGAAAGAAGAGGAAGGTACGTTGGAGTCTGTGCAAGGAAATCTAGCCTGTTAAGGGAATCCTTTCTCCATCTGAGGCACGAGAGAGCACACACCCCAGAAATCTAAAAGAGCACTTCCAAAAACCCGTGGGTGGTTATTCCTAAGGCCTGGTAATAGCCTAAAGTAAGTGTATGTTATGGAGTTTTGTGGATGCTCCGCTGTCACTATGTGGACTGGTGGAAGTGCTGTGGTGTCAGGGTTTCCTGTAGCTGGTAAACACTTCAATGAATTTTTAAAAAGCTACTACAAATGATGGTATCTTTGTAAGCTGCCGAGGCCGATACGCAGCAACAAGGGGCTGCCCATAGCGCCCCTACATAGCGTCTGACAGCAGAGCGTTTATTGCTCAGTGTGCTGCTCTGATTTTGCATGGGGCTTGTAATGGGAGGGAAAATATAGCTTTTGATGTAATTTGCTCCGCTTGAGATTGTTTTAAAAGGTGAAGAGGAATGATGTTAAGTGGAAAAAAGGGCTTCTACTGAAATCCTATCCTGCTCCATAAGAAAATACAGCTGGAATTGGACCTTCTGGGTTTGGGAGATGTGACTCTGTTGCTTGCAAAGATTATCATAGAATTTCTTTTGTAAATTGTTGGGTTTTGTTGTTTGGGGTTTTTTTCATTTCGTAAATAGCTAGTCTTCTCTTTCCCACCTTCCCTCCTATATTCCTGTTCAGAGGCTGTTTTGTCCAGAGGCAAATTTGTCCAGAGCGTTAGAAACCGTCTCATTTTCACTTAGTAGTTCAGGAACATGAACATTTTATGACAAGAGTAAGCTCATAGAAGATATAAAAGAAGGTAAGAAGAAGAAATTGCAACTTGTCATTTTGTGTTTCTTCAGTGCAATATGGCCAAAAGAATTATAGATCCAACATAAGAAGTTATATGGGTATGTCACACTCTGAACTGGTGGCTAAAAGAGAAGTAGGAGATGCAAAGATCAAGATCTAAAGGACGCAGAGAACTGTAGAGTAATGACAAGTTTCAGGCTTGCATTTCAGCTTGTGAGATTTGCTAAGCCGGGTAGATGAGGACAAACATCACCTAATCAGCATCTCCGAGTACTAGAATTAAAAATAAAAATAACAAAAAAAAATCCCTTTGGGGAAGAAAGATCCCATGGTGATGATTGTCCAGACAGTGAATTAACTCAGGATGAAACAGCCCGATCAAATATCTCAAAGTGGTAAGTTACACCCTCTGGATCTTTGCAATTCCAGCGCTTAGACAAAGATTCCTGCTGCTTTGGGCTCCCACTGCAGGCAAACTGCAGCATTAGAAATTTCAGCATGTGGGCACACCTACTTGCACAAGTGTTCTGTTTGCATTTGTTTATTTTAAAAACATGTAACAAAAGAGGGCAAGCAGAGTTATTACTTTGCAGTTATGGTAGACAGGTCAAAATAGAATGGAATATTTCAGTTGGAAGGGACCTACAACGATCATGTAGTCCAACTGCCTTCAGGGCTGACCAAAAGTTAAAGCATATCATTAAGGGCATTGCCCAAATGCCTCTTAAATACTGCCAGGCTCGGGGCATTGACCACCCCTCCAGAAGCCTGTTCCAGGGTTTGACCACCCTGACCAGGCTTTGGTCTCTCCAGAAGGCAAGTGGGAAGATCGGACACAACACATGTGTGCAGATTCCTAGGGCTGTCCCATCTGGGAATGGGGGCAGAAGAGTCTGCACACAACTCCCAGTTGGAGGATGGGCACACTCAGCACGATGAACTGTTGGAAATCTGTTCTATAGAGTGTCCAGGAGTGAAAGTCAGTGAATAAGGAAGGAGGGACTGAGGGAACGGTGTAGAGTTTGTTACGTCTGAAGCATTAGTGAAGTGGAGGACATACAAAGGCATCCATGGAGAGAGTATGGACTGAAAACAGCACAAACTTGCAGGGCTGATGAGCGTAAGGACCTGCCCAGAAGTTGCGTCCTTGTCGGGGTTTAGCGAGTGTGGTATAAGATCACAGAATCACAGATGAGTCTGTCTTATTTTGGCAGCTCGAAAACTGCAGCAGAAACGTACCCTTCTGTTGGAGGAAGAGGCAGAAGAGGATGAGATGGTAAAACAGGTGCCTGAGATGAGCATGCAGTCCAGTGTCATCATTGAAGGAGTCGAGTACAAGATTGAGAGACTAAATGGAAGGAGCAGCCAGTCTCCAGCAACTCGGTAAGACGAGACTGGTAGCTCACTACCACCCACACGTGTCAGAGGTGTCAGTAATTTTCAGGGAAGAGGGCTGGGCAGTATTTCTTCTTCAGCATAGAACTGGGCAGGTTTCTGGGGCCCTTTCTTTTCAGAAGAGTAGCTCCTTCAGCTGTGCACTTGGAGATGTAGAGATGTTGATTTGTAGAGATGTTGATTTTTAGAGATGGCTAATTCAAGATAAGCCCTGATGATCAACCTAGGTTTGGGGTTTTTTAGGCTTTTATTTCCTGGTTCTCCTGGACTTGTCCTCTACGTTGCCTTGATGTTGTTTTTCTAATTCTTGGACATAGGACTGGGGAATGAGAAAAGGCTTCTCGTAAGATTTCCAATAAAAATAAGGTTGCACTAAAATAAAGCTGAAGCTGTCCTTATCTGACTCTCTCTTTGAGTCTTTGGTACAGACATTCTTCTCTTCACAAACACTTGCACTGTCAGTCTTACAGTGGCTGAAAACACTTATCCTGTCATTTTGAATGTCGTTGCTCTCCCTTGCCTCTGTTCAGTCTCTGTTAAGGAACTTCTCACATAAAGAATGCACCGAGACCTCCCCCTCCGGTGCTGATGGGGCAGCTCTAAGGAAGGACAGCAGCCAAATGCAAACCAGCTTCTCGGTTTGATGTGAAGGCCTCCTTATCCCTACTGTTTTCATACTGAAATGTGGGAGGTTAGAGAACAATAAGGCTGAATCCATCAGATGACTTTCAGTTGCTTATTATTTGTGCTTGAACAAAGGCAAGGCAGTGGAATAGACTGATTTGTGTTTCTTGAAACATTTTTTTGTCATGCTAGAACAGAAACTGAAGTTTAATCAAAATAAATTTGAGCAGTAAAAGTAAGGGCTCAGAGTCACGATAAACTTTCTCACTGCCACGTGACCCCCAGTAACTGTGTGCATATTCTTAACCTGTGGAAAACAGGTTTTTGTGACCTCCTGATCAAACAGAGTAGTGCCTGCATGTGCACAGCTTAAGAGTGCAGATGGTAACTACAGCTCAGCTGATCTCAAGTTTGCAGTGATTTGGTTATGAGCGTAAAGCCTCCGTGTGTCGAGCAGTCGCCCAGGGAGTGGCTACATTGAGAATGGCTGTTCTGAGACCACTCGGGACTCGTCCCAAGCCCAGGCGCGCATTCACTTTGAGTCCAGCAGGTCCATCCCTCATTAACATTCAGGCATCTCTGACCGCAGCAAAGGAAAGGGCTGGAAGCAGCCAGGCTGCCCATCACGTAATGGCAGCTGGAAAGAGCCAGGCTAGGGCGGGGGAAGAACTTTTCAGCAAACACCATGCACTGCATTTGAAGAGTGTGCGTGTGTGTTAGTGGATGGTTGACCTCCAAATGAAGAAAATGAGTTCTGACGTTAGAGAGTGTGAACATTTATGAAATCAGGAAGGAAAGGCTTGCAGCAATGGAGAAGGAGCCGTTGAGCAAAGTCATTAAGGGTTGTGTCTTCAGACTGAACTAGGTGTTGCTTTCTGGGGCCTGGGTCTGTTCCAAACCTCTCTCGGGTATGCCAGCCTGCGGCACTGTTAGCTGATGTGCTTGTTTTCCTCTAGGCCCTCCGAGGTCGGTGAGAACAGCAGCTCACAGAGGAATTCACTGGAAGAAGGAATCAAGCCTGAACAGAGAACCAACTCTATGTCTGGGTAGGTGGATCAGCAGTGCCCTTTGCCTAGGAGCTGCAGATGGTGGAGCAGATGGCTTCTCCTTTTGAGCAGACACAGGGTGTAAAACGAAGGATTTTGTGGAGAAAGGGAAACTGTGATCGGAACCAACTCGTTAAGAGAAACTCACCTGTGTTATGTGTCCTTCCATTTCCCAGGGTGATGTCCTTGGATGTGGTACTAAACAGTTGATGGATGATGTCGGTCGTCACCTTTTATCTTGAAAACAGGCAGACAGGAGTTGTGTTGGACCATGCCAGCCTACCTCTCACTGTTTCTCTCTCTGGCCAGGTTGAGTCCATTATATCTTGGAGCAGGGGATCCAGTGGCACCTGTGCGGACAGCGAAAGCTGAACGGCGACACCAGGAGCGACTGCGAATGCAGAGTCCTGAGCTTCTGAGTGGCCAAGAGAAGGAGCTTTCTCCAGCAGAACGCCGTGCTCTGGAGGCAGAGAAACGAGCAATGTGGAGGGCAGCACGGTGAGACAGAAGGACCTTCACTGTTCTCTTTGCTAGGCTAGTTCAGGAAGAGGGGACCTGCTGCATGTCTTTTGGATTACACGGTATTAAAAACAGGGAATAAACGAGCCTTCTTAAGTCAGACGTCAGGGGAGGTTATACAGTATCTGTTCAAACAGTGCAAACCATCCGCCGCTTGGCTGAGCTCATCTGCTTCCGACAATTACATGAGTGAGATGACTCTTATATTTCAACAGTGTTTGCACAATAGTGAAGACAGTGGAGTTTTATAAAAAACATAACTTAAACATCTTTATGTGATGGTCAATGTATTCCTTCCCTCTCAGCACACAGCTTCCCACCTCCCTTGTAACACATGAAAAAGATTATATTTATTGAAGCTGCAAGGTGATTATATTCATTGAAGCCAAGAAATTAGCAAGATGAGGCATTCTTACCCACATAAGTTGTTTCATCAGCTATGAAAGAATATGTAAATTGTTTTGGAAGAAAGAGAACTTCCTAGCTCAGAACTTAAGACTTGAAGTTAGTCCAGGCATTTACTATGTCATATAATTCCTTTCAAAAGTAGCCAGGCTGCTCCTATAACTAATAGTTTTCTTCCCATAACATTTCTGTAGGAGGCATTCAAAGGACAATCTGAAACAGTCTCTTTTGGGGTTTGAATGAGAGCTTTTAGAGGAACAGGGCTGCTAGTGACTCATCCTTGCCAGCCTGCTAGACCAGACGCTAGAGGGATTACCATGACTTGTGATACCACTTGGCAATTCCAGTGTTTATGCTTAGATGTGGATGATAACGGTGCTGTCATCTGCTGGGAGGCTCTGAGGATGAAGAAACAGGTAGTGGAATCCTCAATGAGAGCTGGCTAATTTTCTAGGGCTTTGAGGGTACAAAGCTTCCTATTGTTACTTGATCGTGTAACAGATTTGCTTATGGTTTATTTAGAGCTGGACTAACATTCCTAGTACCAGGGCTTTTGTCCTTGGAGAAAAACTTTCTTGGTATGCTCCAACTCTTTGCCTTGGATGAGTCCTGTGCCTGGTCTGTCTCAGCTGGGAATGTTTTTCTGAAGCACTGCCTTAGTCTCACTGCACTGCAATGTCAGAAAGCCAAACAGGTCGCTGGAACCTTGATTTGGAAGAGATTGTTTTCTGTCATCTTGTAGCATGTTTGTTAGACCTTTGAAGCTGGCCCTGCTTTGAGCAGCTTTTGGATCAGATTGACCTGCAGAGGTCCCTCCCAACCCGAATTGCTCTCCGAGTCTGTAGTTAGTAAAGGCTCCTTCCCCAGGGATGCCCACACACAGGCACAGTGACGAGTCAGGTTGCCACCAGAGCGTGCTCTGGCAGGATTGTTTCCACCCTGTGCTATTGTTTCGTGCTCCAAACACTGTGGGATTCTGTCTGCTGCTCTGATTCACTGTATGTTCTGCTGTATTTGGCATCTCACACCCGTTCTAGTTGATGCTGTTCCCGTGGTTTCTGTGCCACAACTTTTCAGGTGGCATCATTCGCAAGTGGAAGTTCTGTATTTTTACATTAAGCCAGGAATAACCCTTTCACAGAAATACAGGTGGAAGAGAATTTGTGAACAACGCCTGCCAAAACAGACGCATTGCCCTTGTGTTACAGGGCTAGAAGCTGATAGGTGTTGTGGAGCCAAATGTGTGGTTACAAACCATTGCTCAGAAGAGGCTGGCTGGGACTGAGATGACCAGATCCAAACTCTTGCTCTGGCATATACTTCCTTATGACGTTGGAGAGACCATGGAGTCCCTCTGTGCTGCAGATGTGCGGAGAGAGGGCTGTAACAGCACTTCTGTGCCTCACAGGAAGGCTGTGAGCATTGAGTACGTTAAAAACGGACTGTCAGTATGATGCTGTGTAAGCACCACCGTGTCGTCAGGAGTAGATCCCTTGCAGAGAGTTGCTGCTCAGTCTTTGCACCTAAAAAAAAAGCTCCACTGTTGTATTTGGTCGAACAAAACAGAAGTTGTCCGTCAGGCTTCTCCTCCCAAAAATCAACATCACTGTGCTTGGAGAGGCAGTAGAGACTGGTCTGTCATCCCTTCCCAATTAGATACGCAGGATTTTCTCTCCTTCGTGCCTCCGCTTCCCTGGCCCATTTCCTCATGTGATGGGGCCGGCTTTATGAGGCAGTGTCAGCTCTGGTTCCTCCTAAGCCTCAGCATTAACATATCCAAGGACTGCTGTAATAAAAGCTTTGTTTAAGACGGGTGTAGAAAGGAGAAAGATGGCATTGCCTGCGCAAGCCTCTCAAAGCGAAGCCATCACAAGGACATTGCTCGTGTCACAGAAGGTACACCACTTGCCTCGGGACTCTGTTCTTCCATGAACTTGTTGCTGTTGCCAGCAGATAAAGAAATCTGAAAAATGCTGGGGCGGGGGGGCGGATTTATTTAGGTGATCTCATGATTTACTCCTGTAACATTACTGTACGTCTTACTAAGCTTTTGGATTAGCTAGGATTTTGTTGAAATTGCTTAGGGCACAGGAAAAGTTGTACATCGCACTGTAGAAGCGTTACTGAGCGTTGAGTATAGTGGTTTTGTCCACTGTGGGCAGGAGAGAGATCCCTGCATTCCAAACCTTAAAGTCTCTTTTGTAAGCTTGTTTTGTTCATGGAAAATGAACTAGTGAAGGGAAGGCCTTTTAGAGATAAGAATATGTGACAAGGAGAAGCTACTTGCAGCTGTCTTGCTTTTCAGTTATCAGATCCGGCGTTACTGTTTTTAAGTTCTGCAGAGCAGGTCCTCAGATCCACTTTGCTTCTGATACCAAGGCGTAGCTTTTTATTCAGTTCTTAGAGAAGTGCCTGGCTGATTCCTTGGGTAGGGTTAAGGCCTTGCGTATTTTGGCATTGGCAGGAATCAGTCAGTCGCCCCAATGTGCTCCTTTTTGTAAGACGTGGATGGACTGTTCCCTGCTACCACAGATCTCCCAGGATGATCTGGTCTTCTTAGGATGCCTCTTCTGTAGGTGCTAGAGCAGGCACAGTGACACGATGGCTCAGGGCTCAGCTCTTATTTCCAGAGGCCCCCAGGCAGCACTGCACGTGCTGTGTGGGAGGAGGACTGTATTGCCCTGCACACAGCGCTGCAGCCTCGCTAACCTGTATTTTCTTGAAGTGCATGCCACTGATTTTATTACTTTCTTTCTAATCTTCTATCTTCTGCTTCTTTCCAGTTCTGTGGTCTGTGTGCTGTCACTCGTGACCCCATCAGTTTGCACCTTCTTGGGCTTTCCTTTTTCCCCCTGTGTCACCAGTGCTCTGCCAGGACGTGTGATGTGCCCCCCTTTTCCCTCTCCCCCAGAACACCCTCCTGTGCTCTGTTGGGACAAACACACTGGGACCCATGCACCATGAGTGTTCTGGGCACACACAACCGCTGGCATTCGTGCCGTAGGAAGAGTGTGACTGAGAAGGTACAGGCACACACCAAGGGGGGCAGGTGTCCAGCAAGGGCTAGATGCATCTTGGCAGTTTTCCTACCATGCCCATGCTATTTTACGGATGTGCTCACCTCTTCAATTGCATGTGTTCCAGGGCCTGTGGCAAAGAGAGCTTTCGTAATATGCTTGTCCATTTTGCTTCCCCTTTTCTCTTGGTCAAACAAAGGTGCATGCTGCCAGGCGGTCAGATATATATGTATGCAAATGTACATGAAGAGACTATCAAATGTGTGCACACACACTCACCCATGCCCTGTACTCCCTCAGTCTGCTTCACACACACACACACACACACACACACTCTCTTTGTAATGACCTCCTGGGCCTTTTCTGTGGGTCTGCTGGGTGTTTCTCGTCCTCTCCTCCTGGCCGGTCAGGAGGGCAGTCTCTAGATGCCGAGGCTCTGAAGGCTAATGCTTCTGGGCACATCATCCCAGATTGCCCTCTGGAGGTTCCTGCTTCTTCTGCAGCAGCTGGTGTTGGACAGGATCAGATATAGGAGCCTGTTTTAATCAAGGCTGCCCCTATATCAGACCCGTATTTCTCCTTGCCAGGGTATGTTCCTGTATCTGTTTCTTTCTTTCCCTGCGCTTGTCCGCTGCGATGTTCATCACCATCATCTCCTCTTCCTCCTCCTCCTTTTCCTCCTCCTCCTCCTCCTCAGATCCTCAGCTCTTGAAGACAGTATTAAACAGTACGAGCAGGATCTGGCCAGGAAGCTGTACCAGTCCCGACAGTGGGCACCTGCTCCCGGGGCCAGGCCAGCTCAGATGTCTAGTCCAAGGCAGAGTCACGCCTCAAGACTCCCTGGGTCAGGAAGCCAATCCAGGTGTGCACAGCCCCCTCCCTGCCAGCTGCATGCTCCATACTCCACGCTCCGTCCGTACCCTGCGCCCCCGCAGTGCTCCCGGCTGCAGCCTGCGAGGGGCAGGGAGGACATTTTAGTGGTTGCTGGTGTTCATTTCCCTGAGGTCCCACAGACTACCGGCAGTTGTCTCAATGAGAACGAGGGGGGATGCTGGGTCTGTTTGATGGGGAGAAGGGAGCAGACATTTCTGAGGGCTGAGCCCACTTTTTCGTAGCTATTTCATTATCTCCTGATGGCTGAAGAGGGTTAAGATGCAACACACTGAGAGCACAGAGGAGGGCAGAGCCCTGAGAACTGTTCCTACTCGTTTGAGCCCCTGGAGTTCCTTTCCCAGCTTGGGTTTCTCTCCCATCCTATCTGGCACCTCTGGAAAGGCCTGCAGCTTCTCAGTGCGTTGGTGCTTAGCTCTAGGCTCTGTCTGTTCGACACATGCGATGTGTGTTCCAGGATGACAGCAAAGCAAGCTGTTCTCATCTCCTGCTTTGAAAGTCTGTCTGCCTCAGGGAACCACGGGTGCTTAATTTCGCCTTTCTGCGCTCAGCCTGTTGACTGTGGTCCGGCTGCTGGGCACAGAAGGCGGCATTATCTCTCATTGAGAAGGCAATGTCTGATGTCTTTTTCTCCCTCCCTCATTCCTGGGGCAGGATGAAATCACTTGAACAGGATGCTCTTAAAGCCCAAATGGTTATTGCCAAGTCCAAGGAGGGGAAAAAACGCAGCACACTGGAGCAGCTGGCAGAGTCACCTTCGCCTGTTCCTACTCCATCACCAACACCACTGGAAGGTACTGTATAGCTGTCTCGATCTCGGAGGGAAAAGTTAGTGCTTCTGTAGCTTAACTTGCTTGAAAGCAGACCTGTTAAAAGCAATTTCCTCCTGCAGCCTAGACTGGAAGGTCTTTTGGGGCATATGATGTCTCACAGCACAGGGGATGGGTCTGATCTATAGAAAACGTGAGAGCACATCTGAGGTATGGTTCCAGGGAACCAGAGCAGAAATTAAACCAGCATCATGGCTTTTTAAAAAAACAGGAAAGAGGCATTTGTTCTGAGAAGGCAGTGTCTGTCCCGAGTGTAGAAAAGACTACGCTTAAATGCTGCTAAATGGAAGGGGCAGATTTGGGGAAGCGTTGCATGGAATACGACCATTTACTAAGTAGTGCTTTTCTGTTGTCTTTTGCAGATTGCAGTCCCAGAAACGTCACTTCACCAGGAAGGCTGGTATGACATACTTCTGCTTGCTTTTGTTATCTCACCGATAATCCTGGGATTTCTTGGTTACTCAGCTTGGGTGTGGACTGTGCGTCTGGGCCATGGGATCCCTGCTTAAATACTTCAGCCAGGTCTGACTGCATGGCATAGAGAATTGTGAAGAGGGTACAGTGGGTAGAGCTTTGCCATAACCATTGCTAGAGGCATCCCCCCTTTTTTGCAACTGCGATGTAACATCTGTTTTCTGTTTCCCTGTTTTATTATTTCATCCTTTTCTTGGTTCTTAATCTGTGTTCAGAAAGCCTTTCACTTCAGAGGCTTCGGCCCCTTGTTTCCTCAACAGCATAAAAATGAGAACTTCAGCCGTAATCATAATTTTCCTTTTTCTAAGCACTGTATAAATGCAACAGGACATTGTTGCAGAGAACTGTCAAAATTAGTAAGACAGATAAAGGTAAGAGTGGGAGCAGCTGCACAGTGGGGAGCTGGTTTTGCCCAAGGTCACACAATGCAGCCGGCTCTGGATTGAAATCCCGGCTGTGCCACAGCCATCAGGAATCTCGCCACACATTTTCTCATGAAAGCAGGTTTCCTACCCCACTTGGTGTGGATGTGCGTTTTACTGGAGCACATAATGTTTTCTCTGCAACTTGGAACCTCCGTCCTGACACCAGAACAGCTAAAAAGACAGTGTTCCAGAGATTCCCCATTTTCAGAGGCTGTATCCAGGCACTCTTGGCACTAACTGAGAACGACGCTCTGCTTCTGCTTTTGTCTCTGCATAGGTTGCTCGCTTGCCGCTTGTTTTCCATCCATTTCTCTCCCCTTACTTGCTCTTCTCTGTTTCTTCTCTTTTGCTGTCCCTTCTAGTCCATGTCTGAAAAGAAGTTTGACTACCGGGAATTTGCTGCTATTCCTTCCTCCAAACCTGTTTACGAAATCCAGGTATAAACTGCATGCTGAACCATTAGATTGGTTAGGGCTTGATTTGATGGAAGTGCATGTGAAGTGATGACCTTCAGAGCAGAGGCTGAATAATTCGAGGAAGTCCTCTTCAGAGGCCCTGTCTGTGTGGGAGGCAACGAGAGCCAGCCAAGCTGTGTAACTAAGGGTTTATTGGAGGCTTCCATCCGGTGGAGTTGCGAAAAAGTTGGTCCAGATGGCTTTAAAATTAATGACAAAAGCTTTGCAAATATAAAACAGCTACATCTTCACCTTAATTGATCCTGAAACATTTTTAAGTGAAAGATGAGAACTAAAAGGGAAGTTTAAAAAAACAAGTTTGCCAACAAATTGCAAATTGGAGCAAATGTTAATTTCAAACTAGAATGTATCCAGCATCCTGGGCAAGAAGCATCTGTGGTGACAATTCTCATGTGTTGTAACTCTGCAGTAGATGAACTGTGAAGTAATCACAGGGTAAGAGAAGACCAAGTTTTGAGGTTGAGCGCCATGGCGAGGTGGTGCGCCTTCCTAAAAGAACTGCTCCTTTGCCATAGAATCACAGAACCTTCAGAGGTTGGAAGGGACCTCTGGAGGTCATCTTGTCCAGCCCCCTTGCTCAAGCAGGGCCACCTAGAACCAGTCGCCCAGGACTGTGAGCTGCCTTTCTCTTACTCTCTGGGTTCATCACTAACTGATTGCATTTGTGACAGCTGATTCGAGCAGATACTGTATGTCTGTAGGTTGGGGGTTTTTTGTTTGTTTTTTTTCTTTAGTTTTATATGATGACAGTGAAGCAGATGCCTGCAGTTAGGTTTGTGTTAAATACACAAATAATTAAATACACAATAGTTAAATACACAATAAAAGGATTTTTCTGCTTGACTAAAATGATAGCTGTAAAGCTGAAACAGTGCAGGAAATGCAATCGGACTGGAAATTCCTGAGGGTTAAGTCTGTATATACAATACCAGCATGAGCAGAAGCACTTACAAAGATGTTCTCTTTCAAAAATGAGGTTTGTATGGAGAGCTAGCAAGGACTGACATGTTGTGCTTTAGCTCGCTGTCATGACACAAAGATCCCAGGCCCAAGGTGTCATCTCCACAGCCGGGCTGACTTTGGCAGAGTTGCAGTTTGAGGATTCTCAGGCAGTTACACGTTATTTGCTGCTGAAAGGCTGACTCCTTTCACTGGTGGTTATTGCTCAGCCTCTGGTAGTCACTCATCTTTTTCTCCGAGTCCCTTCCCTTTCAGGGTGTGCACCCATTCAGGTTCTGTACCAAGGGAGTTGAGGGCTGGCCACTAAGCCCCGGTGGCAGCTCCGGACTACCCAAGTTTCCCCAAGCCTCTGCTGAGGCCACGGTGCAGCACTGGGTCTTCATGCAGCTGAGAAGGTGCCTCCAAAGGAGGCGACACTTCCAACTCATCCGGCAGTTCCTCTGGACCTCCCTCAGCAGTGCGGTAATTAAGAGACTGTATTTCTCCCTGGCCGTAGTCGCACAGCTGTGTCACTCCCTCTGGATCAGTGCGGTGCAATTGGGCTGGGCTGTGTTCCTCCACAATGTGTGCCGAAGTCATCGCAGCCGCCTGTGCTCTGCTCTCTGCCGTTCATGAAGAACATGACTGCTGCCATACGCGTGCTTTATTTCTAAAGCACTAAATGGGCTGAGATCATGTCCCCCTCTCTCCTGCCTCCTCCAATTTTACTGCTTGCACAAAATAGACAAGTTTATATGGAAATGAGGACTTCTTGCACTCTCACAGCTGTGAAACTTCCCTAGTGCTTTCCATGTAAGTGTATAGAGCCGCCAGCCTTTATCCTACAACTTAAGAAAAATTAAGCTACTCCTCACTTTTGCTCTTGAGCTGAGCAAAGAGACCCCTAAAAGATAGATTTTGATCAGTAGTGGTCAGAACTTTCAGACGAGTTTGGCATTATTAAACTTGCTGAATACTGAGCTCTTCTGAAACCCTGTCCTTGTATTTGCATAGCTCAGAGAAGTGTTGAGCTCAGTGTATTTGTACAAACCTAGAAAGACCAGTAGAAGTAACAAATGCAGTCACTTTTGAAGTAAAAACAGAATGCCTCAAGATAATACTTTGACCTTTCTATCCTTGAAGCACTATGTACAGCTAGATTAAATTCTCTAATTCAGCAAAATAAGTAGGGCTTGGTACATTTATGCCTGTCCCCAGAGTAGTGTTGATTTTCAAGCCACCACAAGTTCATGACCACGTGCAAAGTTGTTTTCTGATGGTGTTATCACTCTGGTCTGATGAGTTTCATCAACAAACAGAGCTGTTTGTTGGAATGGTCATTTTGTGAAGGCTTTAAAAGTAGCAGAAACTGGTGAAGTTTCTCCAAAGCTGTCTCTGCTGTCTGTTGGGATGTAACTGCTTCCTATCCCACATCAGTTCTCTGCACACACCTGAATATAAAGAATAGAGTTGGGAGGGTTCAGCCTGGAGAAGAGAAGGCTCTGGGGAGACCTTCCAGCCCCTTCCAGTCCCTAAAGGGGCTCCAGGAAAGCTGGGGAGGGACTCTGGAGCAGGGAGGGGAGCCATGGGACAAGGGGGAAGGGTTTTACACTGAAAGAGGGGAGATTGAGATGACATATTGGGAAGAAATTCTTTGCTGGTGAGCCCCTGGCCCAGGTTGCCCAGAGCAGCTGTGGCTGCCCCATCCCTGGGGGGGTTCAAGGCCAGGTTGGACGGGGCTCGGAGCAACCTGGGCTGGTGGGAGGTGTCCGTGCCCAGGGCAGGGGGTGGCACTGGGTGGGCTTTAAGGTCCCTTCCAACTCTAACCATTCTCTGATAAGAAAGTTGATTTTGCATAAGAAGCTGGGCCTGGGAACAGCACAGGTGCAGAATTCGGATCCGTGATTCTCAAGGAAAATGCAGCTCATGTCTTTGCTCTCCTCTCATGTTTCTACTCTTTCTGTAGTCCTTATGCTTTCTGCCTTTCCTGTCACTTCCCATCCTCTCCTTCCTACATGCACAAAGTAAAAGCAGGAGAGCTCTGAGGGCGGACACACCTCATCCTGCAGTTCAGGCGATGGGCTGCTTGACTCCAGCACAAAGGATCGTTGTAGTCATGTGCGTGCTCTGAGGGTCGTGCCCGGCCGCTCCGTTACCAGCGCCTTTGAGGGCAAAAGGTTCTCTGTAGTGTGGTGGAAGGCTGGAGGTGGGGAATTGCCTGGCACTAGTGCTACAGAGGTGGATGCTCACGTCTTCTGTTCTCTTCCAGTCCCCTGATGCAGCTGATGACCTCAGATACACAGATGACAGAAATAACTCAGGTAAGCTCACGGCCAAAGGAGTCGTCTTTGTACTCCTTGCTTCCCACCACGGTTCTAGGGGGTTCCCCTTTGCCTGCTTGTGGAATCAGCCCTGAGGACTTCAACTTCTTGCTGCTTGAAGCAATGTTGTATTTTGTCCATTCTAGAATGAAACCTCCAAACTCGCCACATTCAGTTTTGGGTAGGATATTTGCATTGTGCTTTAGTGATGGCTAATTTGCTGAGAATGGTGTGTAATAAGCATGCTTAGTTTTTTTCTGGTTTTGTATTCTGGAGTAAAGAATAGTAGTAGAACGTTGGTGGGAAGTTTTGGCCTCTGTCGCCCACTGTAAGTGGATCACGTCCATTGTTTGGGGTCTGTCTTCTGCCCCTTTGGTGAGAGCACAGAATCTTGCCGCCTGCAGCAGGCAGCTGCAGGTGAATTCATCCTGATTTAAGACTTGTGAGCGTTCGGGTGCTTTGGTACCCAGGTGACTCTCCAAGTCTGTGCTTGTGGATCTGTGTGCACGGTCACCTAAATAACCAGTAATTAAAGCTTTGACGGCTGTATCTCTCCAGGCTGTCGTAGCTATGGTACGTCTTTCTGTCCCCAGCTGTAGCAGACAGGCTCAGACCGTCTCCCGCTTCATCCTGGGTGGCTGTAGCAGGAGCGTGGAGCTCAGCAGGGCCTGCCTGCTCATTAGTATTACTTTGGTTTCCTTTAACAGATGATGCTGGTTTTCCTCTACATGCTTTGCAGCTATTAGTTTCCCCCTTTATTTTACACAAGGAACGGTTTCTCTCTCAATTTTATCCTGGCAAATCTCTCTGAGTAAAGGCTGCACTCCAGATAGCTGATCCCTGCGTTTCCAGAAGGAGGTTCTGCTGCAGAGATGCTCAAGAAAAGCTTACTTTCCTGAGAACAGCATCTGTTTTTCATCCCTCGGGACAGAGCTGTCAGCCCTGGGTTAATCTCTTGAGGTAGTCCGTTCAGTCAGCGTAGATCACAAGGTCACTGAAGAATCAGGAATTAATCAGCAATTGCTTGGGGGCTTCAGACCCCGTTATTGCCCGTCATTGGTCTGTTGGGCCCTCAAACAGAATAACAGCCATAAGGAGGAGTGTGGTGCTCTATCGGGAGTTTTTTAAGCCAGTGCTTAGTCCTCAAGTAATCCTTAAGTCACCGCTGCAGGAGGCTGTGATGTGTGTGAGGCACCAAAAAATGCAGGTTTTCCAAAATCAGTTTGGGAGAATGGAGATGAAGATGCAACTAAGCTCTTTTGGTATAGGACAAAGCTCTCAAGTTTTTTTTAGATTCTTTCCACCCCATCTCATTCTTCCAGGCAGTGCAGCATTCCAGCCAACATATAGATTTTTATTTTTATTTTTACATAGATTTTGGCAAGTTATGAAATCTGTATGAGGAATTTAAAAAATTCTCCTTTTTTGCATCAGTTCTGGTCTCCGTGAGTTTTTAGGGAAAGACAGAGAAAATGAGCTTGCGTAGATGCATATTCTCAATTTTCTGTAATCACCTATTAAGAAGGGATGTCTTGACACAGGTGTTGTATATAGATCATCAATGGAATAATCCTCTATAAAATTGTCTGGTTTTTTTTTTTTAATATTTCATGACAGTTTGTGGGATTGAGTTCCATAATTAGGCATTTTGCTTACTTTAATTCTGTTTCTTGGTAATTTCCTTGGGTCTTCTGGGATGCAGTGAATAACAATGTCTTATTCGCTCTTTCTGTACCATTCATATAGGCCAGTATCATATCAGTTATCTTTCTTCCAGGCTGAAGAATCCTAGTTCTTCTTTGTGGGAATCATTCCCCCACCCCTCTAGACCTTTTTTATTTAATCTATGCCATTTTTAAGGTAGAGAAGGAGAACGGGGCTGCATGCAGTATTGCAAATGTAGGTATATGATGAGTTTATGCAGTGGCAGAGGGTGTTCTCTATGTTTTCCTATCTTTTCCGATATCTGATCCTCAGAAGTGAAATGGTATTGCTGAGAAGTGTGCCAGTGTTTTCAGAGAGCTCCCCCCAATGACTACAGAATCATAATCTCATTTAAGGGTGCTGCATTTCATATGTGGTCAGGATTAGATTACTTTTATTGATCTTAAGCATCATCCAAGAGCGTAAAAATAAACTTACTGAAGTCAGCGTGAGGTTCTGGCTAGTCCGATATTGTGTCTGATGTGAGCCACTGGGAATACCAAGAAAAGAGCATAAAAGAAGAAAAGCATAAAGTGATTCCTTCCAGAATAAGACTCCAGGCTACAACAATTGGTGTTTTAGCACTTTCTAAGCCAGAGGCCTTTAATTTTAGAGGTGTTTACTTCTTTCTTGAATCCGTTCACGTTTGCAGTAAATTTCACCTTCTGCATCGCTGCCCAGTCAACTCTGTAAAATCCTAATACCCTTTTTTGTAGTTGAGTTTCATTTGACAACCCTGATACACAGCGTGGTATCGTCAGCAGTTTCTCTCAATACAGTCTTTGTCACTGGCGTCACTGCTCCTTCTCGTTTACCAAATACTGACCCTAATACCGGGAGCTGCTTTGTGCTGTGGTAGTAGGTAATAACTTCCTGCACTTTTTCTGTGTTTTAACTACTTATTTACCCACTAAAGGACATGCCTTCTTATCCCGTGGCAGCTCGTTTTTGTTAAGAGCTTTGGCTGAGGAGCAATCAAAAGGTTTTTTTAAAAGCTCAGTATGCTGTGTTGAGATCACTTAACTTGCATGTTTGATGGCTCCTTTGGCAAATTCTAGTCTAAGAGGGTCTAAAAGGAATGAATTCCCTCTACGCCACATTGATTTCCTCCCCCGACCCCCTCATCTGGCTTAATCACCTGCATGTGCCCGTCCCTTTCTTTTACACCTGTTGGCCTTGTTTGGAGGCCAGTCATTACTTACCCATCCCAGGATCCTTTCAAGACGTCAGATTTGTCGCCTGCATTCATTTGTTCCTGAGGCCTTTTCAAACAACAGGTTAATGCTACGGTTAATAGTTCCGGAAGGATTCTGAACTATAACAACTGGGGTACTGTCACAAGGAGGATATCGCATCTTGGAGTGGGCTCTAGAGCAGAGGACGGGCCACTGGGTACAGCTCAGCAGGCCGCGCACCTTTGGTCGGATGTATCTTCACAGATTTCTGTATTTGAGGCTCTCTGCTATGTTCAAAGACTTGAGAGGCTTCCCAGGAGCTGGTTTGCACTTGAAGGGAAAAACCTGTGGTTTTGTGGAATTTTTTTCCTGTTTACCAAGTATCTCATAGTACTTGCTCAGGCCAAATTATCACAAGGGCAGATGCTCCAGGTGTGTGTCAAAGCTCTACCAGCTCCTTTTGGGAGGGTGAGGAGCCACTCTAAAGCAGCGTGCTTTAGGTGCAGAGCACATCCTCAAAGGCCTGAGACCGAGTTAACTGAGAGTCTGCCCTGCCGCAGGAGTGTTTTTCCTGGTGAGTTCCTTTGGTGAGGGACCCAAGTCACAGCCTAAATTTACAGAAAGGACTTAGTCATGTAATTTCAACATTAAGCAAGGCCAAAAATGCTCCCCTCTCTCATTAGCTATGGCAGCTGGTGGTCACGTTGCTCTTTAGTGCTTGCTGCTCTCTTGAAACCAGTGAAATGCTTGGAGCGCTGGCATACACCTGAGTCCTTTCAGAATACTTCATTTTTCCTAAGGCTTCCCGCTTCCAATAATCTTCAGTGAATCATGGTTGTGAGGGGCAGGGGCCTTCTCACGCATGTAACTTCCTTCCCAGAATCCACAGTAGTCAGTGCACAAGCTACAGATCACCTAAAAGTTCTGGGCAGAGGAATACTGTAAATCACTGAGACTTTGGTGCCGTCTCAAGTTCAGCGCCTGGGTATACCCTTACGTCTACGTTAACTACGTGAGCTATGCACTTAACCTAGCCCTTTCTCTAAAACCTTCACTTTTGTTGCCCGTGCAGTTCCCCAGGAGCAGGATGGGCAGCCCGAGGAAGAGGAAATGTTAGTAACGCGTGATTCGTCAACACCTACTTCATCAGCACTTGAAGAAATGGCCCTGTACAGCAGCAAACGCAAACTCCGGCACAGCCGGCGCAGTTTGGAGGCTGCCGTCCCGACGTAGAAGATCCGCCGCACCCGGGCGATGGAGTGGCCCAGCACAGGGCTGTTGAGCTTCCTGCGCTCCAGGGACAGCACCGGACTGCCCACACTGCTGCCTCCCGGGCTCTGGATGGGAACTGAGCGCCCCAGGGAGCATTGTGGTCAGCTAACTTCCTTTAAGGCTGTGAAGCGCCCTCTTTTCTCACCCGATAATGCACTGGGGCGTGTCCTAAACAAAACGGGACAACACTAGACTTATTGGTGGCAAATGGAGAGGAGGTGTGGGTAGGACAGTGGGCAGCTGCAGCTTGTTAGCCTGTAAATATTGTGTGTGGGGGAAGGGTAGGACAGGGAGAACATGTGAGTGTTAGAGTGCGTTGGGCTCCAGCTGTTATTTCCTCAACTTGGATTTTTTTAGTGGTTAATGTGGGAGCTTCTGCTCTGGTATGAATTAGAAGGAAGGTCCAGCCTGCCTTTGCTCCGGTTTAATTTCCAGTCTTTTGCCAAAAAGCATCTCCTTCCACCTCCCACACCGTGTCACCTCGCTTTCTTTTGGGAGCATGTGGAAATTGGGTAGCTTGGAGGCAAAAAAAAAGAAAAAGAAAAAAAAGGAATTTCAGTGAAGTGCCTCCCTCTGACACTGATACCTGTGTGCTCAAGCAAAGACAACTGAATGGGCAGGAGCCTGTGCCAGCTCTGTGCCACCTGCCTCTGTGAGCGCAGCGAAGCCCCGCGTAGGAAACTGCTCCTGCCAGTATTTTGTGCTGTTCGGGGAGACGGGTGCGCACCTAGACGTACCCATAACTGTGTGTCAGGCGTGCGGTGTCACCCGCTCCACAAGCACACTGTACCGAGTGTCAGAGGGGGCCGGGTGTCTCTTCTGTCAGCACCACGACTGAATCGGTGACCCGGGGCAGGGGGAGAAAGGAGCTGAACAGCTGTAGCAGGAGCGTAGCGGTGTGCGTGTGTGACAGCAGTAGAGAGCAGAATAGTTGGGGATTAGGATACGGTGGCGCAGGTAGGAAGTGTAAACAGCAGACAGGGTAGCGGGGTAGGGTTCAGGAAATGGGGAAGGGTAGGAAGTGGCATTGCTGGGGTCAGGGTAGGAGTTATGGGGTCTTACAGGTAGGAGGATACCAGTGGGCGCGTCCGCTAGCTGTGAAATGGAATGTGACGTTCCAGGGGTGCCCGGAGTGGGGCTCTCCAGGAGTGCCTGCCAGGCAGGGAGCACGGTGCAGCAGGACGGGTCTGGCCTATGCCTTGCAATAACTACACAATTCCACTCTCTGGCAACTCGTTGGCTTCAGGCCCCTTTCCGTGTAGAATAGGGAAAAAGCATCCTCGCCTGTGCAAGAGGAAAAAAATGAAAATGAAAAAAGAGCAGGGGTGTGATTCCTGGTTTTCATGAGTGGAACGAGGGCTGTGAACAGCTTCTGTATCGAGTGAGCTCTGCAGATGTGGAGGAGACAGATGCTGCTTACAGCTCTGAAATCAGTCGCTGCTGCTCTACTGCCCACTACTGAAGTAAAACATCCCTTTTCTTTTTTTCTTTTTTTTTTTTTTAATGCCTCTAACGTGGAGAAAGGCATCTGAGCTTGGCAGAGATCTGATCTGTCAGCCCCGATACATTGGTGCTCTCTGCTGAACCCCTCCAGCAGTAAGACCAGAGTTGGACCTTAAGCCTCTCGGTGACTCGACGTGGCTTGGGAGCGACAGGCACTTCTGCTTGTATATTTGCTGTATGAAAGAACTGGATGCAGTTTCTTTTAGTTGAGAATCTCCCTTCATGCCAAAATCCAGCGGATCATTTTAACTGACTTCGTACGTTTTAATTTTACAGAGCTTTGAAGGGGGAACTCTGGTAATCTCAAACTGCAGCTATGGCTGCTTCCATCATCAGCAATTTGAGCTTTTCCTTTTTAAATCTAATTTTAGCATTTGCTTTTTAACAACGGCAATTTTGGAAACAATCCTGGATTGGTTTTGGTGACTAACTTGTGATTCTTCTTTTTCTTTCCCTTTGCGGTACCTGGTGCCAGGCTCTGGGTTCTCTCCCATTCTCTCCTGAGAGACTCTGAGGGAAAATTAGCGCATCAAGACTGTAACTAGTGAAATTTGTACAACCAAAGAAATCTATTTTGTGGTTCAAGGATAATAAAGTTTACTTTACATTTTAGAGCCTTTAGTTAATGTCGTTTGCCCTGTGTGAAGTCTGCAATTTCTGTATCAACACTTTGGTTCTAATTATTAGTCAACTCTGTAATCTAGCAAACAGCAATGGACAGGAGCTGCATTCCGGGTCTGGAGCCCGGAGCGCACAGATGGGGATCGAAGGCAGGTGACCAGACAGGGTCCTCCTCGGGTGCCAGCCACTGAAGGAAGAGGCTGACCCTGCCATCCCTCAGCTTTTATAGTGACCTGGGGCAGAGGGGATGGAACACCCCCTTGCTCAGTTTGGGGTCACCTGCCCCCTCTGCTCCTCCCCCCAGGTGCGACCCCTCCACACTTCTCAGCTCCCAACCCTCCAACGGGGCAAATGACAAAGTGAGCTGAGCTCGGCTGTTACAGCAGTTGTTAGAGTGTGAGTAAGCTCAACAGCAGTAAAGGGTAGTCCCAGCAAGAGTAAGTTACGGCATTTACGTAGACCACAGAGTCAAACTCATTTTCCCCAGAAATGGGAAAGATAAACAACAAAATACAACCCTACAATTATGCAGGGCACAGTAATGAAATTTTAGCCATTAAGGGCCTAGATCTAAAAATCTAACTTTCAAAGAAGTATACATGAATAGAGATGGAGACAAGTAATCTGAAACTTTAGAGCCACTTGAAATTTGGGATAACTACAAATCCTGAAACCTCACCTTTAGCAAGCAGGAGGCAAAAAGAAGGAATTCTACATAAGGGTTAGCTCAAGCAGATGGGAAGGAATCTTGGTGCTAAGCATGGACTAGGGCTGCGTGTCCTGGTTTAACTCCAGCCAGGACCTAAGCACCAGGCAGTCGCTCGCTCCCTCCCCCAGTGGGATGGGGAGAGACTCGGAAGTGTGAGTGAGAAAACTCGTGGGTTGAGATAAACACAGTTTAATAAATGAAGCAAAGCTGCGCACGCAACCAAAGCCGAACAGGGAGTTCATGCACCACTTCCCCTCGCCGGCGGGTGTTCCGCCATCCCCAGGAAAACTGGTCTCCATCACGTGTCATGGTGACTTGGGAAGACAAATGCCCTCACTCCTCACTCACGTCCCCCCTTCCTTCTTCTTCCCCAGCTTTATATGCCGAGCATGACGTCGTATCCTTTGGGTCATTTGGGCTGAGCTGTCCTGGCTGTGTCCCCTCCCAATGTCTTGTGCGCCCCCAGCCCATCACTGGTGGGGTGGGGTGAGAAGCAGAAAACACCTTGACTCTGTGTGAGCTGCTCAGCAATAAGGACAACAGCCTGTGTCAGCAACACTCTTTCCAGCACAAATCCAAAACACAGCCCCATACTAGCTACTACGAAGAAAATTAACTACCCCAGCCAAAGCCAGCGCACTGCTTTCTTTACTTTATTCATGAGATACTCTGTGCCCGATCTCCTACCCAAAAGCCTGTCCCTCAGGTCCTCCTAAATGCAAATTTTCTTGGTTTCAGGATTAGGTCCTGCCTGGTGGTGGTTAACAAGGTGAGGGGGGGAATTCTCACGCTCCTTCCCTGTATTTCCCTCCGTATCTAATGGTAGGCGTCTTGAATACCTCCAGGATCCTCTTCAAGAACTGCCTACTAAGAGATACAAGGTGCCGATACAGATACAAGACCATGGAAGCTGCAAGTCACAACAAATTTACCCATGTGTAGGCAGCTCTGAGAAACCTGCAACTTGGGAACGGGATAACTGGGAGATGGAGAACACCATTTTTCAGTCTTGCCCACCCGCTACCAGATGCTTCTGGAGACAACACACTGGATTAGATGAAGCTGTAGTTCTAATTCAGTACCACTTTTGCTGCTACTTGTGTTTTTAGTTATCTGTGCTTACAGATGTTAGTGACATACATCGTAGATGTAGTGAATGATCCTAAAGACAGAGCGTTGTAGGACCTCCACTATGTTGTAGCCGGCTCTGCCTCCACCACTGCAGTTCACCTTGCCTCTCTCAGGGCCTTATGCAAAGACACTTCAATGGTTTCCAGGTCTGTGCTGTTTGAATACAGTGCCTCGACAGTAAATCGTGTCTCGACACCACAGGAAAGCTGCAGCTTACCCAAATGGACCATTAATCGATGGCCAACTGCATGTGGACAAGAAGAAGATACTGTCTTACTAAGAAAAAATTAACTACCCACCTAAAGCAGAAATAAAGCATCCAGTACCAAAGTCTGTAACGGGCTCCGGACAGTCTCCCCGGCTAATGGAGACTTGACGTCACCAAGAGGCAGCCCTTTCCGGTAAGAGCAAGTAAACGTCCCCCTCTCCCCATAAAGGTGTGACTCATTTTCTGCAGCCAGACAACACCTATCCCCGCCCCAAGGTTCCCCTTCTATGAGGTTTCCTCTACTTTTCTTTTTAGGCTGCAGGTAACCAAAGCACAAAGTCCGCACCTTGTACGAAAGCCAAGCAAAGGTGTGATAAGCGTATCATTAAAGGATTAGCTTCAATCACCCTGCTTCACTTTGAACAGAAAGCAGTCTATAAATAAATGTTCATATCAGTAGTACCTGTAGCTTATCTGAGGCAGCACTAGCAAAACATCAGACTGCAATAACGTCCTGCTACAGGATGGAGCCTCTAAAACATCCTGTGGCTGTTTCATGCATGAACGTGTAATCTTATCTCAAATTTCATACATATAAGACCTCAATAATAGAACAATTACTCGTATAAATTATAGATCTCTTCCCTCACCTCTTCTACTATGGGATACAAAAGTCTTTATCAGGCTGCTTGGAAGGTAGACTGATAGAGATTTTTTTTTTTTTCTTTTTTTCTTTTTTTTTTTTTTTTTTTTGGTCCATCCCACAGGTCTCTCCCCTTTCTGCTTCTGCAAGTTTGACGGGCGTTCTCGCCATAGATGGCTATAATGACTTCGAACTCACTGTCCATTCAAATGGATCACCTATCTCCTGATTACATCACTCCATACAGAAATTAGAATTCTGTATTCCATATGAACCAGTAACAATGAGGCTAATTTACGACTCATACTGCTACATCATATTGCTCTCCTGCTCTTGCAGCTGCTCCTCTCCCACTCCACACCAGGATGTGGCAGAAGGCACACAGCAGTATCAGTGCTGCCTTTTTTGGGCAGATGAATTCTGTGGGTAACAGACCTTGAATGGCTTTCTGTGCTGCCAGCGCACGGTGCCGGCTCATGGGCAGCGTCTCCCCCCCTCCCCCAGCACCCCCAAGCCCTTCTCTGGGGGCTGCTCCCCATCCCTCCATCCCCAGCCTGGGCTGGCACCGGGGGCTGCCCCCACCCCGGGGCAGGACCCTGCACTGGGCCTGGCTGGACCCCAGGAGGTTCCCCTGGGGCCACCTCTCCAGCCTGTCCCGGTCCCTCTGGATGGTGCCCCCTCCCTCAGCCATGTCACCACACCACTAAGCTTGGTGGTGTTGGCAAACTTGCTGAGTGTGCCCTCGATCCCACTGTCCATGTCACTGATGAAGATATTAAACACTGCTGGTCCTAGTATGGACCCCTGAGGGACACCACTCGTCATCTATCTCCATCTCGACATTGACCACCACCCTCTGGATGTGACCATCCCACCAATTCTTCATCCACCAAACAGCCCACCCATCAAATCACAGAATCACAGAATGACAGGGGTTGGAAGGGACCTCTGGAGATCATGTAGTCCAATCCCCCAACCAAATCCATGCCTTTCCAGTTTAGAGAGAAGGATGTTGTGGGGGGACTGTGTCAAAAGCCTTACAGAAACCCAGACCGATGACATCCGAAGCTCTTCCCTTGTCCACTGATGTAGTGACTCCATCATAGAAGGCCACAAGGTTGTTCAGGCAGGACTTTGCCCCTGGCGATGCCATGCTGGCTGTCTCCAACCACCTCCCCGCCTTCCACATGCCTTAGCATAGCTTCTAGGAGGATCTGTTCCCTGATCTTCCCAGACACAGAGGTGACGCTGACAGGTCAGTAATTTGCAATGAAATTTCTACTTCCAGGCCTATATTAACGTGGTTTTTTTTGGTTAGTTGGTAGAACATGCCCTATAGTACTGACAGCATGTATTCTGTACGTCACTTACAGTGCAAAAGGGACTGTGGCTAAAATGTGAACTTGCTGGTAAACAGAGCGTTTGAATTGCGTACGTGTCTTCCAGAAGACTGATCTCACTTTGCAGTATTTCAGCATACAGTGTCACGGAAAATAGCACTGGCATCACAAAATAAAGATCAATCCCAACAGGTAATACTAATAAAAACCCACTAAAGCTATTATCATGAGAAACAAACTCAGAAATAGTGCAAAGACTGGTGAACTGTGAAGTGGCAACAGCCCATGGTCGTTTTTAATGTCAAAGAATGTAACATGTTCAGTATACCATAACAATAAATCATATTAAAAAATATAAGTGTATAACTTAGGTGATCTGTCCCTGAAGGTAAGTGGTCACATATGGAACCCTATGACTGAAAAAGTGCTCTCAGAAAGCACAAAAAACTGAATTCCATGCATTAAGTTCTACTGTTACCTGGCAAAAAAAGCAATGAAAAATAGCAATGATGTACTTCAAGAATAAGGTGAATTATTGAACAGTCAAGGATTTTCAAATCAGTCAAGGATGGCTATGAAAATTAAACACCAAAACCCCACTCTCTTTATAGCAGAGAGGAATGAGTACATCTGGATCACGAGGCTGCAGACGCGTTTCAAGCAGGCGAGAGGCGTCAGAGGTTATGCATTGCTACATGCGTTCAGAAGAGAAGATACTCGACTCTTAGAAACACACACCACCAAAAGTTTTACTGCTCTGGAGAAGCAAGCGCCCGAATCCAAGATCATGAAAAACCACCCAATTTTAACGGTAATTTATGTGGCGACTTCAAATGTAAACCCCTACTAGGTTAGCACTCAATAAACCTACTTTAACCCTACTTATGTTACCTGGTCACTAGTGTTCAGATAAGGGAATTAGCAACACCCAGTATCACAGAAGATTGGTTAGGGAATTGCTCTAGTCGCCCAGATAATCTGGCACTTACCACCCTGCTGATTCTCAGTAAAAGAGCCAACGAACTCACCTGTGGGATTTCCATCTGAACATTGCAGTTGTGCTCACCACCAAGCGCTACATCACTTTTACGACGACTGAAGAGTGAAAATTCCAAAATGTTTTATTTATGACAAACACATTACTTGAAAGAAATGGCAAATCAAACAGTAGTGTGTGAATTTTTGAAAAGTTGCAACATGCCTCGAAAAACATTCTTGCTTCATGAGACTTAATAAGCAGCAAGACAATGACTGAGTCTTGGAAGGCACTATGGAAGGACTGTACTCATGTTTTAAAGATTTGAGAAACGGGAGGATGATGTAACTCAAATAGTAAACGTTGCACAAAATGATGACCTTGATGAAAGAGATACTCAAGAACTTACAGAACTGAACGGAGTTACAGCAAAATTAATGAGAGCAACTTCCTAAAGAGCGGCAAATACAAAAATAGAAAACTGAAAAGCAACAATAATGGAAACATGGACACAAGTATGTATGGGAGAAGCAGGAAGTTGGTGCATTCAAAGAAGAATGCCTTCTTTGCTTCGGTCTTTACTGCTCGGCCCAGCCCTCAGTAGTCCCAGGGTTTGGAGAAAGTAACAGGGAAAGTCTGGATGAAGGAAGACTTCCCCTTGCTTGAGAAGGATCAAGTGAGAGATCAATTAGGTCAATTAGACATCCACAAGTCCATGGGTCCCGATGGGATGCACCCGAGAGTGCTGAGGGAGCTGGCGGAAGTCGTTGCTGGGCCGCCCTCCGTCATCTTTGAAAGGTCCTGGAGAACAGGCGAGGTGCCTGGGGACTGGAGGAAAGCCAGCGTCACTCCAGTCTTCAAAAAGGGCAAGGAGGAGGAGCTGGGGAACTACAGGCTGGTCAGCCTCACCTTCATCCCTGGAAAGGTGATGAAACAGCTTGTTCTGGGCGTCATCTCAAGGCCTGTGGAGGAAAAGAAAGCTATCAGAAGTAGTCAACATGGATTCGCCAAGGGGAAGTCATGTCTGACTAATCCGATAGCCTTCTAGGATGGAATGACTGGATAGATAGATAAGGGCAGGGCAGTGGATGTTATCTACCTTGACTTCAGCGAGGCGTTCGACACGGTCTCCCACAGCATCCTCATAGGGAAGCTTAGGAAGAGTGGGTTAGATGAATGGACAGTGGGGTGGATAGAAAGCTGGTTGAAAGACAGAGCTCAGAGGGTCATGATTAGGGGCACAGAGTCTAGTTGGAGGTCAGTGAGGAGTGGTGTTCCCCAGGGGTCAGTACTGGGTCCAGTCCTGTTCAATATATTCATCAATGATCTGGACGAAGGGACAGAGCGCACCCTCAGCAAGTGTGCTGATGACACAAAGCTGGGGGGGGGTGGCTGACGCACCAGAAGGCTGCACCGCCGTACAGTGAGACCTGGAGAGGTTGGAGATCTGGGCAGAGAGGAACCTTATGAAATTCAACAAGGGCAAGTGCAGGGTGCTGCACCTGGGGAGGAATAACCCCCTGCACCAGGACAGGTTGGGGGTGACCTGCTGGAGAGCAGCTCGGTGGAAAGAGACCTGGGAGTCCTGGGGGACAACAGGGTGACCATGAGCCAGCGATGGGCCCTCATGGCCAAGAAGGCCAATGGCATCCTGGCAGGCATCAGGAGGAGTGTGGCCAGCAGGTGGAGGGAGGTTCATCCTCCCCCTCTGCTCTGCCCTGGGGAGGCCGCAGCTGGAGCGCTGGGTCCAATTCTGGGCTCCCCGGTTCCAGAAGGACAGCAAAGGGCCACCAAGATGATTAGGGGACTGGAACACCTCTCTTATGAAGAAAGGCTGAGGGATTTGGGTCTCTTCAGTCTGGAAGAAAGACGGCTGAGGGGGGATCTCATCAGCGCTGATAAATACTTCAAGGGTGGGTGTCAGGAGGATGGGGCCAGGCTCTTTTCAGTGGTGCCCAGGGACAGGACAAGGGGTAACGGGCACAAACTTGACCATGGGAAGTTCCACCTAAACATGAGGAGGAACTTCTTTCCTGTGAGGGTGGCAAAGCCCTGGCACAGGCTGCCCAGAGAGGTGGGGGAGTCCCTGTCTCCGGAGACATCCCAAACCCACGTGGACGCGTTCCTGTGCCACCTGCTCTGGGTGACCCTGCTCTGGTGGGGGGTGGGACTGGGTGATCACAGAGGTCCCTTCCAACCTCCACCATTCTGTGATTCTGTGTGAAGTTCACTGAAGGAAGATGGAAAACATACTAATTTTCCATTCAAACAGTTAGCTCCCAAATTAAATGTATGTGAATTTACAAACTTGCTAAAGAACATGTCTGTCAGTTGTAAAGGGGAACCACTGTAGTAACATTTTAATGAGTAGAAGGAATAAATTATCATGAATGGAAATATTCAGAAGGTTTTTCTCTCCTATTTTGTACCCCTAATGGTAATCTTTCCACAGGACTTGAAAAATATACACTAAAAAAACATGACCTCTACTGACAGAAAGATGAACTGCCACGGACGATTCAACGGATGGAATTCAGCAGAGTTGAGGAAAACTACAGAACTTTTTCCAGATTCAAAAATGGACATCTACCTTGGCCAAGGCCTGCTCCAGCTGTCAAGACTTAGCTTAGCATAGAAATATAGCTTGGACAGACACCAGACACACTTTAGTCCAAACACTTTTCAGATTAAAGGCTCATACTAGTTCAGAAAGGTTTTACAGAACACATACAGAAGTTTAATTACGAGGAAAAAATTTCTTTAGGGGAGAATCTTCTTGTCATGAACACTTAAAAAAAAAAAAACAACTGAGGAAAAGCATACATAAACAGGGAAAGGTAATGGTGAGTTGTTTAGAATAATTTATTGGATGCCTTAAAATGTGTTATAGAAAAACTACTGGATTAGTATCACACCAAATCAAAACAAAACTAAACCTGCTTGAGAGACGACATGGAAGAAGTCACAAAAATCTCTCCATATACCCATGTAAAATGACAGGTATTACTAGCTAGCCTCATCAGCAGGCAGGAAATTAATACATCAGTAATATAAAGCAATAAATAAATAAAGCAAATCAGTAGTCCTCCAAAAAAAAAAAAAAAGGCAAAAAGAAAGCTAAAGCTAAAAAACCATGAGCAGGCAGCTCTCTCAGCCTTTCCTGCTATGTGAGGTGCTCCAGTCCACCATCCTTGTGGGCCTTCACTGGACTCTCTCTCCTGCATGTCCATGCCTTCCTTGCACTGAGGGGCCCAGAACTGGACACAGCACTCCAGGTGCTGGGTAGAGGGGAAGGATCAGTCCCCTCGCCCTGCCGGCAACACTCCTGATGCAGCCAAGGATACCTTTAGCCTGCATTACAGCCAGGTCCCATTGCTGACTCGCGTTCCACTTGGCATCCACCAGTACCCCTAGGTCTTTTTCTGCAAAGCTGCTTTCCAGCTGGTTGTTCTCTAGCGCACCTTGGTGCATGAACGTATTCCTTCCCGGGTGCCGGACTTTACACTTCCCCTTGTTGAACTGCAAGAGGTTCCTGTTGGCCCATTTCTCCAGCCTGTTGAGGTCCCTCTGGATGG
The DNA here is from genome assembly GCA_008658365.1 of Alca torda. NCBI lineage: Eukaryota > Metazoa > Chordata > Aves > Charadriiformes > Alcidae > Alca > Alca torda. The sequence continues at coordinate 164,922,374 of CM018077.1, forward strand.
CAGTATGACACTCCAGTGTACCAGCCACTCCTCAGTTTGGTGTTGTCTTCAAGCTTGCAGATCATCAATGAAGATCTTAAACAGGACTGGACCCAGTATTGACCCCGGGGGTACAGCACTAGTTACTGGCCTCCAACAGGACTTCGTTCCACTGATCACCACCCTCTGGGCCTGGCCGTTCAGCCAGTGTATGTTCATCCAGCCTATACTTCATCAGCTTCGCTACGAGGATCTTACAGGAGACTATGTCAAAGGCCTTACTGAAGTCCAGGTAAACATTATAATACAAATGTCGTAAGACCATTAAGTAAGCATGTTTATTAAAGCAACTGGCTAAAGAAAAGCAAAAATGAAAGGCAAGCGCGCTAGGCCATATTAACAGAAGTAACGGAAGTCTGAGCATGATTCAGTTAACGATTATGACACCCAAAACTGATCTCCAATTCACTGACTGTAAATTGCTCTAGACTATAGTAGGAGACACCCATCTCACATGATGATATCTGAATTTGTGCGTCTTAAGCTGAAACCATTTATACATCTTACAGCTTCAAGAAAAAAAGATCCATAAATTCAAAAAGGCAGGCAGAAGGGCAGTACATTACCCAAAGTCAGTGGACACTGTAAGAGCACCAGTGACCACCGGTCACTGACACAGGCTCAGGGACAGTCCCAGCGCTTGTGTCAGAAGCAATTTCTTAAGCTTTATTAACACAGTGGTCTCTCGCTATCACCACAATCAGTGGCAATCTAAATTGATCAGACACACTGTAGCCAAGTTTTTCCCGTTGAGCAATGCTGTAATACAGCAACAGATCTACACTTCGTTTTTACAAAAATCTTGGTAAGAAATCCCCTCAGCACACGCACTAGGAGCAACAGTTCTGGATCTTAAAGACTCTCAGCTACTTTATCCCCTTAGTTTTTGCTTTATGAGCAATTCTTGCACTCCATGATATCCAGCTGAGAATGACTTATTCGTTGGTACAGCAAAAGTGATTTTCAGAGCCCCTGCATGAGGCCAGCACAAACAAGTGTGGTCTGGCACAATTTTGCATTCTTTTTTCATATTAACCATTTTTCCACTCTCTGAGAGGACAGGCAGAAGCAAGCAAACATGCCTCTGGCCATTTCCCAGAGAAGAAATAACATTTACAAGACTCAAAGTTATTTAATTTTGCTTGTTTTGGAAGAAAAAAACCCAACCACAAACCCAAACAACCACAAACAAGAGTTTTAGAAGGTCTTTAGTGGATACCAGCATTTCCAGGGCACAAGTAAGGCAACCAATAGACTTTCCTGCATAGATGCTCGCCTATATTGTCTTCCTCATCTAAGCAATTCTCAAGTATTTTGAGTTCATCCACATCATAACCATGGGAAAGTAACACCTCATTAATTTTGCAGAAACTGAGGTAAATGACAGAGTAATCGTTATCTAGCCACAGTAGTCTGAGAACTACAGAACCTTCTTTTGGGAGAAGTGGGACAGGAGTGGATGATAATATTCCCCTTTCTCTGCTCCTTCCTGTTGACGCGGAAGCTTCGGACAATAACACGCAGACCAATATGATCAGGTTAATGCCACTTTATTGCACAGATAGCTCAGTTATTATAGGTATTCTAGTTCCGTGTACTACGAAGACAGATTCTTGATTGGTTACTTGCATCAAGCAAATCATACATGGCATAATATAATTGGTTACCTACATCCACTCGTCAAATACCTATTGGCTAAATATTCGTGTTTCTTATTCTTACAGCTAATTAAAACTTGTTCCCTGTGTTGCTAACTTCCTACTCAGCAACCAGTCACGCTGGAGTGTTCACAGGGTGTCTATTTAAGTCTAAATATTCTGCCACACCTTCCAATATGTCTCAGAGAGAGACAGTATAAGAGAGTGTTCACAGAGACAGGGGTTAGGAAATGCAGCAGGTTCTCATAAAGAAATGAGGAAAGAAAGACAAAAACAGAGATAAAAAGTAATGCTTTAAAGATCATTAATTTCATTCTTTCAGTCACATTTCTTCTAACATTTTAATTTCACTTTAAACATACCTCAACAAATATCAAATAAATTGTCACGTTTTCTAGCAAAGCCTGCAAGGTTTTATCTGGGTTAGCTCCACTCTGAGCAAATTTTCCTTTTGAACATCCCAATGATGCCAAATCAGAAACCACAGCAATAAACAAAGAGAAACAGGATGGGGGGAACAGAAGATTGGCAACTCACACATCTCGGGGAAAAAAAAAAACAGTTTCCTCTCTCTGATACATCTACCACAGTCAAACAGGCATTAAATTTGGAATACACACAACAATCTCAAGGACAAAGGTCTGAGTTCATCCATCCTGGTTTAGGGTGGGAAGCTACAAGTATAGTCAATATTTCAAAGCTCCTTAAATGTTTCAAGTTACCCTTTCTATTAATTTGTCTAATAAATGGAAGGACCTCTACCTACAAATCTATATAATTTCCAATACGAAAATTCTAGTTATTATAAATCAAATTGCTCAATTTAAATTAAATGCAAGAATAAATAAATGAAGATGTATAAATAAGCCTCTAAGGAAAGCACTAAGTGCCTCTAAGATGCACTTTGTCCCTGAGTTATTCAGTCCAGCTGACTTGAGTATCAAAGAAGCTCTTCTTCAAAACAGAAATGCTAACGCTACCACAAATCTATACTGCGATCAAATGTGCAGATTTGGCACTTCAGGGCATGCTCTAGTGACAGAGATTGTAGGGTTGGGTTTTTTTTTTGTGTGTGTATGCTTGGACTCGATGATCTCAAAGGCCCTTTCCAACCATGAAGATTCTGTGATTCTATGAAAACTGTACAAAGTTAATTTCTAAATGTAACTATATGGATATTTCTCAGCAAGGCTATTGAGAAACAGGAGAATTTACAAGAAATAAAAAAAGAAACTGCTAAAAGCAAGCTATGCATATAGGTCAAAAAGACCAACCACAAAATGAAAACTCCCCCTCAAATCAAACTTACTATACATTGTAAAACTTCTTGCCTCAGCTTTTCAAAAGGGGTAAAAAAAAGAAAGACAGCTAATGGGAATGAGTAATTAACAGGAAATGGCATTACCTTGCTGGAGATACAGAAAAATTAAAGAATCCTATTATAGAGTCATAGAATGTGTTGGGTTGGAAGGGACCTCTAAAGGCCATCTAGTCCCACCCCCCTGCAGTAAGCAGGGACATCTTCAACTAGATCAGGTTGCTCAGAGCCTCATCAAGCCTGGCCTTGAATGTCTCCGGGGATGGGGCCTCCACCACCTCTCTGGGCAGCCTGTGCCAGTGTCTCACCACCCTCAGTGTAAAGAACTTCATCCTAATGTCTAATCTAAACCCACCCTGCTCTAGTTTAAACCATTGCCCCTTGTCCTGTGGCTACATGCCCTTGCAAACAGCCCCTCCCCAGCTTTCTTGTAGGCCCCCTTCAGGTACCAGAAGGGGCTGTAAGGTCTCCCCAGAGCCTTCTCTTCTCCAGGCTGAACAACCCCAACTATCCCAACTATCCCCAAGCAGATTCTGCGTACCCCAGAATTTGGAAGGAATGGCACACTAAATCACAAGTCCAAATATAAAAAATAATTTAAGAGATATATCCAGTGTAGTGTTACATCATAAGTTACTTCAAGCTGTTTGCACACCCCTAGTCCTTTTCCAAGCTATCATGCTTTTTCCCCTTACAATTGTGAGATTTTATCATAGTACCTCTTGAGTGGCACAATAACCTCTTGATCCTGGCCCCTGTTTGAGTTGTATGCCCCCATCCCCCCAGTCTGGAGAATCGCCCTCTTCCCTATAACGGTTTCCTCCTCCTTCAAGAAACCCAATAAATTCCTTCCTCCCCTTCACCGTGTGGTTATCACCCTTCAGTATCATGCTGCACTGTGCTACTCAATACCAGTCTTATCAGTTCCAACAACGAAAGAGGCACTAGGCTGAGAGACAGGCAGCCTGGCTTATATTACTGGCTTTCACCATATTCCTTAGTGATTATCTCACCATCTCTTTATCCAACAATTTTATCTGAAGCACCCACTGCAATTACTGTAGAACACAGATCTCATTTTACTCCTTTATTTCAGCTTGCATACAAAGTTCAGTTAAAGTGAAGAAAAAGAAAGTACAGAAATTGATATGAGAAGGCCCCATCCCCTACCTTTCTTCTTTTAACTGTAAGACACCCAATGCTTCATTTGCCAGTTAAATAACCACTTTTTCTTTTGACTGACTTGGCCATCTGACCTGGTTTATACAAAGAAAACAACTGCAATCCAGAAAAGTGGCTGGTGGAGCAGTACCAAAGTAGGAACAGAGTTGCTAAAATTCCATACTAGCTCCTGTATTTATTCTTCCTTCATTTAAATTTATAATATCCCTTTTTATTCTCCATCACATGCTGAATTTGAATTGTATGCTAGAGAAAAATTAAGTAGAGCTTCTATTCAAAACAGAAGACACATTTTAGAAGTTTTCCTAACAATTTAGCAGCCTGCTGACACAACCAGAAATGCCACAGTTTTCAGAGACATGACTGTCTCCAAACTGAAAAAGTCTAAAAGCCTAGAATTCTAATAGGATTTGAGGATTTCTATTCCATGCCTGATGCGTTCTGCCCCTCCCATTATAGCCTAAGTCATACTTGTATTTCCACAGAATCCAGTCAAAGTCTATGAAACTGTGAAAATATAGTCTCGCACTCTGTATTTCACTTGACCTCGCCAACTTTACTTGGAATCAAACAACCTGCCAGCTTTTAAGTGCTCCAGATGTTATGCTGCCAGATGCCTCAAGCATGGAATGAGACCCATGTGTTGTCAACAGAAGAATTAATTAGGTGAAATACAATTGCAGAATCCCAGGGGTAAAGCCATACTCCAGCCTCGACAGGGAAGTAAAAACCTGCCAAGGTCCCCACTCCTTTCAAGTCCCAAATCCAGTAATCTAGTGATGTTTACGTGTGAGCATTTTAGCAAAATGTACTAGCCAAGTCTCTGAGAACTGGTCTTCCCTACACGATTTCAGAGGTGTATGTTCCTATATGACCAATCTTGGAGATACGGAAATGCAAAACCAAAACACTCTCATCATGCATCAAGGAAAAAATGGTCTGAAAGCCTTTCCACAGTTTAAGTATATAAATCAGGTAAGAATTCATAGCTTTAATTTACCTGGTACACCATCTTTGCAGAGACAAGGCCTAAAAAAACAGAATGCCCCTTCCCGCTGTAGAATCATAAAATCGTCTAGGTTGGAAGGGACCTTTCAGATCATAGAGTCCAACTATCAGCCTAACACTGACAAAACCACCACAAACCATGTCCCTCAGCACCACATCTGCCCAGCTTTTAAATACTCCCAGGGATGGCGATTCCACCACTTCCCTGTTCCAGTGCTTGACAACCCTTTCCGTGAATAAACTTCTCCAAATACTCAGTCTAAACCTCCCCTGGCGCAACTTGAGGCCGTTTCCTGTCCTATCGCCTGTTCCTTGGGAGAAGAGCCCGACCCCCCCGGCTCCCCCCTCCTTCCAGGGAGCTGTGGGGAGCGAGAAGGTCTCCCCTCGGCCTCCTCCTCTCCAGGCTGAGCACCCCCAGCTCCCTCAGCTGCTCCTCACAAGACTTGTGCTCCAGACCCCTCACCAGCTCCGTTGCCCTTCTCTGGACACGCTCCAGCACCTCAGTGTCTTTCCTGGAGTGAGGGGCCCAAAACTGGACACAGCGCTCGAGGTGGGGCCTCAGAAGTGCTGAGTGAGCACAGAGACAGCACAGCGACCACCAGGAGGCCCGAGGCCGCCGTACCGAGCGCTCAGTCAGGTGCAGACGGGTACCGCTCATATTTAATCACAGTCACACACCACCTACGGCGTTAGGGAGCTGCTCCGCGCACCCGCTACCCCCACCCTCCTACGCACACTGAACCCGGAAGCGCCGCCGCGCGGCTAACGGCTGCGCCGCGACGCCACGCCGGCAGGTGACGCACGGCCCCGCCCCGCCCCGCCCCGCGGCGGTTGCCATGGCGAAGGTAAAGGTGCTGCTGGTGGCTGGGAACGGAGCGGAGCTGGGGGGCGGGGGGGAGGAGGAGCGGGAGGAAGAAGAGGAAAGAGGAGGAGGAAAGGCTGCGGGGGTGGCGCGTTCCTGCGCAGAGTCCCGAGAGCTTCAGCGTGTCACAACACGTGTTGTACACGTCATCATGGCGTCACAGAGTCCCGGGTTGGAAGGGAGCTCAGGGATCACCTGGTCCAACCTTCTTTGGCAAAGCACGGTGTGGACAGGATGGCCCAGCACCCTGGCCAGATGAGCCTTAAAAGTGTCCAATATCGGGGAATCCACCACTTCCCTGGGGAGATCATTCCAACGTCTGATTGTTCTCTGTGTGAAAAATCTTCTTCTTGGATCCTATTGGAATCTCCCCAGGAGTAACTTGTACCCATCACCCCTCCTCTTTGCCATGTAACTCCTTGTGAAAAGGGAGTCTCCATCTTCTTCGCAGCCACCCTTTAAATACTGGAACATAGTGGTAAGGTCTCCCCTGAGCCTTCTTTTCTCAAGGCTGAACACACCCGGTTCTCTCAGCCTTCCCTCATCTGCCAGGCTTCCCAGCAGTCCTTGGATCATCTTGGTGGCCCTTCTCTGGACCCTCTCCAGCCTGTCCACATTTTTTTTGTATAGCAAGGACTAAAACTGAGCACCGTATTCCAGGTGTGGCCTGACCAGCACAGGATAATGACTTCTTATCTCTGCTGGTGATGCCCTTGTTGATGCAGCCCAGCATCCCGTCGAGTTTCTTTGACACAGCGGCACACTGCTCACTCATGTTGAGCTTGTTGTCCACCAGGACTCCCAGGCCCTTTCCACAGACCTGCTCCCCAGTGGGTATATCCCATCCTGTGCTGCACTCCAGGATTATGTCTTCCCAGGTGCTAGACCTTACACTTGTCCTTTTTAAACTTCATAAGGTTCTTCCCACTCTTACAGCCTGTCCTGGTCTTCCTGCAGGGTGGTTCTCCCTTCCAAAGCGTCCACTTCCCCACTCCTTTTGGTGTCATCAGCAAACTTCATCATGCTACACTTGATACCGTCATCCAGATCACTTATGAAGATATTAAACAGTGTTGGGCCCAGTATCGATCCCTAGGGTACCCCACTTGTGACAGGTTGCCAGTTTGAAAATAACAGTTTGAAAATGAACCTAAATGCAAGTTACGTCTCTATGAAGGACAAAGGCACATCTGCAGTAAAGGCACAGTATTCCTTAAAAGCATCCTGAAAAACCTGGGGGGAGTGTTCACAGAAAGGGAGCCTGAGTTAATAAGGTGGATGATAAGGATGTAGAACGGAGTGTTTATGGGCACAAAGACTCCTAGTAACAGGTCTGCAACAGACCTGGTGAGCTACACAGTTGGAAGCTGAAGTTAAGACAATTTCAGACAATAGAAAGATGCAGTTCTTCAATTACAGAAACTATTTACCTGTGCTTTTCCTGAATTCTCAGTTTTTTAATTACTTTAAAACAACATTCTTCTAAATGTTATTCTTCGAAAATATGTATCCACTGCTAAGTGGTGCTGTTTCATCTTTTCAGGGAGGACAGAAGAGACACTAAGTACATCTTCTGACTTTAAAATCTGTGTCTTCTCTGCATGCCACAATATTGGTTTGTATAAATAAAGTCCAGATTAGAAATTAAAATGCGACTTTTGTAACTGAAGGTAGAGACTGCCAAATGGAGTGATGAGCTCTGGTCACAGGAGATCTGTTCCTCCTGCCCTTTTTGTCTGGGGAGACTTTAACTGGCCAGGCCAAGCAGACATGTTTTTTTCTCTTAATCAGATCATACTGGATGTCCAGTCACACTGAACTGGAATGCCACCCTGTCTGCACTGGGAATTTACCAGCCTAGTCACAGGTTAAGGGCAAGTCATCTGATCACAGGAACATTCATTCCTTAAGTCACCTCCTGCATTTTTCCCCAGAAGAAAAGGATGGCAGTGGTAGTTGAACACTCTGGTAAGAGAAGAAAAAAAAAAAAAACACAACAAAAAATCGCCGTGCCGGTGCCCAAAAAGTGCTGCTATACAAAAGATACAATATTGATTGTTCCTTTTTTTATTCCCCATCTTAGCCCATTAATTTAAGGCAGTTTTCATTAAAAAACCCAAACAACTTATAAGCATAATAGTGAAACTATAGAAGCCTACATTTATGTTCCAACTCACGTAATTCCATTCAGATGTCAGTCCTGCTCATTATAATAATGTTGGATATCTTCACAGTCACGCTTGGAAAAAAAAAAGTAGTTCTTTACAATAAAAAGTACTGTGAAGAACTGGGAGGCGAATGAAACAGGCAAGCTTCTGAAGAGACTTCTTCAATATCTGTCAGCAAAGCAAGGTTCAGAAATCAAAGACTGGAGACCTATGAATTCTTTAGTGATACACAGAGCATGCGTTCACTGCACAAAAAATACATTCAACGTTGAGTGCCAGTTAGTACCTGTGACTTCTTGATACTGAGCTGGAATAAAAACAGGAAGATCTTGTTAAACTTCAGAGTAGATATAGATAGAAGGGAGAAAGAGAAGCTGCACTTAACCCAGATAATCTAATATATACAAATAAAGTGTCTGGAACAGAACAAAACCAGAAGTGGCAGAAATTATTACTTAAAAGGAGCATTCACCATCTTCTCTTCCATTATAACAGATTCCAGGGGATCTGAAATGCTAAAGCAAGCGACTCAAAGAACAAGATAAGTTACTTTTCTCCAGGTCCCAGGTGACCTTGGCTTGTCTCTGTTTATGGCATCTTTGGGGTAGATAATGTATCTGCTCCTTGCATACTGTTGGTGATCCCAGAGGGCCAGCTGCTCTTTAATGGATGGAGAGCCAGGGGCCAAGCATGACAATACGGCCACAGCTGCCAGGGTGGGGGTGTCCCCAGCCAGGGCTCAGTCCCACAGTGCCCAGGCAATGGTGGCAGCACAGGCCCGGTGACAATGGCAGACAGGGTCAGCTGAGCGTCCCAACCACCACATATAGGCTTGTGGTGAGGAGGCAGGTCTGAGGTCAAACTGGGAAGTCAATTCACTGGTCAGGGTCAGGTGCAGCGATGGCGACCAGGGTCAGACACAGCTGATACCTGGGCAGGTCCTTAATGACAAGGAAGGCCCAAGATCAAGCTGGGCAGTCAGTCATGGGTGGGGGCCCCAGACCTGTAGGGGCTACTGCCAGGCATGGGCATGGATGTTGCTGGGCTGGCCCCAGTATTCCATGATGTAGCTTGAGCAGGACAGAAGGCCCAGGTTCCAGCTGAACTGGAGATCCTGGGCCCATGGGCAGAAGGTACAATATAAGCTGTAGGAGAGGCTGGTGCGGGCCATTATGCCTGCCCACGCTCTCAGGGCCCTTATATTTACACTGGATGTTTATGTTTAAGCTGGCCATGAGCTGGCACCGTGCACTGGCAGCACAGAAACCCCCCGCAGCCTGGGCTGCATCCCCAGCAGCGTGGGCAGGGGGGCGAGGGGGGGGTTCTGCCCCTCTGCTCCACTCTGTGAGACCCCCCTGCAGCGCTGCCTCCAGCGCTGGGGCACCAACAGCAGAAGCACACGGAGCTGTTGGAGCGGGGCCAGAGGAGGCCCTGGAGATGCCGGGAGGGCTGGAGCCCCTCTGCTGTGGGGACAGGCTGAGAGAGCTGGGGGGGTTCAGCCTGGAGAAGAGAAGGCTCCGGGGAGACCTTCCAGCACAGTCCAGTCCCTAAAGGGGCTCCAGGAAAGCTGGGGAGGGACTATGGATCAGGGAGGGGAGGCATAGGACGAGGGGGAACGGTTTTAAACTGAAAGAGGGGAGATTTAGATGAGATATTGGGAAGAAATTCTTTGCTGTGAGAGTGGTGAGCCCCTGGCCCAGGTTGCCCAGAGAAGCTGCGGCTTCTGGAGGTGTTCAGGGTTGGATGGGGCTCTGAGGACCCTGGTCTAGTTGAAGATGTCCCTGCTTATTTCAGGGGAATTGGACTAGATGGCCTTTAAAGGTCCCTCCGAACCCAAACCATTCGGTGATTCTGTGTTTAGTCCCCTCTCTTCCTGTGTTTTTCCTCTGCGTGTTGTATGGAAAATGTCCTTCCCATCTGAGAATTGTTCCATCATCACTGCTCTCCATTTATTAAATGATGAGATTTGTGAGGCTCAGATTCTAACTCAGATACGGATATGGCTAAATAGTTTCAGAGAAATGAAAAAAGACTTGAAAGAAGGCAACCAAGCATGACGCAACATGTAGAGTGGGATCGCACACCATCTAGAAATACAAACTAGTGAATGCACTTTTGTCAGGGCAAACACAAGTCCCTTCTGCAGGTCACCTTTAGTTATTGTTTCGGAAAACAAAGACAGATCTTCTCAGCTAGTCCAAGATAAGAAAACAGTAGGGCCTGTTCCATCCTACCCTCAAAAACATTGACAATCTCCAAACTTTTATCTTCCCAGTTTCTCTTCTAGGAAAACTGTTCATTCCCCACAGCTAGAAACATTCTACTAGCCAGCATATTGCTGTAGGCGGACAGTGGCAACTGTCTTTTCTAAAGGACAAATGCTAACCTCTTTGCTGGTCTGAGCAATGGCACAGATAATACCTTCAAACAAGAACAAAGACAATTCAATTACAGAGAAAAAGAGAAGTGAAATGATTGGATAACTTAATGACAACTGTGCTATGACTAAAACTAATGCTTTTCCAGTTTCTACTGTCCTTCTAACTTGCTAACAACAGTTTTCGGTCAGGACAGGCAGTAGACAAAATAGAGAGAACTGCTGGGCTCCTGAGGCCTGAGTCTGAGAGGCATACTAAGGGAGTGAGGCCATGATAAAAGACAAGCTCCTGCCAGGACAGATTTTCATGATGCAATCCAGCCTGTATAAATCACTGATGAAAATGGTTCTTAACTGGCTTCCTGAGCACAGATTTCACCTTGATCAGAGGCAGGAGTCCTTCCAAGCACAGGCAGTCACTTTCTTCCAGTCCATTGTGATTTCCAAAGAAGGATGAACACTAATACCCTGGAGGCAGGTGTTGATGTCTTTCTCATGTATTTTGGCCAGGTTCATCTATGTGTTACGCCAACAAAAATCTAGAATTGGACTGAGGACAAGACAGCCTTGGACATGCATTTCCATGTTATGTTTCTTTCCTTTCCTGCCAGTTGTGCCAATGCACTAGTTTGTGGAGCCATTATGTGAACTGGATCAGGAAACAATTCCAAATTTTAAAAAGTAAAAAAAACCTTAAAATATTTTATTTAACAAGGTTTAAGGTGAAGTGGCAGATGTGTAGGTGCTGCTGTTAGAAACAAAAAAATTCAAGTGGAATACAAGATGCAATCCAGTACACACCAATACAGAGCACTTTATTATTGTGGACCACACAAGGAAAACCAGTAACATTTTTCACGGAGAAATCATACTTTAAGCAGCTTTCTCAAATTCTGGCTGAATTCTTTCTGTCTCTCCACCAATTATTCTGGTCTGAGTTTCCTGCATTGATTTACAGCTTATGGATAATGTTGGCATCTCAGTTATTCAAATTCTTGTTTTCAGTATTCTCCCCATCTCTGGTAAGCCTATCTGCTGCAGTGATAACCAGAAATGGAAGTTTTGTAGCTCCATGGACTCTTTAATTGTATGGCTCATTTGCATAAGACAGTGTTTTTATACATATTAATTTTACAACAGGATTAACTTAATGTAACTTCACCAGAATGACTTGATGCCACAGCATCAGTCTTGTTCATGCATCTGCCACTGCTGCTGTTATTTAACTCATGGAGGTGAATGTGTGTGCAATTTACTACGCATGCTTACTCCTTTGCAGATCAGAATCCTGAATGTCCCTAAGCAAAAACGAAAGAGTCACTTTGCCAAATGAGCACAAACTTTTGAGATCCAAGTGTCGATTTTGTGGCACTTCAAAACACAAATTTGTGCAATACCCTCCTAAATGCTGCTGGGATCCCTAATAGTACTTCTGTTCAGGCTATTGCCAAAAATGGTGTTCACAGAAATACTCCAGCATGCGCCTGGTGAACAAGTTTGCGCTCTGTGTTGCTTCCTTAAAGGAGTAAAGCAGCAAAGCTCTCCCAGCTGTTGCACAGCCTTTTTTTTTACCCCTTCTTAAATATGTTACCACAGAGGCGCTACCAGCGTTGCTGATGGGCTCAGCTTTGGCCAGCAGTGGGTCCATCTTGGCTCTGTCTGGGGCTGGCTCCATCTGACACGGGGGCAGCCTCTGGTGTCTTCTCACAGCAGCCAACCCTGCAGCCCCCCCACTACCAAACTTTGCCACGTAAAGCCAATATACCATTACTGATCACACACTTGTTTGTGCTATGTGTTGGGTTCAGCACGGCCTATCACCACGTTGCAGTACAGCTCCAGACAAAATTCTGTAAGAGAGCACCAGCTCTCCTGGACTGGTGCGAGCAGAATGCAGCAGCCTCCCCACCTTTCCAACGTGTTCACTGCTGGTGTCATTTTCTGGTTACTCTTACCGTTCTGAAGTCTAATAGCTGTAGCAATTGGTATGATCTGAAATTAGGTTCACTCATTTCTGATTATCTCTTTGTTTTATCCCCCTGTCGCATCATGTCATTAACTCAGATTATAAGCAATCTAGGGCAGCAAATGTCGCTTTACTACTGACTCTTTGTTTGAAGGCAGTTAGCATAAAAGAGCCCTGGTGAAGACGTTAGTTACAAACAGTAATTATCTAGATGCACTACTAAACTAATCCAGTATAACAATGTATACAGACATTATAATTAGTAAGAAAAGCAAACAAAATTTACAAATGAATGCAATGGCTGGCAATTCTTTAAAAATAACCAATATTATCGTGGAAATAATAAAGAAAAATAAACACAACCAACCTTCAGAATAGAAATGCAGCAAAACTTTATTACTAATTACCAACTGGAAAAATCAGATAATATCATCATGTTATAGTATGATCATGAAGGCCTTTTTGGACCATTACGAATATTCTTCTTGAAATCAGCCATTCTAGACAATTTTCACTCAAGAGTGCAACGGAATATGGCTAAGGAGATGTCAAACCTACTCAAATAAAGTTTATAGACCTGGAACAGCACTATAATTTTGGTGATGTATATGTGTATACCATAATAGCAAACCTGAAAGTAAAAGTAAGTGTCCAGTTGGATAATCAGATTTTTAAGTTAGTTTTGAAAAGCTGGGAAGAAAAGGCCCACAAATGCAGTTTAAAGGTTAGCGGGAAACAGAAAACAAGACATTTTAAAATGTTCACTTAATTTGATAAAGAGAAGATGGAAAGATGATATATTTATTTTAGTTAATGAGAAATACTTTAGTCAAATATAGAGACTCAACGCAAAATTTACTAGATTAAATTCTATGTATGGTATGACATAGAAAGCTGAAACAGAATCATACAGTCATAGAATAGTTTGGGTTGGGATGGAAACATCGTGTAGTCCAACTCCGCTACAATGAGCAGGGACATTATCAGCCAGCTCAGGTTGCTCAGAGCCCTGTCCAACCTGACCTTGAATGTTTCCAGGACTGGGGGATCTACAGCTTCCCTGGGCAGTGTCTCACCACCCTCACAGTAAAGAATGTCTTCCTAATATCTAGTCTGAATCTACCCTCCTTTAGTTTAAAGCCATTACCCCTCGTCCTATTGCAACAAACCCTGATCAAGAGTCCCTCCCTACCCTTCCTGGAGCCCCTTTAGGGACTGGACTGTGCTGGAAGGTCTCCCCGGAGCCTTCTCTTCTCCAGGCTGAACCCTCCCAACTCTCTCAGCCTGTCCCCACAGCAGAGGGGCTCCAGCCCTCCCAGCATCTCCGGGGCCTCCTCTGGCCCAGCTCTAACAGGTCCATGTCTCTCCTGTGCTGAGGCCCCAGAGCTGGACACAATATTCCAGGTGGGGGTCTCAAGAAGAGTGAGGGAGTTTGTTTTGACCATAAACTCTTTGAAGGTAAATGCCATTACAGTGGGATTTTCCTCACGTAAGAAATATTCAAGAATAATAATTCAATAGGACCTTGCTTGCTGATTGATAGAATCTAGAGCCAAAGTTCACATGGATTTTCCTTTACAGATCACTTTAGACTATTAAAATCATTATTATTTAAGGAATAAAAGGTTTGTAAAGCCCCACACACTGAAACCTTGTAGAAAAGTTTTGTGAAACAGTCTAGATTTGACTTTCTGGGGGATTTCAACATTCGTATTTCAATATCATACAGAGAAAAGCCCCAAACTTTGGTTCAACTCATTCTGAATCTCATCTTCAGTCTAGGAGTGCTATTTATTTGATTTATATTTGGGTGTCAATATCTAATACAGGTGTTTTGGCTCCCTCTGTACTCAGTGGGGTTTAGCCACGTTTCATCTTTCTGATTTTGAAGGTCTGAATTGCATCCATGGACACATTGACAGGCTCCAAAGACTATGAAACGAGGATGACTTGCCCTGATGTAGACACCTATGTAGGACCCACCAACATGCAGTCGGATAAATTCTGCCTTAAAATCATATCATATCATCGAATCATATCATGTCATATCATATCATAACCAAGACACTACGACCAATGTCATCACTTTTGGGTGCTCAAAAAGATCCTTTGCAGTTTCCTGACAACCGAAAAGATACGTTATCTCAAAGACTGAAATAATCAAATAAAATTCTACATTCTATTAGAGAGCAAAAATGCTCTGTCCACAGGAGGAGAAGACAAGGAACTAATGAATCATTACCTCAATAGATTTGCCTCAGCCATGAATGTGTTAGCTTTCAGGTAGTTTCTTCCTTCCCCACTGTCTATGCATCTCCATTTTCTAGCATCCTGCAGCAGATCAATACAACTGAGAAGAAATCGAAGACACAGTGGCTGAATAAAACAAAGCAAATCTATGCAGAAGCTGTACTGCAGGCCTGAAGCCTTCCAGTCTGCTTTCAAGTACTCTAAAGCCAAATTCACCCCTGAGTATCCCAAATTCAAGTGTGGAGTTATCTGTTCAGTCATCCAGGAGACCCAAGAACCATAAAAAATAGTCAGCTTTAAGCACAAAACTCTGCATGGTAAGAATGACCAAAAAATATAATAATCATAATTGGAGCGTGACTTCAAAATATATTTTCTGTGTAGGAAAGACAGAAATGAAGGTAGAGATCATAGGGCGTCAATTGTATGTACAAGTGCATAATGTAAAGAAAACAAATAATGGATAAAGCAATCCCTTCAAGTGCACGTAAATTTGAGAAAAAAGTCTATCAGGCATTTACAAATAGCATCAAAAGGTTTCTATCTATATGTACATTATCAGGTGGTATTAAAAGAGGAATAATGCTACTGACAATTACAAAAATCCTCAACTTCCCGAACACAGATTGAAAAACAGATGGTAGTAACAATGTCACACAGGTGATAACCAGCAACTTCCGGGAATAATCCCAGAAACAGTAGAAAGAGCTATACTTTAAAATTTTGTTTTCCTAAGTAATGGAGATTTTATTGTAACCCTGACCGTAAAAAAAAAACCCTAAACACCTCCACTTGTCGATCCAGTTTAAATTCAATGGAAAGATGAATAAAAACAGGCCTGTATCTAAGCTGCTCATTTATAAAAGGGAGAAATTCTGACAAATTAAGAGTCAAGTCTAACTAGTCAGACTTACAAGTTGAATATGAAAGGACTTTGAAATTGCTTTCAGGCAAAGGTGCTAAAACTGCTTTTTTGGCATTGGCAGCAGAGAACTGGGTAACTCGGGAAGTGTATCCTAGGCTGTGCTCCTGTCTGTGAGTCTGACATACATCCTTCTTCTCTTCTTAAAGATGCTGCATTAGAACTGTTGTGCCAGTTACGACTAAACTGATGATAACTTCAGTCAGAGAAGGAATCACCCGCATCTCTGTAACAGACCTTTCACTTAGAATGTCAGTTTTCTTTGGGAAAATGGTCAGATGACAGACTCAAAGATAAGCAGCACGCAAGTGACACATGCAGCCCTAGTTGTCTCTTGCCACAACCTGCCTACATCATCAATACAGCACAGAAGGTTCATATAAGCTCATGGATGAAAAGCAGTTAGTCAAAGCAGAACCTGAGCAAAAAAACCGGTTATAACGTTAGGTAAATATTTTTGAAAGCTTTCTATCAATCACATGTACACTTCTTTGGCTGAAAGTACACACAATTGTAGCAGTCAGCGTACAGTTTAGACATATTATCAGACTCTGAGCTTTAAAGAAAACTCTCATTAAATATTAGGGGAAAAAATCACTGTCAGGGCGTCAAGCACAGAAACAGGAGTGCACAGGGGCTGTAGAATGTCTGTCCTTGGATGTATTAAAAAAACAAACAAGCAAGGCACTGAATAACTTGACCTAATGAGTTCTGCATGGAGCAGGGGTGTTCGATCAGATGACTCCCAAGAGATCCTTCCAACTAAAATTATTCTGACTATATTCTATTATTTCTTTCTTAAGCTATATTCTCAGGTAACAGTGACAATGAATAACACTTTCTCCTAGAGGATTCAATCTTATCCAAGTGGATGATGACTTGGATTAACCAATTAGGCCTTAACTTTACAGAATACTGCAGAATATTTCATCAGCAGATTGTTAACCACAAGAACATCAAACTGACCAAGTACTCTTTGCACTGGCTTCTCTTTGGATAAACACCAAAATTCTAAGTTCAGTGTACACAGAATATATATACAAAGATCATCTGATGTTCTAAATTGTGTCATGATCATCCCAATGGCACAACAGACCTTTCTATCAGAGTGCAAATTTGCTTATGCTTACTTGTATTTCAAAACACACTTCTTTGATCTTGCCTTTTCTAACACAGATAGCAACCTGCACATTAAAAACAAGAGCAGAACATAAAAGCCCTATCAAAGAAAAATACTCCAGGACATACAGTTACACCCAAGAAGAGAGGAATAGAAAAGAACAAGGCAGAGAAGAGACATTAGTCACACAATAATGCGCTACTGGAAAGCAGGTACTTGAGACTGAAATCACTGAAAAATTAAGACATTACAGAATTAAGATTGTCTTATATGTAGATGCCAATGCAGCCTGCGTTCCTTATATCCTTGACTGCTAGAGACCCTAAAAGGTATGATTCTTGAAAACTTAAACTAATTACTTACAGTGAGTAGAGCATTTTAAACTTAATATTCCTGCTCCAGTTCCTTTCCTCCAAAATAGGGATAATCACACCATCACAGCCCAATTGAGTACTGAGAAGTTAATTGATGTTTGTGAAGCATTCCAGCAGGATACTGATGAACAACATGGCGACTCCTACATGGAAGTTAATAACTCCATTCAGTGTGGTGTCTAAGTGGCATGTGGTGAATAATGCCCACGGCAACACAGCAAAGGATGATTAAAAGCAATATTGACTCCTTACCTCCTCAGCTGGTACTCTCCATCCTTCACACTGAGTGAAGTAAGTTGCTATACAAAAAATAGCCCACAAATATGCAACTGAGGTCTCTATCATCATGCTTATTTCCAAATTCTGCAGCCACCCCCTCTCACCTTGGCACCTTAATATTAAATTACCTGTTACAATGTATACACTAAATTATCATACAAGCACACGGCCTTGTGGAAGGAAGCGCGACCCAAGAGCGTGCAGTACTAGATGCGGAGGCATCACCTGCACTGGGCCCCCGCATCCGCCACACATTAACTATCATAGAATCTATGAGTCTGTGATTCTATGATTTATGATTCTATGATTAACGCCGCCGCGCCTGTGTCCGCCCCTGCCGTCGGGCTCATCCCTCGGCCACCGAACGCCCGTCCCCTTCCCCCGCGCCCTCCCGCCGTGGCCCCCTCCGGCTGAGCGCGGCCAGCCCCCGCCTCGCCCCGCTCCCCTCCGCGCCTCCGCAACATGGCGTCCGCCTCGCCCCGGCCCCGGCTCCGGCCCCGGCCCCGGCCCCGGCCCCGCCCCGCCCGCCGCGGTGCCCGGGCCCGCCAGAACCGGGTTGCCAGGCCTGAGTCACCGCCGCCTGCCGCGGAGCCGCCCCCCGCCGCGCCCTGCCAGCCGCCCGGGCACCGCCCGGCACACAGCAGCCGCGGCGGTTGCCAGGCTGAATAAGATAGAACATGAAAGGCGAAATAACAGGAGCTGCCACGCCCGGGGCTGCGGGGAATCTCGCTTAACCCTTCTCCGCCTGTGCCCACAGCCGGCCTGGCCTGGGGAGAGGCCGCGCTGCCAGCCCAGCTGCCCCTCCACCCGCGGGGCACGGGTGTGAATGACAGTTCATGGGGGGAAGCAGGGAGACAGGGGAGCTCACTGGTATGGCCTCAGATAGATACCCTTTGCGTGGCACCCCCAGGGATACGAGGGGCCATGGGTATGGCCTCAGATATCCTTTGCGTGGCACTCCCGTGGAGATGGCAGGGCATGGGTACCCTTCACAGGCTCGCCAGCACACTGCTGTGGGAGAGGATGGCACAGGGCCCTGCAGCCTAATCACTCCTGCTGCAGTGGTGCCACTGCCCAGGAGCTGCTGCTGCAACACACTGCTGTCACCCCAAAATGGACCCCAGAGCATGAGAGGTCCCTAATGAGCCCAAACCCTCCTTCCCTGGGCTGAGGCGTGCCGGGCCAAGTCTGGGACAAGCTGCCGGGGTCCGTGCCTGGCTGCCAGTGCTGAGCCCGCTCCCAGGCCTGCTCCGCAGCCAGGCCCAAGCTGGTCTGACAGGCTCAGGGCAGACGGAAGGGAGAGGCCGCCTGCGGCTCAGGAATGTGCAGCCCTTATCTCTAGCTCCCCTGCAATCCTGGGGAGGGAATAACTCTCCGGAGTTTGCCTTTCTCTCGCTCTTACTCACCCTGTGCCCTGGGTGGAGCTTGATTCTCGCTGGCTCGGAGGTGCTGGTGAATCAGGCTGCAGGCACGTCCAGGGGAGCGGAGAGCTGGAGAGCACGACCCACCACCTGCCCTGGCTCACCTGGGAAGGTAGGAGAGGAGCAGGCACCTCCTGGGGTACTGGGATGGCCGGGTGAGGTGGCGGGCAAGGGCCGGGGAGGTCCTGTCCAGCTCCTCTGCGCCCAGCTGGGCGCTCAGGATCTGGGGCAGGGACTTCTGTGGGCAGGAGGTGGCTGCTTACACACAGAAAGGCTCCAGCAGCAGGAGCTCCCAGCCACGCCATGACGGTCCTCACGGGAGAAAGGGGAGTCCTCGGAGGAGACGGGAGAGGCGAGGGGGGAGGGAGAGTGCCCCAGCACAGACGGCAGGCGTTGTGGTTGGTGCGGGAAGAGACCTGTCAGTCTGCAGGTAGCCTGATCAAAACTGCTTAGTGAGCGCTTCACCGAACTTGCATCCCATCTCCTTTGAGAAAGCCCCAGGGAGTGGGTATTTCCAAACTTGTCCCTGTCTTCGGGAAGAGATCTCGCAGCCTGACTGAGCTTCCCACGACAGAACTGGAGCGGGCCTTCTTGGATAGGAAACACTGTAGGGATGAGTGGTCAAGAGATCAGGACAAAGAGGACTTCACTGGTGGTAGTGCTGGCAAGGCCGAGGTCTGCAGTAGGCTGAGAGACAAGAAAGAGCTCCTGGGGCCCACTGCGCCTTTACTTGCTTTGACCTCGCTCCACATGCATGGGTGTGTAGCTGTCTGCCGACATGGCCGGCAAGCAGCAACACAGACATTCATGCGCGTACATGCAAAAGCACAGGCAGATGCATGTGGACACATGCGTGCACGGGCACACGTGCATATACTCGCTGGTTCTTTCCACAGACGTAGGCCTGTCTGACAGACCTCAGGTTTTGTGTGTGAGCAGAGCAGAAGGGGAAAGTCTTGTGTTCCCATCACTCTAAATTGACTAAGGTCAATGGAGGTCAATTATGGCTTTTGTCTGGCCTGAGGACTGAGGTTCTCTATCTTCTAAAACAGAGCGGGAGGAGGCACTTGCAAAGGGACACAAGTGCCTATAGCGTCCTCCTCCTGCTGAAAACATCCAATTCATGAAAGTTGCAATAATCTCAGCTGTGATAGAAACCAAACATGCATGAGTAACACCTCTAGACAGCAAACTAGACCCAAAACAGAGCAGTGGCAAATACAGCAGTGCAGAACACTGGTGGCAGAGGATCCCTTTGCACAGCCTACAGTAGCATGTGTTTTAATTGGAGGAAGAGGCAGGCAGACAGAAAAATCATAGCACGCCTTCACCCTGTTACAAAGCCACAGAAGGGCTGCGGTTTGGGGAGAGAAAGTTTTTTTCATTTTGGCCTAATTCCCATTTATCTGAGGGGCTTCCGAGTTGTATTTGAGGGACAGAGACAGAGTTGTATTTGCTGTCAGCTGGCAGTGGAAATAGTAGTATTCTGAGGAAGAAAAAATAAAAATGCTTTTTGTGTGGTTGTAGGGAAAATTGCATGTCAAAGGAAAAAGTGAAAATATCACATAGCACAGTATGGTATGATTGTGCCAGAGCAGTGTCATGGCTGAAGGACAGAGGCATCTGTGTTCTATACATAATTTTGCAGTCGCAACTTTCCAAGCAATGGAAATTCACCTCCAAACCTTGCAGGATTGCACTTCTTTGTATTTTATGGTTAAATGGAACACTTTTGGACTGCTTATCAGGCCCCATTTGGCTGGATTTTTGTATCCCTAATGAGGAAGAGGAGTTTCATGAGTTCATTTCTAAAATGTGGGTGTGGGGGAAATGAAAGTCAAGGGCAGCATGCCGTTCTGCTTCTCCAAATGATACCTTACACTGTTGGAGCTTTTCTTGGACCCTCTGTTTTAGACTTACTTACACCTGCTACCTAGTAAATAAAAATCCAAGGGAAGGGACTGACTGAAAGAGAGTAAGGTTGGCACGAGCGTTGCTGTCATAGACGTGGTGCTGAGGGACGTGTTTTAGTGGTGGACTTGGCAGTGTTAACGGTTGGACTTGATGATCTTAATGGTCTTTTCCAACGTAGATGATTCTATGATTCTGTCTCTTCAGGTAATCTGCTCTCTGTAAGAGGCCCCTTTTGCACACAGGATCGCGTTTCATTTTTCAGTAGCTGAAACATCAGGTTTTGCCCTAGTGCCTCTCTGCTGGTTGGATTTACACATGCCACTCCATACCTTTTGTTGCATAGGACAGTTAAGATTGACGTGCTGACATGCTGTCTCAGTAACCACTTCACAAGAAGAATTACGACATGTAATTTTTCTGCTACTCTTCCCTTCCTCTGGCCTGTACAAAGATCCCCTGCACATTCTGAATGGCTGGCTAATTTCCTCATTCTCCAGCAAAGAATATTTTGTGGGATCCCTTGTGCTGACTAATAAGCAGAGGTGAGTGGGAGCCCAGTAGGTGTTCTGAGGTGCTGCCAGGCTCCCACTACTATTCTGCCACGTGATTGTAGCATTCAGTACATTTACCACTCGCTGTAGATGCAGAAAGAGTTTATTTTGCCAGTACATAGCATCAGCTGACAAATGTATGTAATATGGAAGATACTGTTGTAATCTCTGGAAGCTCAGTGAGTGAATTGATTAAATTAATTGAAGCAATTTCTCATCTGATGACCATGGCTTCAGGTGAAGTGAAACTCTAGACTACAGCACGCAGACATAACTTTTTTTTTAAAACGATGACTGATTTAAAATGATGTAAGACCATCTAGGGTAAAGAATGGGATCACATTCATTCAGATGCTTTAACGTAGGCTGAACAGTAGAGGCTGGTCAGATGACCGAGAGAAAAGACCTGAGGGTTGTGTACATGACATTGTAACAGGAATAACAAATTCCGTATTTTCATCTCCCAAACAGAAATTTTAACAGTAACCCAGGCTTTGAGCCCACAACCTAAAACAGAGAGAACATTGAGAATGAGAACACAGAGAGGCTTCAGCAGAAAATAAGGAAAGGAAAACCAAAACGGGAAAAATAATTCCTGTGAGGACTTAGCAGACAGAGTTGTGGCTGAGAAAGGGTCTAATTCAGACTATTACCCACTTTTCACCATGCTGTTCCGGGGAACATACCTGAGCCTTGCTTGGTGAGAAGAGCAGTTAATAGTAAGTTATCCAGCATCCTTTGCTGTAGCACTTGTAAAATTTCCATGGCAATGTGCTGTGGCTAAACTAGGAAATTCTGGGGTACACTTGAAAATGAAAAGTGCTGCAGGTTACTGTGAGACTGGCAAGTGAGAGGCCTTAAACTGAGAGATCATTTCTCAGCAGAAGTCCAATCCTTAGTACAGAATGCTAGCACATGTAGGAGTAGCAGCAGGATTAGGAGGCACTAGCTGTCCCTCCATCACACAATGCAGAATTAAAAAAATCCACACCTTAATTTCCCGTATCATTCACCTAGTACAATATTTTCTTGAGAGCAAATGAACATTTTCCATGTCTTACTGTCACAATGTCTGCTGAAGTAGTTTTACGTTAGGCATTATTATTCTCTCCTAAAGCTGACCCCTCCAGATTATTAGCAACTTGTTTTCATATCATCTTTTCTATTTTATCAGGCAAAATAATATTTTTTAAATAATTGATTTCTAAACTTTGGGGGTTCTAGACATTTTGGAAACCTGAGCATTTTTCGCAGCCCAGCATAAGAGATGTAAGCGATGTCATTGAGCATGGTGCCTGGGCCAGCTGCAGCCCACACACTCCCACCTGCTGGACCACTGTTCGGAAACAGCCGCTTTAATTTTTCTCTTGGATGTACCATCTGCTGCTTCTTTGACTCTGAAAATCACTTTGATTAATTTCTTGAAGTCCTTCAAACATTAATAGCACAGAGGGGTTTTGTGGCTGGCTGTGGAGTCCAGCAGGCTAAAGTAGATTCTTCCGTCTGCGTTGTCTTTCCCTTCTTGCTGGTACCCAGGGCAAAGAAAAGACAAGGTGTTTAAGCCCAGCAAATTTTGCTTGTACTTGCGCAAAAGCAGAGATCAGGCTTGTTAGCCCTTTCCAGCCCGAGAGCCAGCCGGGCTTCCTCGCAGGCAGTTCCTCCACTGCTGCACAGACCTGGGACGGCCTCGGCTTTGGGAGTGTCTTGAAGCAGAGAAGCAGGTCTGGCCAGGGAAGCGATCACCCGAGTGAGGCAGTCTGGGAACTTGCTGTGCAGGCAGAACACGTAACAACAAGCACCAGAGTCAGCGTTGGGAAGGAGGATAGAGCCAGCCTGAGGTGCTGAGACATCAGCGGGGGCAGCAGATGAGAGAGAAAGGAAACATTGAGCTGGTTTCCTTTTGCTTAGGCTGGGTAAATGCAGTCCATCGCTCTTGATTCACACCTGTCACAAAGAATCAAGAAAGAATGCAGGTCCTTTTATACCTTTTTTTAACCTGTAGGGCTTTGTGGTGATCATCCACTCGGCATAGCTGAAAATAGAATTTCATGCTACTCTTTTAGAAAAAAAGAATTGAAGTCCATTGAAATGGGACATAATATGGACAGGCAGCAAATGATGCACAAGCCAACGGGTCTGTACTTTTTCCAGTTTCTGCTCTTGGTTAATCTTGAGGTAAAGGGAGAATTTTTACATCTAGCTTCATCTGTCAGTTTTCCCGGCTTGGCCTACATTAAACATTTCCTTATGGTTAGAACTTTGTTCTGTGCAGAGATAATTGTAGACTCTGACCACATCGCCGCTTACTCTTTCCAGTATTAAGAGGGTCTGATAGCTTTTGCAGATCACAAAACCTGGATGTTTGTGGTAAATGTCAAAGCTAGTGAAGTCTCTCCCAGTTACACCAGCGTGAACAGAAGCAGTCCTCAGGTCAGGCCAAAGGGAAATTTCCATTGGAGTCTCCCTCCTCAAAAAAAGCTCTTGATAATTGCACAGGGATAGGTGCACGCTCCTTTCTCTTCTCTTCTTCTCCCCCGCTAATGTTTTTTTGGCTGAGGAGAGGAGTGATTGCATGAGTGCTCCCTGTGCAGAGGTGTGTTGGCACAGTAGCAACCAACCCAGCATCTTTGGGAAAGCCCAAGCAGACGGGTGGAGGAGACCTTTGCTGCCGAGGGATTGAATCCCGCCTCTCATCAGCCCATTATATCAGCCTTCATCTCCCACTTGTTAAGTTTCCAACAAGCTCCTTCGTGCTCTCCTTTATCCACTGCCCCTAAGCATGGGAGGAGTTACTCATAAACAGCTACAAAGCCTACCTTCTTTTTCTCCTTCACCTTCCTCCTGAAAAAAAAAACAACTATCCCATATTAACATGCTAAAAAGGAAGTTCTAAAGAGCTAGTGTACTGAATACTTGTTTCTTTCTATACCCTTCTCTGTACCTGTCTGTGTTCGTTATACTTCTAAATCTATGACCAGAAACTGCATGAAATGCCAAATAATGGTAACAGCCTCCTAGAACGCATGGAGAGAAGACACTGTGGATCAGTGCTTTTTTCCCTGACTTCATGAAATACCAATTCCGAGTGACTGCAAAATCAGAGGAACATTAAATGCAAAGTACTGCAGGGCTTGTATGGAGAAAATGGGAGCCAGCGTGGTGACCTGTCAAATGGTAAATGAAAGCTAGTCTGGAATCCCTGTGAAAATAAATTCACAAACGTTTCTTCTTGGTCTATGTGCTCTTCATGGTGGAGCACATGGACCAAGCATATGGTTCTTTAACAGACTTTTTCTTTAGCTGTCCGATGCCAGTTACCTTGCCTGTCCTTTAGGCTTTGTGATGGTTCACCCATATTTCTCCATTTCTCCTTATATTAAGAAACTCCATCAAAAATTCATTTTTCAAATGTCCCTGTAGAAGCTATCTGTAGTACAGTGCCCACAGACCATTTCATTCCACAATGTTTTATGTACAATGCTAAATTTGCACATCTCCCAGTTGTTCCTTTGTACCTCTCGGCTCATTTTTCTCTTTCATCTGTTTATCCTGTCTAATCGAGCCTAGACTAAGAGACCTTCTTAAACAAGAACCAATTTAATAATTTCTGGTGCTTCATCTAGTACAATGGGTTTCTGACTCTTATCACAGTTTTTTAGTGTAACTGTGTATTCAACCACACCAGCAGGGCGGTTTGGCCGTAGCCTCTTGGGATTCAGGAAAATCAATTGGTTGTCACTGGGGCAGTTCAGCAACAGCAGGACTAAAAGAAAAAAAAAAAACCAAACACAAAAATAGTAGTCCTGTCCTATAAATCAGCAGGATGGTCATTGCTCCTTAGTGGTCAAAAAGCAAGTGGCATATTAGGAAAGGAACAGAATGTAAACACTATATATAAAGCCATATTTCGCTTCCACTTTGCAGCTCCAGTCCCACTGTCTCAGAAAAGAATACGGTCGTGTGAAACAAATACAGAGAAGAGAATAGACTTAGAGGATCATAAGAGTCATGGAACGGTTTCCGTATAGGAAGCAGTTGAGTAAGTTAGGGTTCTCCATCTGGAACGGTGATGAGTGACAGGAGAAGTGACAGATGTATAAAATCAGAGGGGTGTGGCAAGGTCAATAGATGTTGATTTTCACAGCCAAAGCAAAAAAACCCCACAGTACAAGCAGCAGATTCAAAAGAGAAGACAACTGTTCTTGACCGTACTGCCCAGCTGTAGAACTCCTTGCCTCTGGCTGTTGTAGATGCTGAAATTTTATGTGGGTTTAGGGAAACTGTGTGAGTTTATGGTAGCAAAATCCTTTGAGGCTCTCTATAGTTATTAAAGCATATCTAGGTCAGGAGGTTCTTGAGCCTCAGGTAGCTAAAATTGGCTTAGAGAAGCTGGTGAAGTATGGTAAATGCTTGGCGTGTCCCTGTATGTTTTCCACATCCTCTGCTCTTAGTCCCTGTTGGAGATGGGTTTCTAGGCTTGATGGACCTTTGATCCAATCCAGTACAGCTGATTTTATGTTCTGTTCTCCCAGAAACGTAGGGTAAAGAGAGGGTTCAGACATGAGAATGAAGCCTGGAGAGACTGAAAATTTGGACACTCTTTATTTAGAGAAACCAGAAAGAAAATACAGGAACTGATATGAGTAAATGGCAGGTGAAATGCAAAGATGTTCAGAGGGGCTTTTACATTACAAACATTTAGAATTAAAGAAGACAATACACCAGAGTACAAAGTACAGTATACTGCAGGGAATGGGATTGGGAAAAACTATAATCTTTCTGGAGGTTTATAATCTAAATCATCAGGATTTATGTGAGGAAAAGCCTTCTCAGTACTTTACACAGAGAAAACTGATTGACAGACATTGTTTTGAATACAGTTTCAGATTAAGGATGTGGGTGCACACAAAAACGCTATACACTCAGGTGCGTCATCACAGAGACACGATTTCATGGCAGCTGTCTGTGTGCGCGTGCCCGTACTGTGCAATACCCCGTGCTAAACGCAAGGTACTACGCTTCACTTCTGTGGAAGAGGTAATTGCCTTGCATTCATGATGAGGAACGTTCATGGCGGGTACTGTGGGTCCTTATGTTCGTGCAAGCTTACTTGGCAGTAATTTGATCACAAGTCCATACCGTAATGGACAGTTGTTAGACAGATAAATATGCTAAAATCATTTCAGGGAATAAAAGTGCATTACTTTCAAAAGACCATTAATAAGATCTCCCACAAAGTCTACTGAACGTAAGAGGTAATAAACACTGAAATCATTAAATCTAGAGATAATTGCAGGGAAATTTGGAAAAAAACTAACCAAGTGAGCTGAAAGGCCAGGATAATGGAAATGAAACCATGTGCTGCCAGTGCGAAGTAATTTATACAAAGGAAAAAACCTGATCTAATTGTATGCCCTCTGGGATTCAAGTAAATATACAGTTTTGGTTGGTGAAGGTGTAAGTATATTTATTATAATAAGCCTCAACTTCTCCAAATCATATAAACAAATGCTTTCTGAAATGTGATTAAAATCCTACATTGCATTAGGTAGTTAATGAAATAGTAATTTATTAGTATCAGTCATTAAAGAGAAGGTGTTAATAATGTTCATTTTTATCAGACTTGCCAGCATTTTCTCCAGTGCTGCTCAGGAGTTCAATAAATGTTTACATCATCAGTAAATAGTCTAGTAAAGTTCAAGGATAACATAGAGTTTGAGGAAATGGTAAATATCATATTTATAAATATAATATTTACTAAATAACAGTAAAAATTATAACACTGCAATCTGATGAAATGTATTTTAATACAGTCAGATATAAAACAATATACAGAAATCCAGAATGAAGGTTGCAATTATAGAATTGAAGATTCAGTGATGTGCAGGTGAATTAAATTACCAGAGAAAGTTCAGAGACTTCTTAAGGAAAAGCCACAAACATTGTTCAGGGACAGGAGAGAAGTCCTACCAAGAGAAAGTCTGTTCAATTTGTCATGGAGAAAGGTGAGAAGTGATTTATACTGCACTTGAACAGACAAAAGATGTGGTATTAAGTAATTTTTCAACTTTGCAAATAGAGGCATTATAATACAGTTAAAATCTGGAGTTTAAGATTACTTTGTGAAATAAAATGCATTTTCCCTGAATAAATGTAAATGGATGCTGAAATAGCTTGCTAAGAAAATGATTGACTCACAGCTATTTGTGGGTTTTTTTAAATAATCTTTCTAATATATCTATAGTTAAAGATAGTTACTGGGAGAGATGTTATTGCCTGTGTGTACAAATGACTAGGGTGTTCAGGCTGACAGTTTGGCTCTTTTGCGCCCTTTGTATCTGCACTTTTCTACTCTACTCCGCTCTGCTTTTCTCTACTCCATCAGTCAGGCCCTTTGTAGAGCGGGACTGTGTGCTGCGTGCTAATCATGGCTACTGCTCTTCCACCCGTACATTGAAATAGCAATGATAATCAACTCTCACATTGTAGGACTTCTCTGAAGGACTCAGGAAGTAGTCGTCCCCATTGCACAACTGCATAAACGTATTTATGGTTTTTCATCTTCCGTTGACCCAGTTGACCGCAGCTACAGGTGGAATGGGACAGTGAAATGCTGAGTTGCAATATGCAAACCAGATATTCACTGCCTTGCAGTATTCAATGCTAAGCTAGTGGTTTGCAATATTACATCAGATGATTTTGTAGTCTGCCGTCATACACTCTTAATCTTTTAAAAAGCAGTTATGATATACACTAGACAACAGAGTTCAAAATGAAAATAGGCACTTTAAATTATTAAGAAGTCTTGTTTCAAAAATTAGTCATCATTGGATAGGTTTGTTTTTAACAGACTTTCACAAAGTTCAGTGTTATGTTTCATCTCTGATATTTTGATCAAAGAAGTAAAAACACTTGTGATAAAGCTTTTAGGTACTTGATTATTGGGAAAATCAATAAAAATAGAAGATAGGGTAGGTATACAGAGTACCTTGGATCGCTTGATAAACTGATGCATCACAGTCATTATATGTACTAACTAAGAACACGTTTCATACTTACAAAAAGGAGACTGTATCCCAACAACCATTGCAAAAACTAACGGGTATCAGAGTAGCCAGTGAGCTGAAGTGCAATGCCATGGCAATATCCACAGATGTACAAGTGGGAGTAGGGAGGCAGTTTTGTCTCAAACGGAGCATTGGTAAGAGAACCACTGGAATATTGTTTTCAGCTGTGCTGGCTGCATTTAAAAATGGGCCTGGAACAGAGTACAAAAGAACTATTAGTACAATTTGATGGCTCACAAAATGTTGTACAGTAATGGCAGGACTCATCAGCCTTGATGTGGGTGTCTACTTTAGTGTGAGATGATTACTCACTTCACTGTATTGACTAGATTTTGGGGGTTGGTAATATAGAACCATAGAACCATAGAACCACAGGGTTGGAAGGGACCTCTGGAGATCATCTCATCCAACCCCCTGCCAGAGCAGGGTCAACCAGAGCAGGGGGCACAGGATTGCGTCCAGGCGGGTTTGGAATGTCTCCAGAGACGGAGACTCCCCCACCTCTCTGGGCAGCCTGTTCCAGTGCTCTGCCACCCTCACAGGAAAGAAGTTCCTCCTCATGTTTAGGTGGAACTTCCCATGGTCAAGTTTGTGCCCGTTACCTCTTGTTCTGTCCCCGGGCACCGCTGAAAAGAGCCTGGCCCCATCCTCCTGACACCCACCCTTTCAGTATTTATAAGTGTTGATAAGGTCCCCCCTCAGTTGTCTTTTTTCCAGACTGAAGAGACCCAAATCCTTCAGCCTTTCTTCATAAGAGAGGTGTTCCAGTCCCCTCAGCATCTTGGTAGCCCTTTGCTGTCCCCTCTCCAGCAGTTCCCTGTCCTTCTGGAACCGGGGAGCCCAGAACTGGACACAGCACTCCAGGTGCGTACTCCATATGTTGGTATGGACAGCAGACATTCATGGAGATGTTCTGCAATGAAGATACCTGAAGTTGGGCAAGACTCATCTGCCCAACTGTAGAACTTATGTTTGAAAGTGCCACTGAAAAAGTAAAAAACCTGCTCCAATTTCTTTACTCTATTAGCCACTTAAAGACTGAAATTCTGGAACCACCCATCTCCTAGGCAGGTTCTGGTATAAGGTATTGAAAGTTTCAAGCTGGATCTTGGTAGAATGGATTCTATGACAGGATAAAATTAATCTTGAAGTTAAAAAAACTGAAGACTGAGCACTGAACCATTGGAAGACTGATTTGTAATGTCTCTAGGAGAAAGATTAAGAGACACCTTGGCCAAATGTAACCATCTGTATTAGAAGATGAATCTTATTCCATACTGCTTTGATTTTATTCACTTATTCTCCATCAACTATAAAGGGTAGCACAAGGCAATTAGCTTGCATGTAGGCATGTTATACACCTGCATTTAGTTAATCAAGCTGACCCATGAGGAGCAATACTGGTTCCTAAACTTAGGTGTTTAGTGTCATTTTAGGTGCCTTAGGGACTCCAAAACAGAGCAGATGTGGCACAAGCCCTACGAGAAACTCACACCCTTCTTGACCAGCAGCTGGAGGCCAGGCAAGATACCTTAGGGCATCCCAAGTGACATTAAACACCTATGTGGAGACACCTGAATTGCTCCCCTAGTTATAGTTTGCACTTTATATTTAATTTACCCAAAGCTTAAGGGCTAGGTGCTGGGAAGAAGTTACAATTTTCTCCCTTGCTACTTAATTTGGCTTCTGGAATTTTTCTTTCATCGTAGAATAATAGAATCGCGTAGGTTGGAAGGGACCTTTCAGATCATCTAGTCCAACCATCAGCCTAACTAGATCTTTCTCTAAAACAACAGGGACTGGACAGCAGGATAAGTAGTGGCATATGCCAGTATGCTTAGTCTTGAAGAACTTCTCAGGTCCCATATTGGTGTGTTCTGCTCATAAAATCAAGTTTAAAACAGTTGCTGGAATTTTTTCCCAGGTCATATTGGCAGGCTATAACAGGCATCCTTTGCTTTCTTGTACAATGCAGGGGCAGTACTCTTCCTGGGATGGTTTTCCTGATAAAGTTACGGCTGCTGAAGGTGTGAAGGACGTTGGTGGTGTGTTTGAGCTTTCCTGTTCCCTTCCAGTGGTACATGGTAGGTTTTGTGTTTCCAGGGCTTTTGTGCCAAGGGTCTTTAGGGTCTTACTTTTTTCAGTACTTGCCATGCAGATGGAAGGAGGGATGTTCAGTGGTTCCTTTTGGACTGGTCGTATGTCACACAGCTGTTCATAATTGCAGATGCTGGATTTATGTGATCTCTTCTTCTCCTGTAACCATATCCATATACAATTCAGTTCCTGAACTATAGCTGGACTACAGAGTATCTTATTACCCTTTATATATGTATATGTATATGTATATATTTTATATATATATATATGTATATGTATATGTATATATATATACATATATACATATATACATATATACATATATACATATATGTATAATATACATACAAACATATACATTATATATATATAACATACATACACATATATGAAGTATATACATATACATATATATATACACACACACATATATATACACACACACCCTTTATATAAAGACCCTCCAGGGCAATGTGGTGGTGCCACACATTATTCTTTTTAGCATCTTTCATTTTTCACTAGCTTTCACATAGGTTGTGTCACAAAAAATTGTAAAATGTGACTAGCAATTAAAAGAAAATTAAATTCCTAATTAAATAAAATAAACAAGCACATAAGTAAGTAAAATTCTCTATTAACCAGTAGTAACAGGCTTCCATATGCATTTGATATATTTTCAGTTTGTGACTTAGTTTCTTTGATGGTTACAGTGGTTCAGATTTCCAAAAATATGTCTGTCTTTTTCTGGGGTGAATGAAGCTGCAGAAAATAGATTTGCAGGTGAAGTTCAATCGAGGAGGCAACCCCTCCTCAGCATTCCTTTTTTGTTTCAGATGCCACCATAATCTAGGAAAATACAGCTGTCATGCAAGAATGCTTATAAATAATGTCTGCCTTAATCTTCTGTCGCTCTGGATTGAGGAAATCTGACAAGGTGTTCAGTGAATTCCTGTTCAAGGAACCAAGGCATAAAAGCAAAGAATTGCTGTCTAACTGTAATGACAGCCTTTGACAATCAGTTCTAAGGAAGTAAGGGCCCACACGGGCTATGCATTTCACAGAGCTCTTGCCCAAATTTCGCTACTTCTGTCAAATATTTCCTTCATTTTGCTCTTCCAGGCCTCTTACATGACAACTACCAAAGGTAGAAGAGAGAATATGAGAAAGTACATGTACTCAGCTGCCCTTCCTGGCATTATACATCCTGAATGCCCTACAAAATAAAGAGAATACACAGTTTAGAGTCAAACAATAGCAAGGCAGCACTGCCTGTTTAGTAACATATCTCATCTTCTCTAAGGCCTGTGAATTGATACTCCACAAAATCCAGCATTGCACTGTAGTAATTGCCACATTTTGAATGGATCAAAACTAGTTAGCATAGATGTAAAGCGACAGCAGTTTAAAAAACAATTATATTGTGGAAATCTCACTATGGCAAACAAATATTAGCCATAAATGGTATGTTATCATTTTCATCTAGTTTGTAGGGGAATCAAATCAAATAGTGGATTATTTGACCTAGAACTAGAGACACAGGCCCACAGTTGGCAGCTTAACAACATCAAATGTGAACCAGCATCTCAGAGTTCTGCCAATTGCAGATAGCTATTCCCAGGAGTTGTGATTTAGCAAAGAAAAACACAAAAACACCTAACATTAAAAAAATGCAGCATCTAGATGAATTCTGTAAGATGGATACTAGCAGGAGTGTACTTGCAAAGTCTGCAAGTGCATGGAATCCAAAAGCTCAGGTGACTCTGATTCCTCATAATGAATTGGCATTCCTCACAGAGTTTCTGCCCAGGAGCTACATAGATCACTTTTGTAAAGTTTTATTTATTCATTGACCTCAGATCAGCTCACACTTACCATAGCGACAAAAGATAATAACATTTGAGGTTCCAGTCAGCTGCTCCCCTTTTGCTTAAATTGACAGGGAAGTAGTTCGAAAGACTACTGAAAGAGTATCAATCAATTAGTGCATCTCTTGTCATGCAAAGCATGGAATATCTTCATTGTAGATAGCAGCACATGAGAAGCTAGAGGGAGGTTATTGGGATGATGCCAATGCTAAGTGTTCCTGAGATATTTCTTCACAGAAATTACATGTACTTTTTCAGGCTTAGAAATTGCGTAATGCAAATACACATATCAATTTTATATACATATATAGAACAGAATTATTCGTGCAAGCTGAGAATTTGTCAACCTAGTATTGTTCATGATGCAAATCAGGGAATTAAAGCATTCCAGCCAATTAAAGAATTATAGAATGGTTTGTGTTGGAAGGGACCTTCAAAGATCATCTAGTCCAATCCCCCTGCCCTGGGCAGGGACATCTTTCACTAGACCAGGTTGCTCAGAGCCTGTCCAAACTGACCTTGAACACCTCCAGGGATGGGCCATCCACAACTTCGCTGGGCAACCTGGGCCAGTGTATTAGTACCCTCATCATAAAGTTTTTCTTCCTTAAAGTCCAATCTAAACCCACCTTCTTTCAGTTTAAAACTGTTGCCCTTGTCCTGTCGCTCCAGGCCTTGGTAAAACGTCTCTCTCCATCTTTCTTATAAACCCCCTTAGAATAGAATAGAATAGAATAGAATAGAATAGAATAGATAGTTCAGTCAGAAGGGACCTACAATGATCATCTAGTCCAACTGCCTGACTGCTTCAGGGCTTACCAAAAGTTAAAGCATATCATTAAGGGCATTGCCCAAATGCCTCTTAAACACTGCAAGGCTCGGGGCATCGACCACCTCTCCAGAAGTCTGTTCTAGGGTTTGACCACCCTCTCGGTAAAGAAATGCTTCCTCATGTCCAGTCTGACCCTCCCCTGGTGCCGCTTTGAGCCATTCCCAGGCGTCCTGTCCCTGGATCCCACGGAGCAGAGCTCCCTGCCTCCCTCTCCACGTCCCTCCTCAGGAAGCTGCAGGGAGCCATGAGGTGGCCCCTCAGCCTCCTCCTCTCCAAACGAGACAAACCCAGAGTCCTCAGCTGCTCCTCAGAGGACATGCCTTCCAGCCCTTCACCGTCTTGGCTCCCTCCTCTGGACCCATTCGAGGACCTTCTCGTCCTCAAATGGCGGGTCCCAGAGCTGCACACAGGGCTCCAGGTGAGGCTGCACCAGCGCTGAGCACAGCGGGACGATCCCTTCTCTGCTCGTGCCGTGTTTCATGTCCCCTGGGATGTGGTTTGCCCTCTGGGTGCCAGGGGACACTGCTGGCTCCTGCTGAGCTGTGCCCACCAGCACCCCCAGGTCCCTTTCTGCAGGCCTGATCTCCAGACGCTCCTCTCCCAGTTTATACTTGTGTCTGGCATTACTCCATTCCAGGGGCAGACTCTGGCTTTTGTTTTTGTTAAATTTCATGCCACTGATGATTGCACAGTGCTCCAGTCTATCTGGATCCCTCTGCAAGGCCTCAGCTCCCTCGAGAGAGTCCACAGCACCTCCCAGTTCAGTATCATCAGCGAACTTGCTAATGGTGCATTCAGCTGAATCCAGATTGTTGATAAAACTATTGAACAGAACTGGCCCTAGAAGTGAGCGCTGAGGAACACCATGGTGGCTAGCCAGCAGCCAGATGTAGCCCCATCACTATGACCCTTTGAGCCCAGCTGTCCAGCCAGTTCTTCACCCAGCGCACCTTGTACCTGCTTATCCCACAGCTGGACAACTTGGCCGGCATCAAAGGCCTTACTAAAATCCAGAAAAACTTCATTGCTGGTGCACTCAGTCCCACTGTCCATGTCATTGATAAAGATAATAAATTCTGCAGCATAAAGAAAACACACAAAACACATTACATCACCTTACCCATTACTTAATTTTTTTTCTAGCTGTATAAATGCTAATGGCTCCTAACTAGAAAGCAACCCTAGATGAGGAAAACTCATCATTAAGGAAAACTGCCATGTGGAATAAAAGTGAACATTGTAGCACCCCTCTCTGCTTCCATCAACAAACCCCTGCCCCTGTAGTGTCCTTTTTGACCAGGAGATCAGCTGCCTGTGCGCTTCAAGTAACAGAGATCTTGATTTGCTCAAGGTTTTTCTCCTTGTATACAGAAACTTCAACCTCTTCAGCTCTCAGCTGGATGCAGAGGCTGTGGTAATCTGTCCTTATAGATGTAGACACAACCAGTCACTCATGAAACTTTTTATTCCCTAGACTCTAAATCTGTATCAGTTGACCATCAGCTTCCCATCTTGCACAAAGATAAGGTGCAGACACTTGTTCCAGCATCACAAGTGCAAACGGGACCGTATCTTTTCCAATGCATTCCAGATAATTCCCAAGAACTGTCAAGTGCTTTCACTCTCTGGAATCCTATTCAGTAAGTTAGTTTTCTCTTAAGAGCTGCAAAATATTTAAGATATTTTGTAAATTAAAGTCCTGCTTAGTTGTCATGGAAGCTTCAAACCGGAATTGATCTCTGGAGGATTCTATGAGGAATACACTCCAGCGCGTACACAGCAAGTGGGGGGTGTGTGTGGTCGAAGTTGCTGCTCTTGCCCACCCGTGCTGCCCCGCAGCTGTGACGAGCGTCCCAAGCGTGTTCGCCTCCTCGCACACACACAGACGTTCTGTGCAGCCCTGGTGCTGTCACCCTGGCCCGACCTGGGGACACTGAGCTGTGTGACACCGTGGAGCTCAGCTGTGCGCGCGCAGCAGGCTGCCCACACAGCTACAGCCGCTGCTGCAAACGAGTCGTCACACAGCCCAGGGAAAAGCGTGAAAACTGCAGCTTCTTCCTGAATTTAATTTCTAAAACAAAAATGAGGATCTATTCATGGGAATCAAAGTACATGAGCGCTATATATGTGGTTGGACTCGATGATCTCAAAGGTCCTTTCCAGTCATGAAGATTCTATGAAGATTCTATACTTTATAAGTGAGCAAACTCTAGAATTTCCTCACACTTAGGCTTACAGTAATCTAGGGTCTTCTTGGGGGAAAAGGATACTTTTTTTACAGTTTTCATGCATTTCCTTGGGAACAGTGTAATGGTCAAACACACTCATTCTAGCTACTCTTAAATTTATTGTGCCCGCTTGTTAGGGACTTGTCCTTAGGTCCTTGCAGGTCATGAGTTACTTAGGCTTATGGTGGCAGAAACATAATTTCTGGGTTTTATTTCACAGATTTGTGCATCTATTTGGAAGAAAATAAAACCACCTGAAGGAAGTGAGGAGGCTTAATGACTAGAACCTTTCCTGGGCAAACCCAGGAATGCCACGCTCAGCAGGCTGCAGGTCCTTTCCAAGCGGGGTCTGACGGTGCTTTCCCAGCAGTAACTTCTAAGGAGGAGGAGCTGGCTGAAATAAGGCGCAGCGTCCCCCTCCTTCGTGCTCGCCTTGTGCGCCAGAGAGGGTGACGGTGCAGGTTTTACAGCCTCGTTAGTCACCCAGACCCCTCTCCGTGCTCGGTGCGATCCGCTCCGGGTGTTCGCTGCGGCCCCGGGGACCCGCGGTGCCGGTAGAGGTGACACGGGGGGCCCGGGCTGCCCGGCCGCTCCGTGGGTCCGCTTCGGGTGTTCGCTGCGGCCCCGGGGCCCCGGTGCAGGTGACGGGGGACAGCGGGGTCCGCGCCGCCTCGGGGCCGCCCCGGCGCTCGTCCCTCCGCGGGCGGCGCGGACCCCGCTGTCCCCCTGTCACCTGCACCGGCGCCGCGGGCTCCCCAGCAGGGCCCGAGCCGGGGGACGGTCCGGGCCGAGCGGCGCCAGCGCCCGACGTGGCGGTCCGGGTGCCGGCGGAGCCGCCCGAGCCCGCGGCCGCTGGGCCCGACGCTGCTCCGAAGCAGCTCCTCCGAGCCCGGCGGGGCCTCCCCCGTGTGAGGGGAGACGGGCCGGCGCCGGGGGTCCCTCACACCGGGCGCGGACCGTCCCCCTCGGGACAGGCCGCCCCGGCACCCGCCTGCCCCGCCTTTGTTCTCCCTGTGGTTGAGAGAAAACCACGAGGCTCATTTTGCTTTTGCATCAAATTCATTTCTTTACTATTACTATTTTTCCTGCTTATTCATGAATATATTGGCTACCACAAATCCTTAGGGAACTGAAGTGACTCCTCTTATTGCAAAAACTCCCCACGTAGCCTCCCCCCATGTCTCCTGACCGACCTTTCCACCACCAATTGTGGCGGTGGGAGCATTCTGACAAAGGACTTCGTGCCTGTCCTTTTGTACACACTTTCTCTAACCATCCTAAAACATCCTGTGGGAAGGAGTTTGGCAGAGGATTGAGAAAGTGTTCAATTTGAACCCACTGCCTGCTAGTTTAGTTTTATGCCCTTTTAGTTCTTGTACCGGAGGAGAAAATGGACAGCTGGTCCCTGGACATATTTTGTAGATATCTTCTCTGGGCTAAAGAGTCATAGTTCAGATTTATAACAGCCTTTTTCAAGATGTGAGGAACAAGACTTTCATATTCACAACGCATTCAGGTTGTGAGTTCCCTTTGAACCTGTGTAGTGGTGTTATTTTCTCTGTTCCTTACCTAATAATGCTTAGCATTAGCCGACACTTTCCCTTTAAAGGTCTGTCTTCTTGATGTATAAGAATATTGAAATAGCCAACTACAAAAACAAAAAAGGAAGAAAAAGCAGAAGAACCTTATGATACTGACTGACAATCAAAATGGAAGAAGGAATATAATATTGATAAAGTGGTGAAAATCTTAATTTTATATTTTATTGATTATTACTGTTCGGAGCAAGCTAGCATTATGAGCGGTTTGCTGTCTGCATGACCGTTCATCCCTTTTAGAGTTATATCTGAATATGGTGAATGTGTTGCTCTCATGAATGGTCTCAAGAATGAATGGAACTTCAGGAACATTTCCTTAACATGAAAGGCTAAAGACACTACCGAAGTAGTTAAGAGCAGGTACGTAGGTGACTTGGGCACACCAAAATGGAGGTATATAGTGGACTGCTATAGAGAAGAAGGATAGAATGAGAATTAGAGTGGGAAGATAAATCTAGACAGTTACAACTACAAGTAAGGCTACATGTGTAGACTATAAAGACGATTATCTGTTGGAATACTTCGCAGAGGGACCTATTAGATTCAGTTGCTACCCTTATATTAAAACCATATTTTTTCCTGTTGTATCATGCAGCTCTACCAGGAGTTACAGTTTGAGGCAGGAGTAGCACAGTACTGAGCTGCACTACGTGGGTAGTCACATAAGACAGTCCGCTCAGGCTTTATCTTGAAACTGTTCTATCTTTATACTCACAGCAATTAACGAGAGTGATAGCGTGGGCCAGAAGTCTTTTTTTTCTTACTCCCACATCCATGGCAATCCCTTCCATTTTGGGAGCAGAAGTGTTGGATGGTAATGACAACAGCAGCCACTTTAACCCTCTGTGCTCACACTTCCCATTAATGTAACTTTGCATGAGTGGTCAGGGTCAGCCTTGTGCTTTTTTTTGATTTTTTTTGCCTCAGTTGGCACATCAGTGCTGGGGCCCCACGAAAAGTATGTCCGAGCATTGGCATTAATTGAGGATCAGAAGCCAAAGTGCTTCGGAGTTCTTTGCAGATCAGTAGGGTATTGTTTATTGAGTTGTATTTGTGTCACAATAAGCTTTTCTTCCTTCTTCTTTCTTAAAATCCAATTTGTCTTTAGTCTCAAATAATAGATTCCCTACAGACAACTGTCAAATATTGAATATGAGTCCCTTCAGCTTAGATTTTTCCCAACATCAAGAGATTGAAGAAGGAATCATGTCCCGTGTTTTTTATTTCTTCACGGATCTCATGAAGACTCATCCGAGTTCTGACCATGTTACAACAGCAGGACACCCTTATGGTGGCCTGCATTCCACACACACCCTGCTTCTATTCATATGCTGAGGTGTTTTTAACACTCAATTTATAAGGATTCAGAGGGTGCATTTATATAGATGCATAAGCTTTTTGGTTTAGTGCCGTATTACACACAGTAAATAATTTTTATAACATTTGGAAATGAGCTTTAATGGAGTCCAGATAATAACCAGCAGCATTGTTCTTTGGGGGGGGGGGGGGGGGTGTAATTGGGTGCTGCCCAATTTCATTTGTTCCTTATTTTGCCCCAAAACATTTAGCTGTGTTAAAGTAATGCTTTAACTGATTAATGCCTTCGCCTAATTTAAGGCTGCCTATCCATTTGGAATGAACTTTCTCCAACGTTACTCTTGTGCTTGGAATTCCTTCCCTTTTGATTTTGCCATCGTGAACCCCCAACCATTGCCATTTACGAGGGTGGATATGTCACTGGAGTGAAACTGCTCTCATTGTTGGTTATTCTTGTCTTACAGCTCTCCCTCCCCTCATGGCTCGTCGATCTCAAAGCTCCTCGCAGGGGGACAATCCCCTTGACCCTAACTATCTTCCCCCCCATTACAAGGAGTATTACCGCTTAGCTCTGGATGTGCTTACTGAAGAGGGCAAAGAAAGTTACCAACGCTTCTTGGCAGAGGAAGCAGCCCCTGATTTTCTTTGCAACTCAGAGGTGGATCACATCATACAGAATCTCCAGAAACCCCAGTACGCCAATCAGGAAGGCAGCACAGACACCACAGGTGACAATGACATGGATGGATCCTCTGGGACTTACTGGCCCATGAACTCAGACCTTGCTGTTCCTGAGCTTGACCTGGGCTGGCCAATGGTCTTTGGGTTCAGGGGAACAGAGGTGACAACCCTCGTGCAACCACCACCCCCAGACAATCCCAGCATTAAGGAGGAGGCTCGCAGAATGATTCGAGCAGCTCAACAGGTGAGACAGTGAAGAGCCCAGCTAAAGCAGAGATAAAATTATGTGTGTGTGAAAGATGAATCAGCATGCATCAGGTCCTCTGCCAATTCCTTTAACGTTGCTCCTAGGACCCAACAGAGGGGAAGGATGATTCTAGAACTACCGTTTACTGCATCAAAGCTAGCCTCTGGTCTCGTGAAAAACTGTATAAGGCCATGCTGAAATATACCGAGAGTTCACAGAATCACAGAACAGTTGAGGTGGAAAGGGACCTCTGGAGACGGTCTAATTCAGCCCCCCGGCTCAAAGCAGGGTCGATTAGAGAAGGTTACTTAGGACATGTCCTTGCATATCTCCACAGATGGAGACTCCACAACTTTTCTGAGCAACCTGTCCCAGTGTTCAATCACCCTTACAGTAAAAGATGTTTTCCTTATGTTTAACTGCAATTTCCTGTATTTCAATTTGTGTCTTGTCCTGTCACTGGGTACCACTCAGAAGAATTTGTCTCCATCTTTCTTACACCCTTCCATCATGTATTTATACTCACTGATAAAGAGTTGGGAAGGACAGGGAGATAAAGCTCTGAAGCTACTTCCTATATTATCAGCGTATAGATGCAGCTATATAGTGGCTGATTGAGCTTTGGCCAGGAAGTTATCTAAAAATGGGGTGCGTGTTTGAGGGGGTGAGCCACGCAGCTCAATACAACCTTCCAGGGTGGTTACATGACCAAAAAAATACCTGCTATCATTGGATTAATGAGTAAGGGAACATTCAGTGGCAGTGAGGTTTTTCCCTCACCTCTCACCCTCGTACAGAATATGCACCTTAGAAAGCATTTCTGTTTCCAGTTCTGGGGCCCACAATGTTTAAAGGAATATTTAAATGGGGAGGTTCCTGTTTAAAAAGGAAGCTGAAATGGAGACAGCGTAGCAGTGCAGCTTTCGAGTGTGAGGTGCCAGCGAACGTGATCAGTCAGGGCAGAAGCAGGCACAGATGGCTGATGTCTTTCTTGCATTCTTTTCCTAGGTGGTGGCCATAGTGATGGACTTTTTCACTGACGTGGACCTGCTGTTTGAGGTGTTGGATGCTGCTGCTCGCAGAGTGCCCGTGTACATCTTGCTGGATGAAATGAACTCTCAGCTTTTCCTTGACACAGCTGCTAAATGCAGAGTCAATCTTAACTATGTGGAGGTGAGCAAACCAAACACCTGCCCTGCCCCTACGTCGCATCCTGAGGGAGATATGTCCTGGGACACAGAGGGCTGTTATGACAGTGAAAACCCAAGAAAGGGGAAAATGGGCCAGAGCCTAGTGAAAGATGAGTACGAGGAAAGCTAGGAGAGCTGGCACAACAATACAGGGCTGAAGGGGTTTATCTCTCCAATGTGTATGGAGACAGAATCACTAGAGCTGAAGTATAAAAATGGTGGCAGGATGGAAGTTAAAATTTTGAGCAAGGGGAAGAAGGAGGGGCAGAGGGGAGGGAAGTAACAGCTTCCAACTGAGTCAGTGCCTTGTCTGGTTTGCAGTTCCTAAGGGTGAGGACAGTTTCTGGCCCAACGTACTACTGCCGCACAGGGATGTCCTTCAAAGGCCACGTGAAAGAGAAATTCCTCTTGGTGGACTGCATGGTCGTGCTGAGCGGCAACTACAGGTGAGAAGCTCTGCAATGTTACATGTCCCACTTTCAGTGAGAAAGAAGCTGGCTAATTGGTAAAGCAGTGCTTCGGCACTTCCAAATGAACATCAGCGACAAGAGTTTTTCTCACTGAAGGATGGTGAGCAGCAATTTTAAGGAAAAATACACCATTTTCCAACTGAGGTAGATACACCAATTAAACAAGCCTTCAAGCCCAGACACCAAGCCAAGCTTCCATCACATCAAGAGTGTAAATGATCTGCAAAACAGTAACTACAAGGTGGTGTGGGTTATCTCCAGTAGGCAGCTAAGCCCCACACAGAAGTTCGCTCACTACGCCCAGCACAATGTGAGAGAGAATCAGAAGGGCAAATGTGAAAAAACTTGTGTGTTGAGATAAAGACAGTGTAATAACTAAAGCAAACCTGCACACACAAGCAAAGCAAAATAAGGAACCCATTCACTGCTTCCCATCGGCAGGCAGGTGTCTAGCCATTTCCAGGAAAG
Organism: Alca torda; assembly: GCA_008658365.1. Lineage (NCBI taxonomy): Eukaryota > Metazoa > Chordata > Aves > Charadriiformes > Alcidae > Alca > Alca torda. Next base: position 164,963,846 of record CM018077.1, read on the forward strand.
CAGAGCTTGACTTGGGAAGACAAACACCATAATGCTGAACGTCTTCCTCCTTCCTGCACAGAATCACAGAACGGTTGAGGTTGGAAGGTACTTCTGGCAGTCATCTGGTCCAACCTCCCTCTGCCCAAGCAAGGCCACCTAGAGCCAGTTGCCCAGCACCTTTGTCCACATGGTTTGTGAATATCTCTAAGGAGGGAAACTCCACGCAGGCCCTGGGCAACCCAGGCGTGGTTTGCCCTTGGTAAATCCCTGCTGTCTGATTCCAGTTGTCTTTCTGTTATTCCTGTGCCTGGAAATGGCTTCCAGGAAGATTTGCTCCACAATTTTCCCTCAGACTGAGGTAAGGCTGACTGCTCTAGTTCCCTAGTTGATCCTTTTGCTCTTTTGAAAGATGGGCACAACATTTTAGTTATAAAAAACAATTACAGCCCGAAGTTGCAGGACCACCTACTTCATGTGAGGATTATCATCAGCTTGCTCTCTTGCTGTTGTTACTACTGACGGGCTTATTTTAGAACAGAAGTAATTTATTGCCTTGTAAAATCCTCTGCAAAGATGTGAAGCCAAATCAATTCATAACTACGAGGCTTGGGAACAATAGTGTGTAATGAATGGCGGCTTGAGGAGTAAATAGTATCAGGAGAATTTTCTTCAGGCAAGCAAATGGTTTAATGTAAAGTACAATTGAGTTACTTGATGCTAATACGCTAATCATTACTTCTGTTTCTCTTTGTAGTTTTATGTGGTCTTTTGAGAAGATTCACAGAAGCATCGCACACATATTCCAGGGAGAGCTGGTGGCCAGCTTTGACGAAGAATTCCGAATTTTGTTTGCACAGTCAGAACCCCTTGTTCCTCCAGCCAACGTCTTGGCAAAGGCAGAAAACACATTTGCCATGACTCCCTTTGGCAGTAACATGCCTTTCTTTCCAAAAAAAGCACCCCTGATGTTCCAGAGGGATGACAGTCTTTTTCCCTCCTTTATGGACAGAGTTGATCCAGACAGATACTTCCTGTCAAATTTCAGGCGGGATGACATGTTGCGCCATACTGTGGAGGGGTCGGCCATGCGAATGTATAAAAAGGTAGAAATGGAGAATTCTCAGATGGATCCTGTCAGGGGTTTTCTCCGTTCCAAGCAGTTGGAGTTGGATGCTTTTAAGAGACACAGTTTTGCAGAAGGAACATTTGAAAATTTTGCTTCTTCTAAACAGTATGCCAGGCAGATGTTCATGAACAATATGGATGAATTTAAAATCCAGTCTAGTCATTTTCAGAAGGATCAGTTCTACCAGTACCAGTTTGAACATCCCCATCTTTCTGGCAGACCACAGGGACTCTTTGACAGAATCCGAGGTGGTAGGCCAGGATTCAATGAACTGGAAGACTACGGAGAGGGACCCAGATACCCCGAACTTGAATCCAGTTTTCCACAGGAGGGTTTCCCCTTAAGGCTGGATTATGTACCTTCAAATTCTTCCAGGGAAGTGAGACATGGCTCTGATCAGCTGAATCCTGCAGGCAATGGCCCAATGGGAATGATGTTAAGAAGGCAGAATATAGGACAGAAATTTATTTGCCAGACTTCTCCTACACAGAAACAAAGCCTGGAACAACGCCTGTTCTTACAAGACAAAGATGAGGACCAAGATGAAGACAAGAATACACAGGAAAATAGAACAGGTTTACGTAACTGGAGGATTTCTTCATACCTTAGTGCGTACCAGTCCGAACCAGAAGAAGGTCTTCCAATGCCTATGGAATCAGAGGCATATAATGATGTTCTTGGGGACACCCTCACAAAGCACCCCACTGATCTCATCCCAGCATTCAAATCCCCTATGTCTTTTAATAGCAAGCCACTGGGAATTGAAAGTGCCAAAGAATTTACAGATCCTGACAGAGTAGGTGAAGAAACCCCTATAATGAAACAAGATGCCTTTAGGTCCAGAATAAATCCTTTGATCCAGAGGAGCTCAAGACTCAGGTCCTCTCTGATTTTCAGTGCTGCCAAGTTAGATCAGCCTAACACCACAATAGAAAAGGTTCAGATGATCCAAAAAGAACAAATGTCCAGTGAGTTGACAAAAGACAATGAAACTATCAAGACAGCCACCTCATCTAAAGTGGCAGAACTTTTAGAGAAGTACAAAGCTGTGGGCAAAGATACAGAGCGAGCTACAGTCACTCATACCAAAGCTGTTTCCAGTTATCTACAGGAGGAGTCACAGAACACAGAGAAGAAATGTACCAAATCTGTGCAATATAAGATTCTGGAGAGCAGGGTACTAGACTCCAAAGACTCCTGCAGTACTTACAAAATGCATGGAGAGGCCGACAGACCATTTGGAATGGCCTCATCAACTCCCCAGCTTGTTGACACATTGAGTAAAGATCCCCTAGCACATATTAGCACTAAGGTGGACAAATTATCATCTCGGTTTTACCCCATAGAGAATAAACCTGCTCTTCCGGAGAAGGAGAGTCTTATATTTGTAGGAGACACTCAGAAATTGACTCTTCCAGAGAAGAAGGAAAGAGTGACATTCAAAGACGACACGCAAAAATTAGTCAATACAGAAATGAAGAAACCACAGATTAGGACAAGTACCACATCAGTTCTTGAAAACTTATCTAGAAGTCAAGGATCTGACAGCTCTCTCAATAAATCTGAGGAAGATTGTTCAAAACAAGAACAAAATCCAATGGAATTTTTAAGAAAAGGGTCACTACGGCTGAAGCAGCTTTTGAACCCAAAAGGTGAAAAGAAATTGGAGGAGGAACCCACTTCTGAGAGTGGAAAATGTGACAAGCAGGCTGTGGTTCTCAAACGATCTTCTATAGGGGACTGTCAGGAAATGATGGAGGAAGAAAAAACCCATAAATTTGCAACACCACTTCCTCCCAAAAGCAGCCAGCCGACACAGGGGAGATTTCCTTCATCCACAGCTAACATCCTGTACAGCAGCAACCTCCGTGATGATACCAAGGTGATTTTGGAACAAATCTCTGCAAACAGTCAGAAGAACAGAGCTGAACTGGCCAAACAACTGCCATCCACTAGTAATCCTGATCTTTCTAAGTCAACTACAAGCTTGGAAAGGAAAGCTGAGAAGGAGAAAAGCTGTAACATCCACAGGTCAGAGAGTTTTGGGAGCCAGAAACGAAATCTTCAGCGGCAACCATCAGAGGATAGAGATACCCTTCTGAAAAAAATGGAGAATATGCGGAAGGAGAAGCGAGTCTACAGTAGATTTGAGGTCTTCTGCAAAAAGGATGAACATACAAGTCAAAGTGAAGAGGAATATGACACAGATGCCAAAGACAAGAAGATGGGAAAATTCATGCCCAAAATCCTGGGGACCTTCAAGACCAAAAAATGATCATAGAAATACTATTTAATTCCATAAAGTCACTGACTGTCAAAGGGGAATGAGGAAGTAACTTGTTTATGATGGCTATAAGCATCATAGGCCATACTTTTCATGGTTAGTGAGTGGAAATGTGTTCAGCGTTAGACTCCTATGGCACAATTTTCCCAATAAAGTCAAGTGGTATCAGGCAACCTTATCACAGTACGTTTCAAATAAAATTATTAAATTGCCAAGATGCTTAAAACAAATAAGTAAAGTAAGAGTCTTTTTATATTATGCTTAGGGAATGTTTTCAGCAGAAAAAACAATTCCACTTTCAGAAGGAAAGAATTAAAAACAGAAGAGTCAGTACTTGAGTTCTGCCCAGGAGAGAAAAATACACACAGACACATACACGTATGTGCATTAGGTGGAAACAGTGTTTAAAACACAAATGTTTCTTAGGTACAGATATCTTTTCTTTCTATCTAATAACGAATCAAGTATGAGGGGCACCTTTTTGAAGGTTTACAGGAGGAAAAAATATTGTAAACAACTTTTTGCCCTTATCTATGGTTATGGTCTTGTTTAGCAGTGCCTGCTCTGCTTTCATATTTACCATTTTCTAAGCCTATTGGTTCTGTTCTGTTATTGGTTTGTTTCCTTTTGTATAATATAAGTATTGCTTTAGGGGGTGAGCTGAAAGAAGCAGCTGAAAGGCCATGGAAAAGGAAATGGACCTGCTGTTAGAGAAAGACCCGGTTTTAGGACTCCTTTTCAGCTGAGTTGGGACTTTAATTAAGCATCTAAAATGCTGTCTTGGCCAAGTAGTAACTTCCTTGACAATGTAACTCCAATTAAGTGATTGTGGGGAGGAGGGGGCCTTCGTTTGTTAGCACATCTTTCCTTGTGAAGACAAGGAAAGAAGGGACTTATAATGGAAGGAATAAGGCTGCTGGAAATTTCAAGTTCCGAAGTGTTTTCTCTCATGTAACTTTCCTGTAGTAGTTTGGTACCAAGCAGCTGTAAAGCAGCCCAGATTAGCCTGTAGGTTCATGCTGTTGTCTTACAGCATCTTGCAGGACAGAAGGTAGAGACAGAGGCTGTCAAGAAAGCACTGTACATAATGTTTAGTTACTTAGCGGTTTGGTTTTTTGCCCTCATCTTGGACACTCTCTGCTTGGCATCCAGGATTGCCAAATTGGGATGGTTTTTTTTTTTTCCTGAGCTTTGTGCTGTAGTCTAAAGACATGATGGCGAAGAATGCTCTCACATGGAACTAGACTTCTGAACTTCCCATTCCCATTAGTTTGGGTTTCATGATTACCCCCTTGTGACACCAGCTGCAAGCTCAGCAAACCAGTTCAGGTACGTGGCTTACAGATGGGGGCAAGAGGCCACATCAGTGCCGGAAGGTAACTTTAGTAGGGTCTTTAAAACTTTATCTTTTTTTTAGGATGCCAGCTCCCATGGTAGCAGGCTTTATATAATTTACATATCTGTAACAATTAATGATTATTTTACTGTTCATTGAAATCCTTGGGAAATGAATGTGCAGAAAGATACATTGTCTGATCTGAAAAAAAAATGAAGCTGATTTCCACAGTAATAGAGATGGTGGTAAAAATCTGCAAGAATCAGGATGAATTATTGTTTTAACATAAGAAGGTAAACCTAGAAATTAAGTTGAGAGGAAAAAAAAGAAAAAAAAGAAAGGAGGGAAGAAGCAACCAAAACTGGAAAAAAAGCTGAAATGGATTTCTTACGCTTCTTCCATATCGTATAAAGGTATGCCATTTCAGATACATGTGTACAAATTCATAAAGAATTGCTGTATGTATATTTCATCTGCTCTTAGTAATGATTCAGATCCAGTTATCGGTGGGTCCCAAAATGAACTGTAATGATCAATACAGTTGTCCTCTGCCAGATGAGAGAGATAATTTTATTCTAGAGAGGAAGATAGGCCATATAGATATATATCCCATGATATATATGCTAGCCCTGTTTTGTGTAATTCTTACTCACATCATTCTATACCTCCCCAGCCTTTCACAAACCTACCTGCTCCAGCATCGTTCTGTAACAGACAAGTTAGAAATGTAACTATTTCTATAGTCACAGATTACATTAGCATTTTGTATTTTTGCTGTATTTGTTTAGATTTTTAGAATTTTATCTTGCTCAGCATGATGAGTTGAGTGTAAAAGTATGTTCTTGACCAGAACTAGAATGACCTATCTCTTCTAGTGATATGTTGATTACCAGATGTAGGTGTATACAAATATTGCAGAATAACTAATTCACTTGGTAATAGCAAAAACATTTTAAGAATAAAAAGTTAGTGTTAGAGCCCATCACGACTCAAGTCTGAGACTAGGTTCACAGAGGATCTTAGATGTTACAGAATCACAGAATGGTGGGGGTTGGAAGGGACCTCTGGAGACCACCCAGTCCAACCCCCTGCCAGAGCAGGGTCACCCAGAGCAGGTGGCACAGGAACGTGTCCAGGCGGGTTTGGGATGTCTCCAGAGACGGAGACTCCCCCACCTCTCTGGGCAGCCTGTGCCAGGGCTCTGCCACCCTCACAGGAAAGAAGTTCCTCCTCGTGTTGAGATGGAACTTCCCATGGTCAAGTTTGTGCCCGTTACCTCTTGTCCTGTCCCTGGGCACCACTGAAAAGAGCCTGGCCCCATCCTCCTGACACCCACCCTTGAAGTATTTATCAGCATTGACAAGATCCCCCCCTCAGACTTCTTTTTTCCAGATTGAAAAGACCCAAGTCCCTCAACCTTTCTTCATAAGAGAGGTGTTCCAGTCCCCTAATCATCTTGATGGCCCTTTGCTGTCCCCTCTCCAGCAGTTCCCTGTCCTTCTGGAACCAGGGAGCCCAGAACTGGACACAGCACTCCAGATGCGGCCTCACCAGGGCAGAGCAGAAGGGGAGGGTAACCTCCCTCGATCTGCTTGCCACACTCTTCTTGATGTTGTGTTGTATCGTCAAATTGCTAGATGCTAGACTATCGGTGGAAGTCACAACCCTGAATTAAACAGTAGGCTCCCTTTCCCGTGCATGAGAATTGGCATCTTAGACTCACAAGAGCCAACATGCTGCACAGAGCACTGCCTACGCAATATGTTCACGCTGTCATTGCCATTACCTGTACCTGAGATAGACAGGAAATACCTATTTTATGAATATGCCAGGATAAACCAGGACTTCCCTGTAAGCTGCATTGCCAGCTCCCTAGCATTACCAGACTTAAGTGACCACAACTGGTACCAGAAGTTAATGTACTATTTTTTTACCTAACTAGACTTTGGTGTTTAGATACTAAAAGATAAAATGGATATGCTGTCAATGACAGTGGTACTCACATGTTGGAATTCAGTGCCTGAATCCCCTCTGTAACTGTAGTCCCAAGGTTCTGGAATAACTATCTTTTATCATAGGTGAAGTAAAATTTCAGGGACAGAGACTTCTTATAAGAGCTTCAAGTTAATGAAGAGAATGTATCAAAAATCAGTATTAAAACAGGAATATAGTTTTAAAGTTTACTATAGTCCCACTGTTGCCTGATAACAACTTCATGATGTTTCAGCAATAGTATCTCTTGGAAAATTGCTTTCTGAAAGGAAAGAAGAAATTACCATATTATTCATTGGACAAGATACCCCTGTAGTTTTCCCCCTTTCACACACAGCAAACATTGACTGAAAGACAAAGAAATAAAGTATTTATTATTACAGTATTAAAATTACATGGTCGGTAAGGTACTAAATATTGTAGCAGAACTCACTTATATTTAAAATGCTTTTCTACTTGATTTTAATGAAAATAAGCCCCATTGATTATGTTAATTTACCCCAGAGGAATCATAGAAATTAGAGGAAAACAAAATGAAGGGCTTTAGGATTATCTATGAGGAGTTTAGTTGTCTTGGTCTTCAGAGAACAGTTAATTACCTGTTCTGCTCAAAAAAAAAATTAATATCCACATTTAAGCAATGCACCTGAAGCTGCTAAAGAATCACAGAAACATAGAATGGGTTGGAAGGGACCTTTAAAGACCATCGAGTCCAACCCCCTGCCCTGGGCAGAGACACCCCCCACCAGCCCAGGTCGCTCCGAGCCCCGTCCAACCTGGCCTTGAACCCCTCCAGGGATGGGGCAGCCACAGCTTCTCTGGGCAACCTGGGCCAGGGGCTCACCACCCTCACAGCAAAGAATTTCTGCCGCAGATCTCACCTAAATCTCCCCTCTTTCAGTTTAAAACTGTTACCCCCTGTCTTGTCACTACAGGCCTTGGTAAAAAGTCTCTCTCCGGGGCCCTGAATGTATCTGAATATGTCTAAAGGCCCTGAATAGTCTGTATATGTCTAAATACATTCAAGTATCACAATATTGCAGTTTTCTGTAATTTTTTGCAATAATTAAAACAAGGAATATTAACTGACAGTATTAATTGCTCTCATGGTATGGGAGCAAATAGTGCTGTGCCCTTGTCTGGTAAGACTTGAAGGCAAAGGGATTAGATTCTCTTTCCCATCATTTTGTCTAGAGGAACGTAGTACATTGTTCCATGCAATGAATAAAGCATTTCCCTGTCAAACGCCTGTTATATTTTGCTCTCACTTGCTATTACTGGCTCAGTTAGGGACTGATGAGATGAGCTTCACCTGGTTAGAACACTTCCATATTCACTGCTCATGTTGGGAGGACTTTGATATTGGAAGACTCTGCAGTGCAGATTTACATATGGTTCCATAGGCCTGGGAGTAACTGCCCATTGATGCTTTTGGATCACCAGCAGCTCCCATATTTGCAGTAATCTGGAACATCTTTTTACTGGGCTTCAGAAGGGGACGAACATCTTTGTTGTGAAACTGAGTATTTCTTGAATTCTGTGTGAGAAAGAAAAGCCAAGATAGTTAGTAACCTGTAATCAGCTTTCTAAAATACAAATAACACAGATTTAGCTTCAGCTGAGGAGTAGGACAGATCATGAATATTATATGAATAATAAACAAAACACAGTCTGTTTTGTAAGACCAAGAATAGGATGGTGAGAATGATGTGAGGGAGAAGAGCTTAAAAATGGGTGTATAAAGAATGAGGTAGTGGCACCAGAGCAGGATACAACAAACTAATACTGCACTGCGGCAAAAGTCCAAAGGCCTGTTTGGCTAGTATCTTGCTTTCAACAGCAGTGAATGCTTTAAATAAATGTACAAAAGACAGATCATCATCATTCCCCAGTATATCCTCCTGGCTCCTGCCAATCCAATGGCTTGGGGACTTTCTGACTTGGAAGCTGCATATGTATACTGTGATTAACAGCCCCTGTGGGGAAAAGTTAATAATATATTAATACATTACAGTACTTAATACATTTGACTCTCCAGTTCAAGACGAGAGCTGTCTCACTGCAACTTATGCTTTGTGAACCTCTATAGTTAACTGAAAGGCAAGAGTTTCCACGCACTATTATGGCACTGGCTGCTGTCAACCCAGCCATTATAGGAGTCTTTCCCAGTCAAATGGCTGAGAACAGGAGTTTCATGGGCCTGATAGGATATTGGAAATGAATGCAGACTGAATGCAGAGCAAACTGGACTGTCAGAACTTTTCAGGTCCTGCTGAGGCTAAATGAGAAAGACGGAAAAGTTAACATTCACTTAACATAAGATCAGCCACAACGCTGATGACCTGTCACAATATCCTGTCTCTGACACTAGTTAGTATTAGCCTTTCACGGAACAAATATAAAGCACAGGGCATGTGTAGGGTGATCTTCTCCCTATTATGCTCTTCCAGTAACAGAAAGTTGTTCACAATTACCTAAAGATTCTTCAAAACGCATTGTTCATATGTACAGCTGCACGTGCGGCAATCTCCACAATCTCATATTGTGGAATAAATGGTTCCACATTTGCTCCACACTTGTGGAATGAATAGTTCCTCTCACTCTCAAAACATTTTGAATGGGATTCCAAAGCAGAGAAACTGAAAGATGGGTTGCAAGTGTGCATGTGGACATGCTTAGAAGTTACTGGCAATCATGCCAGTTATTTTAGCAGTTACTCATATGGATTTTCATATCAATCACAACAGTAAGAAGAGATTCAGTAGGAACAAGCTTGACTCTTTAACAGTGTCTGCAGTTTGTTTCTAGCTTGAAATGGTTCAGATCATTCAGAGCTGTGTTCAAAGAAATAATTTGCTTTAAGGTAAATGTGATATTGCATGCTGACACAAAGCAGGTGATCCCACTCAACTCATCTTTGATAGTGGTGTCTGTCAGAAGTCCCTTCACAGAACTGTGCTCAGCATACATTTTGAATGTTTTGAATGCTCCAGCACACAGACAGTCAAATATTCTTTTGTGGGGATGTGAGAAAGTCCCATGACAAACAAGTCAATCTTTAGTGGCACAAAAAAGGTAATCTGTGGCACCTCCTTCCACATTCTTCCTCTGCCATAAGCTTCCTCTGGTCACCTTGTGTTGGCTAGACTCTCCTTGACCTAATAAGAGACAAACAGCTCAGGAAAAAGAAAAAGCAGAGGCAAGGAGATCATTTAAGGACCCAATGAGAATAAGAACTTTTACAAGGAAGCATGACCAACAACAAGGAAGAGGGAGGAGCAGAGAGGACAGAACTGAAACCTTCATGGTTCAGCAACAGCAATCCATTAGGTTGGTTCCAGAGGAAGTGCGAACTCTCCAGCTAAGTTTGGAATACCCAACAGTCTCAATTTGGTTAAAAAAGAATGTGCTACCTTTGGACAGGACAAGCCATCATTGAAGATAGTGTAAAAGCAACTGATCTGTGATTCTCAAAGTCAAAGGGAGTTTTTGGTGCTGCTGACAATCTGAACAATGTGATAATCTGAAATGGTGTTCAAATGCTCACTTGTCTGAAGTGATAAGACCAAAAGTAGAATGGAATCCAAAATTAGCCCATCCTCCAGAAAAAGAGCAGTGGAAAAAACATCATATATCTCAGCACATCTCAAAAGACGTTGCATTAAAAACTCAAAATGGGAAAAAGAAGTAGAGGCAAAGAATCTGCAGATATATTTTTACTTTATATTATTTCCTTTTTGATTACAGTTAGCTGACATATATGATCCATTACAACTAATCTTTGTGAAAAAAATAGTGCTAATGAGGCAGAGACCTAGATTTACAGAAGGTCTGTGTTACTTCATGTTCTCTGAAGTACCTAATTCCCATACTTAAATTCAACAGTCATTCACAGAACTCCTGCATAAACCTATAGGCACCAAAATACTCTTGCTGCTCAAGACACAGGTGATAGGTTTTTTTAAAGACTGGGGTTAGACTTAAAACTCCAGGAGAAGGTTAGTGTTTATAAACCTAGACTAGCTGAAGATCAGCATTACATATGCCAGAGATGTAAGGTTTAAGCCACATCTGTGCCCTTGGCATTTGCTGGTGATTGCTGTAGATTGTCTTCCTCTCAACAGTCTGCCTCATGCACAGGACTTAACTCAGGGTTGTAAACTTAATTAGTAGGAAAAACACCTGAAATGTAGGTATTGCAACACTGAAGACTGCAATATGCAAGTTCCTGTATGAATCTACCCCGTATTAGAGGCAAGTTATGTCCAGTTATTTCCCCTACGAGAAGAAACTCTTCAGTTAGCACACTCTCCAGCTCTCTAGTGAAGGGAACATACTCTGCACAAGCCAACTGCCTTAGCAAAATAGGTTACTGGTACCATTTGACTGATGCTACATACAAGCAACAAAACTGCAGTGTATATCTTCGGCATAAGTAATTTTAACTGATAAAAATTTATTAATTCAGTCACTTCCAGAGCAGTACGTCTTGCCTCTCATTTACGTGTCTTTACAAAGTTGCAAATTAAGATATTTTGTGTCTATATAATTTTGGTCCATGAAAAGTTAAGGGTTTGTTTGGGTTTTTTTTGGTGGGACTGCTACTCACATTATAAAGGTTCTGTACACTTGTAGGAGGTAGCCGAGCATTTGCATTTGCCCATGTGATTTGTCTCCCCAGTTTCTTATTGTTGGAGATTCTGGCCTGTTGAGAAGGTGGTGCAGGACAGTTCCTGATCACAGCACCAGAATTTGCGTTACCTGCAAAAGAAAAAACATGAGAGAAAGGAAAATCATGAGGGCACGGAACACACTGACTGAGACATGGACAGAACATAAAAATTGAGTCAGCCCCTGCCACCTTTCTTCATCTCACAAACAGAACAAAAATATTCAGAATAAAATTAGAATGTAGTAGCAAACAAAACTAGTTCAAAAGGGCATGGGAAAAGATAACAGCAGTAGAGAAGCAAAGACAATACAGAAAGGAACATAGGGTCAAGACTGAGGCAGGAAAGGGCCAAAGAGAATGTCATACACTCAAAACTCATTCAACAGTGTTTCGTTCTTATGTCATTTTCCTCCCACACTTTCACCTTCTCATTTTGCCATGTAAATTTCCCTTATTTATTTTTCCCCACTCAATCTGTTTCCTTCTTTCTTCCCCAGAATAGTGCCTGGTGGTGGATTACATCCCACTGTAGGAGTGTAGTACCTACTTTGAACAGTAGTGTGTGTTATGGGATTATATATCACATGGATCTTTGGTCTCTGACATAAATCTTCACTCCGGCTGGATACTTCTGGCTGGACACTAGTTGTAGTTCCAGCATGCACATGCGAAGTTTTTAGAAGAGGTGGTGTTGGTTCTCTCTGGTCTTTCCTGGTAGGTAAAGTCACAGAACTGGAATTTGGAAGAAGTGGCTTAGATTCAGACTGATTTAGGTGAATGCCTTCTCTCTGCACTTTCTCCTTTGGATGTCTATTTAATTTTCTTTCAAGGATCATCTACAGAAAGGAGAAGCTGATTAGACTTAACACAGCTACACAGCAGAGCAGAGGAACAAAACACAGAAACAAAGATAAAGATTTAAAAATAACTGCAATTTATTTCCCAGGATAGGTAACAAGTATAATTTTAAAATTAATTTAAAATTAATAGAAAGAAGATAGTAATAATATTCTCAATGGAAAGAAAGAATAGGATCACACAGGAGTTATTATGGGATGTTTAGGTTAGAAACCAAAAGCAGGAAAAGAGAGGGGTTTAGGTGATTTGGGGAAGAACGAGTGTGGGAAATAGTGGGTAAGAGATACCTGGTCGGATACCTGGAAGATTGGGATTTTGGAAAATAGGGTAAGAGAAAGTACCTCATATAGTTTATTTCGATATTCTGCCACAGACAGCTGGATATCATCACCTAAAGGAAGAATCACATCATAATCCAGAGAGGGCTCCCTGGCAGGACAGTGAAACCTAAGATGATGATAACACATAATGCAATTCACTAAGACTAAAAACAGCATCACAGATTAATATAATGTTAAAAAGGATTATTAAATCATCTAGTGTGACCTCTAGTGGAAACCGGGGTAGAGAAAATTAAGAATTAGCTTTGTCTTTTTTTTTTCTGTCATGCACATAAAGAAAACTTGTGCCAAAAGCAGGTCTATAACATCTCAAGGGAAACTGCACATTGGTGTTATGCTCACCTTTTCACATAAGGATGCTGCAGAGCCTCCTCTGCTGTGAGTCGTTTATCAGGGTTAAATACTAAAAGTTTCTTCAGAAGATCCAAGGCAGGCAATGGAGTAGAGGCTGGTAAAATCTCCTCAAATGTTACTCGCTGCCTAGAAGTGAGAAAACAATGATATAAACTCCCAGTGTCTAATTCACAGTGAAGTTCTGAGAATCACATCAAAGTGACACCTGATTCCAGAGTTCACTCACAAATAGTGTGTCATAATCCTGGAACACTCTAAAGTATAGGCCTGTGAGTATGGTACAGTCTTTTATCCCTTTGATTAGGTTTGAATGCCTCCCTCTTAGCACTAGGAATCTACACGAAGTTCCTAACTTGCAAGTCTAGTCCTTCTCTTGTTTCAGTGGAAAGAGAGATATCAGACACAAGGGAATAATAAGTCCTCTGGACAATGAGTCCTTCTTTTGTTCTTTTGACAATGCAGGAAGCCCAGATTCCTAACTTGGATGTTTCAGTTGAACTGTTAAAGATGCCATGAATCCAGCCCTTAAACCACAGAAATATATTCCTATATAATTTCCAATGAGAAGATGAAGTTTAAAAATCTGGTTTTGCATTTTGAAATCCTAAAGATAATAATTAACATAATGAACATGAAAATATCTAATACATTTGAAAAATCAGTTTTAAAACACAATTTTTACTTATATTTTAAATAATTTTGCTACTCCATGACAACATTCTTTTAGTTTAGAAAAGTGATCCACCACTGTGTTGTCCCAAGAACACAGCATTTGGACTGAGTGGCTCAGAAAAAGTATTCAGTTTTGAATACTTGTTTCACTTGTTCTTTTACCTAGCTGGAGCCTTCTATCAGAACTTACCCACCTGACTTTCACATTTTTTGGGGCAGGGTGGGGTGGGGTAGGGGGGGTGGAGAAGATAACATCCAAAGAGAAGGGCTGTCAAATAAAAGTGCATTTCAGCCAGCAATGAATGGAGTTCCAATTGCTTTTCACTACTCAGAGAAGGGTTATAGAAATGAGAGAGCTCTTCTCAGAGGTGCTGGGGTGGGTTGATCCCAGCTGGCAGCTAAGCCCCCACCCACTTGCTTACTCACTACCCCTGCTGCTGCTCTTTGACATGCAGCAGCCCTACTACAGAGGGATTTGCTAAGAGGCTGGGCAAGCCAGACATCTGTTTAAGCCTCTCTATATCCATGGCAGCTACAACAAAAGCTCTTTTCATAGAATCTTAGAATGGTTTGGGTTGGAAAGGACTTTAAAGATCATCAAGTTCCAACCCCCCTGCCATGGGCAGGGACACCTCCCGCTAGACCAGGTTGCTCAAAGCCTTCCCCTAGAGGCAGGTGAATCTGCACAGAGCAGAAACCATTTTCACTGGTGAACTTCACTGGAAGGTGAACTTCAGGGCAACTTTGTCAACATGATACAGTAGGTTGTTGACTTCTGAGACACATTGAACATACAAGGCTTACCGGGAACTCATGCAGTTAATAACTGAGGCCCTGTAATCTGATTGCATAGCCAAAATATCTGCAATAGTGAAAACATACTGTTAATGCCAAGATTAGGATTACCAGAGCTACACAGTTTACGAAGGAAAGCAAATACTTGATATTAACATAGGAAATTATCCTAATAAAACTCAATGGAATATTTACTTACAAATTTTCTAAACTGATTTTCCCAATTCCTATTCATTCTATCATAGATTTTATAAGCTTGCACTCATATCCACATACACAGAAGCACCAAGATATCTGAGGCCAAATGATCTGGCCAGGATCACTTGTGTGGGACACAGAGAACAAGGGATACCAGCTATTGACCTCCTCATCGCATTTGCTGGGGTTCTTTTTGATTGGTGACATGAACTGTTTTATGAACGTATCTGTCATACTCTCAGTCAACAGTTGCTACGGAATGGTTTTTTTTGCTTCAGAATCTTGCTTCTTTGGTCCCCATAAATCCTACACAAAGTTGCTGCTCATAGGCTGGTTTTCCTTGTTTGCAATAGTGCTTTGAACAAGTGTTTGTTTTCACTTGTTTGGCTAAAAGAAAAAGAAATTGTGCCTGTGATATGCTGCAACCTTGCAGCCACTGTCCTGTGGTAAGGATACAGGACCTTCTTCTAATGAGTCATTTGTCCAGTGGTCTTGTCTCAAGAGTGCAGACCTTCTGGTTATGACATTATCAACACATTCTTCAATTGTACTGCTGGGAATAGGATAGCATTTTTTGTTTTCAGTGATGGCTATTCTTCTAACTCCCATTTTGGCGTTTTCACACACACATTCCCATTTGTATTTCATTCACAGCAACCAAATCTCTAATAAAAACTATAAATAAATTTAAACTTGAACAGAATTCTCCAAAACTGTGATGTCCACAAATTGAAGGTAGTTATTTTACTAAAACTATTTGCTAAATCAGTTAGAACATATCAACATGTTGTAAAAGTTTATAAAGCGTATGAGTTCCAGTGTTAGACTGGAACTCATAGAAGACATACATAATAATAATAATCCCTTTTGGATTTAACATATATTCACTCCAGCTTTCACTTCTGTGTTTAGATTTCCAGACCAAAAAGTCCAATTTACCTTTACTATGCAAGTCCCACTGAAGTACGATACTCTCTTTTAAATTGTTATCCTCCTATAAATGTCAAAATGTTTTGAAGGCCTGGGTCTTGCTTCTCATTTAATCAAGTATGAGCTTATTTTCCTCTAACAGTAAAATTTCACAGTTAGGTCTTTAATTTCCTTGGAAAGATGTTAGAACAACTCACAAGAGATAGCTTCTTCCCTGATCCATCAGGGCTGCTTTTTTTCACTCTTTTAATCTCTTCTCTAAATACCTTTCCCTGTAGAAGAGTCCTACCTTCTGGGGATGGGGCAGGAATGACCCTCAAGATCTGCTCTATTTGATTCACTGTGGATGTTCCAGGAAAAAGAGGTTTCCCAAGTAGCAGCTCTCCCAGAATACAGCCAATGCTCCACATGTCTACACCTTTAGTGTAACTACAAATAAGAACAGAACTCTTACAGAGTTAGGACTAAATCAAGCCAATATTTTTCTGTACCTGATATTCACATCATCTACATTAGCTTATTTTGCTAGAAAAACAAGCTTGATGACTACTTGAATATGAACGCTCACAGGTTTTAACTAAAAAGTGAATGAGATTCAGGAATCATGAAACTGGCAAGCATAAAACAGAAAGGAGATTTATCCTACTAAAAGTCTATTCTGGGAAACCATAAAAGGAAATATATTAAAGGTAAATTCCAGGACAAGGTAATATATACTTTTCAGATGACCAACAGTGAAGACAGAAGTTGCTGCTTGGAAACAATTGACTTTTCATGGCATAATGTATCTAGAAAGTAGTTACAATTACTTAAGCAAAGTAAATGCCAAACAATGGGTCAATGACAGTTTGCAAAACATATACATTTCAAATTTAGGATACTAACCCAAATTATATTTATTTTCTTTTCTGATCACTAAGATTTTGTATATTTAATGCAGAAAAAGGCCTAAGCCTGACTAACAGGCAGCTGATTTAACATTTGATTACAGAATATTTTCTGAAAGTCCACGAAAAAACTCTCCTTAAATTTGGAAAAGAGGACTAAGGTACTCAACCAAATTTTGTTGAGTCCCCACCCAGATTTATGGGGAAAAATAATAAGTCTAGTGGGAGAAAAAATGACAAACAGATGAGCTGATAACATGTGTAAATGGACAATCTAAGAAGCCAGGAAGGAAATGTACATGTAATGAGAGATTTTTATGTTGCAGAACTGAAGTTTAAATGCATATTGAGAAAATGGACTGATGACATGACATGGCATCTAGTGACATCCACAATGAAAAGATTTAAGACTTTTAGACAATAAATTTCTTCAAGTGGTGAAGAAATTATAGAATCCCATCCCTTCACTCGTATTAAGGAGTTACCTCCGAGAGGAAAGCAAGATCTCAGGGGCTCGGTACCAGCGTGTTGCCACATATTCTGTTAGAGGAGGGTTACCTTGGTCCTCATTCATCTGACATAAAGAACGGGCCAGCCCAAAATCACAAAGTTTAACAAAGCAGTCTGCATCCAGCAAGATATTTGAAGGCTGAATTGAACAAAGGAAAATTAATAAGCATTTTACTCTCTGTATGGCAGAAGATTATTATCAAGGTTCTTTTAGTAGTCTCATTCTTTTCATACATTTCCATTTAGTGTTTAACAGAAAACTTGAGTGAAGGATAAAGACTATGACTAAGAAATATACCTTCTGATCTCTGTGAATAACATTTCCTGAGTGGATGAATTTAGTTGCCTTCAGGAGCTGATAGAGAATGTAACACTTGTGGATATCTTTCAGCAAATTCCCCTTCTTAATCACAGCATGTAAATCTGTCTCTGTAATATATCACATCAGTAATATATTTACATCAGTAAAGGATTACCAAGTTGTGAATATAAGTTCCTCAAAGCAAGGCCAGAATAGACCATTGTCCAAACTGTAAGCTTTCAAGCGCATCCTCAACAGAAGTTAATACTGTAATTATTAACAGTACTGAAATCTCTCTGTATTATCAATTTGACTTGCAGCTTATGCTACAGTAACTGTTCTATTATTGCATATTTTCGATAATAAAATTGCACATAGTCTCTTCCACATCTGTCTCTACAGGCCTTCTAATTTGTTACTCACTGCCATCTTTCCTTCATCTCAATCAGCCAGTTCTCATATAATTATTACCCCCTTTAAAGTTTCACTGCTAGTAGGGAACAAAGATAACTGATAAGAGAGGCTGGATTTAAATGGCTGATGCAATGCTAAGTCTCACCCATGGACTCAAAGATGAGGTAGATGTCCTTGTCGTTCTGAGCTCGGATAACATCAAGCAGCTTGATAATATTTGGATGTTCTCCAAATTCCTGCAGAGGGAAGAGATCCAGCTGTCAAAACCAAGTATCTTGTTTGTGAACCATAAAAAAGGACAATAACCTATTTCATTTTGCATTATTGTCTGGAACAAGCATTAACATGCTATTTCCTTCATTATGGTTCTACTAAAATAAAGGAAAAAAAAAGGATTTAAGCTTGGTCCACACTATGAAACCAGCCAATTAATTTAAAAAAAAATAAGTCTCTGTTGTCTGAGACATTAGTTCTAAAAATCCCTCTATATAATTTGTGAATAAAATCCAGTCAACTTTATGCACTTCATGTTTTCTACTGAAGGCAAAGAATTATTGTGGCAGTGAAAACAGAACAAAGTTGCCATCAACATTCATAATTAGAAACCCCAACCAACTAGAAAGTGTTTATTTGAGGGTATGCTGAAACACTCTACAGGCTGCATTGATTGAACTGACTGTAATGGGAGATCAGACAGTCAGCATACAAAGAGATACCTAAATACAGATATCTTAAAGTAGAGGTGAATCCTCATATTTGCAGGCTGACAAATCTGTCAAGATCATTTACTTCATTCTCAGTCTTAACAACTTTTATTTCCTATAGCTAACGCTTCTGCATAGCTAGAGACACTGTGAACATCCTACCTTGAAAAAAATCTTGTCAGATACAGTCCTACTTATCTTTGCTTACAGAACAATGCTCTCACTAATTACCAAAAATGACATTCTAAAATGTGGCCCAAAATGCACCAAACAAATCTACAACTATAGTGAACAATAAACATAACCTGCAAGCAGCATGATGACCAGCATACTATGTATCACCCACAAGAGAATCATCAAATTACCCAGATTCTACATCAATACTTCTCAATTACAATAAACTTCATTCAGTCCATCAAATGACTTTATGATAAACATACAGATTAAACTAAGCAATCATTATGCACAGGAAGGAATTTGCAGACAAGCAAATTAAGACAAACAATCAGTTCCTAATGAAATAATATTTCTTACGTCTTTCCCTTTCTGATCTGTCAGTCCTGAACCTCAAGAAAGAGCTATAAAATACCTTCAAAAATAGGAGGGGGGAAACTAAAATTCTTAAGTCTATTGAGCACCAAAAGTCATGAAAGTAAGGGCTTAATGGCACATTAACCTCCCTCCCCCAAAATGACTCATTCTTTCCTTCAAGAGAAATATCCTTTTTCTTCTCCCAACTCGTCCTCCACCCATCTACTCCAGAAGTGCTATACTTTCAGAGATGATCTAACTTAGAGATAATTAACTTCTAAGGAATTGTTCTCATACATTTTTAGCTCTTAAGTTTGCTGCTTCTATTTCACGCTTAAAGAATCATTAAAAAGGAAAAAAAAAAAACCCCACTCATCTCTTTCCTATTTAAACTTGTCAGTCATAGGAAATACCCCTTCCTATGAGCCCTGCCTTGCTTGTGTCCTTAGAAAATCATAGTTGTAACAACGTTATCACTATTCAAAAACATTGATGTTTCTACATGGTAAGTCTGTGGAGGAACGGACAGATAATTTTAATGCCACTGATAAGATAATTAGGTGTAGTGTGTGGTCAACTGTATCAAAACAAGAGCAGCCTTAAGTAATTCCATGGATTATTTCAAGTGGTCAAGTTACTTCCCACATGAAGGAGGAAAAACATTTTGGCATGTAAATCTCTTCCACACCCCAGCCCCACCTCTGAATCATGGCATTTTAAATTTAAGAAAAACACTTTCTGTCCACAAAGAAGTAAGAAGTGACAGAAAGTGCAAGTCAATATGATGATCCTAGAGTAGGCATACTGCTAAAAATGGTGAAAGAACAGAGCATTTCTCAAAGGAAAACTAAGACCAACTCTCCATTTCATTCAGGTATTTTTGCCCAGTGATGGAAAGACTGTTTGCGAAGATGGTGCAGAAAAAAAATTAATAAATAGAGTTGTAAACACTGATCATTGCATTTTGAAAACGAATGGGAAGAAAATATGTGAACAACATCAGAGATAATTAAAAATCAGAGAGGAGAGGGGGAAAATGGACATTACCTGCAGGAACATAATCTCTCGAAATGTTCTCTAGAAATAAACAAAAAAAAAGTTTATTATCACCTCAACAGAGTGCCAGAACAGAGTATGGACTTCCAATGAAAGGGTTAAATCTATTCTAATCTCTAAAGCAGAGGAAACCCTCATATGGTAGGCAGGTTAGGAAAAACTCAGTTGCTCGCTAGAGAGTCAAAAGTGTGCTCTCTGCTTAGACACCATAGCGTAACAACATAAGGGAGAATCAAATTGTGCATGCCTATGAAGACACTTCTTCCTCAGGGACATCAAACAGTATTTTGTAGATGCCATGACATACAAAGCTTGACATTTATTGCCCTTTTTATCCTAATACAGCTGTACGCTGTATTTTTACATGCATAATTGTCAAATAACTAACATCTTTCAGAGACGTAAATTCTGAAAATATCTATGAACTCCCACCACATCTTTCAGGACATGACAGAACAATGATTTCTCACCTGAGCATCTGTTCTGTTCCTGAAAGCATCAAAAATCTTTTTAACAGCAACTATTTCTCCTGTCCTGCGATTGACTGCTTTCCATACAATGCCATAAGCCTAGGGAGAAAAAAGGACAGATAAAAAGTGTACTATGACATCTTAAGCACAGTTCAGACCTTCAATGTGGAAGTAGAACGTACTCGATAAAGGGACTGAAAGAAGAGGTAATCACCAGCTACCTATAAAAGAGAGATTAGGCCAATGAGCAATACTTGGTTGAGTTAAGGACTAAGAACATCTATACTGAGTCTGACCAAAAGTCCACAAGATCAAGCATCCTGGCCCCTAAAGCAGATGTACATGCTCATGAAATGCAAGGTCCTGCCCCTGGGTGGGGGCAGCCCCCAGTCTCATCACACAGGCTGGGGATGGAGTGATGGAGAACAGCCCTGCTGAGAAGGGCTTGGGGTGCCGGGAAGGGGGGAAAATCTGGCCATGAGCTGTCAATGTGCACTGGCAGCCCAGAAAGCCCCTGCAGCCTGGGCTGCACCCTGAGCAGCATGGCCAGCAGGGCGGGGGGGGATTCTGCCCCTCTGCTCTGCTCTGGGGAGACTCCCCTGCAGTGCTGCCTCCAGCCCCAGTACAAGAAAGGCATGGACCAGTTAGAGCATGTTCAGAAGAGGGGCACGAAAATGGTCCAAGGGCTGGAACACTTCTCCTGTGAAGAAGGGCAGAGAGAGTTGGGGTTGTTCAGCTTGGACAAGAGAAGGCTCCAGGTAGAAGTTATTTTGGCCTTTTAAAGCTTAAAGGGGGCTCATAGGAAATCTGGAGAGAGACTTGTTACCAAGGCCTATAGTGACAGTATCATAGAATCATTTAGGTTGGAAAAGACCTTTATGAACATATTCAACCATTAACCTAGCACTGCCAAGTCCATCACTAAACCACATCCCTCAGCACCATGCCTACCCATCTTTTAAATACCTCCAGGGATGGTGACTCCACCACTTCCCTGGGCAGCCTGTTACAGTGCTTGACAACTCTTTTGGGGAAGAAATTTTTCTTAATATCCGATCTAAACTTCCCCTGGTGCAACTTGATGCCATTTCCTCTTGTCCTATTGCTTGTTACTTGGGGAAAAAAAAAAGAGACATCCCAATTGCCAACAGTGTAGTATTATAGCACTTATCTGAGATACTTATACTCCAACTGTTTGTACTTCCCGATGCACAGCAAAGGACCTGAACCCATAGTCCAGGACCACACATATTCTTGGGAAGTCTGCTTCAATGTCTCTGAGTATTTAAGCATGAAAATCACTCAGTATCACATATTGCATCTGTTTTACTTTATATGAGTATTTAAACATTAGCTGGGCATTTCTGAGTGAGAAATGACCCCATTGTGCAGATGTAAGACGTCTAGAATATGGAAAGTTAAGATTCAAATCTATGATCTAAAAATAAGAAAACTGCATCTGTACCACAAGGGAGACTGAGTAATCACCATTTGCAAGTATCACACAATCATCCAGAATAGGGAAAACTCAGGTAGTTCTTTTTCCCTTAGTAGATAACATAGCTTTTAATTAAAAAAAAAAAAAAAGATAACTTTGATTACCGTAACAGTACAGGAACAGCTTATCTCCCTTGCTCTATTTTTGGGGCAGTCTTTACCTGTTTTAGGGACTCCAACAGCCTTTTAAGTGCTCAGGTAAGTACATCATCTGTGTACATATACAACACATACAGAACTTCCTGCATCCAAGAGGCAAAAAACACAGAAAATTAGGTGACTGGAACTACTGAAAAGCTCAACTAGTAGTTTTGATAATGTGATGCTTAGATGATAGACCTGAAGCCACTAAAGTCCTTTAAAGACTTGAATGTCTTTAATCATGTTTGTGAATATATGTAATATATTGAATTCAGTCAAAGGGAGAACACTGGTAACTAGTAACAAGTTGGCAGCAAACCTCAAGTCAGAGGCAAACAGAATAAAATATAGACATAAGAACAATCAGTGTAAATTCAAAAGAAGAAAAATAAAACATTGTCTTCAAGGATGATAAAGAAAATGGGCATCTCTTAAGTCCCTCCTTGTGATTGCACATGAAATACTCCACTACTAGTATCAACACAACTAAACAATGTCAGAGCTGCCAGAATAGAAAAGCAGATAATCAGGAAGGGTTTAGAGACTGCCTGAGGAGAAAGATCTTGGAAACTAATGTTGGCTCACATACAAAAATATGTAATTTTATGGGGAAAAAAACTACTTGACGTGGCATATCACTTGAAGTAATGGGGTTACAGTAAACGTGAAAGAATTTGTCAAGCACGAACAGAATATTCTTTGAGACTCTGATTCATTTTACTGTAAACCAGGTGTATATGCAAGGTTGGTGCTTTGTGTGGCGGTTCTCCAGCAAATTACAGGAAAAAACCACCCTGGTGGGGAATTTAAAGGTATGTTCAGTTTCATGTGCTACAACAAAACACCTTCCTCTGAAATTTAGTTGTGAAACAACTATAAGAAGTCACAGGAAGTTATCGGGCTACGATTTATGACTTTTTTTCCCTCTATTAGGCATAATAAATATTTCAAACTCCAGTTTTTCTTCAACTATATAAACTCTCGGACCTCCAGCATTCAAGGCGGTTCAGGTCAGTGGCCTGCGGCAGGGAGCAGGAGGCCGCAGACACCAGACACAGGCGCCGCCGGGACGGGAGGGCCCGCAGGTAGCGCCGAACCGCGCCGCCTGGCTCCCCGAGCTCCCCCAGGCACTCACCCCCTTGCCCAGCCGCCTCTTGATCTCGTACTTCTGGGAGACGATCGCCTCCACCTCCGGCTCGCTCATGGCGGGCCCAGCCGGCGGAGCGGCCTCCACGGCAGAGCGCGCCGGCTCGCGCTGTTGATTCCGGCTGCTATGGAAACGGCCCCGCCGTACCGCGCAGGCGCACGGCGTGACGCTGGGCTCACGGCCGCTGGAGGTGCCGTTGGCGGGGCCTGAGGCGCGGAGAGGGCGGTTCCGCCTCCCTTCCGCCTTCTTTTCCTTCCCCCGTCCTTCCACCTTGCTTCCCCGTAGGGTGCTTTGCTGCCCGTTATTGCTAATGCCTATAACGCAAATCTTTCCTTGCTAGCGCACACTCTGGTTCTCAAAATGTAAAATCATAGAATGGTTTGGGTTGTGGAAGGGACCTGAAAGATCACCTAGTTCCAATCCCGTGCCCTGGGCAGGGACACCTCCCACCAGCCCAGGTTGCTCCAAGCCCCGTCCAACCTGGCCTTGAACCCCTCCAGGGATGGGGCAGCCACAGCTTCTCTGTGCAACCTGGGACAGTGTCTCACCACCCTCACAGCAAAGAATTTCTTCCCAATATCTCATCTAAATCTTCCCCTCTTTCAGTTTAAAACTGTTACCCCTCATCCTGCCAAGGCCTTTGACACGGCCTTTGCAAGGCCTTTGACACGGTTCCCCACAACATCCTTCTCTCTAAGTTGGAGAGGTACGGATTTGGTGGGTGGACTGTTCAGTGGATAAGGAACTGTCTGGATGGTCGCATCCAGAGGGTAGTGGTCAATGGTTCGATGTCCAGATGGAGAGGGGTGACAAATGATGTCCCTCAGGGGTCCGTACTGGGACTGGTGCTGTTTCATATGTTCATCAATGATATAGACAGTGGGATCAAGTGCATCCTCAGCAAGTTTGCAGGTGACACCAAACTGAGTGGTGCGGTCGACATGCCAGAGGGACAGGATCTCATCCGGAGGGACCTGGATGAGCTAGAGAGGTGGGACCATGCAAACTTCATGAACTTCAACAAGGCCAAGCGCAAGGTCCTGCACTTGGGTTGGGACAATCTTCATTACCAATATAGGCTGGGAGATGACATGATAGCAGCCCTGCAGAAAAGGACTTGGGATTACTGGTGGATGAAAAGCTGGACATGAGCCAACAATGTGCACTTGCAGCCCAGAAGGCCAGTTGCATCCTGGGCTGCATTAAAAGAACCATCGCCAGCAGATCCAGAGAGGTGATTCTCCCCCTCTACTCTGCTCTCGTGAGACCCCACCTGGAGTACTGCGTCCAGCTCTGGAACCCTCAGCACAAGAAGTACATGGACCTCTTGGAGTGGGTGCAGAGGAGGGTCATGAGGATGATCAGAGGGCTGGAGCACCTCTCCTACAAAGACAGGCTGAGAGAGTTGGGGTTGTTCAGCTGGAGAAGAGAAAGCTCTGGGGAGACCTTATAGCCCCTTCCGGTACCTGAAGGGGGCCTACAAGAAAGCTGGGGAGGGGCTGTTTGCAAGGGCATGTAGCCACAGGACAAGGGGCAATGGTTTAAACTAGAGCAGGGTGGGTTTAGATTAGACATTAGGATGAAGTTCTTTACACTGAGGGTGGTGAGACACTGGCACAGGCTGCCCAGAGAGGTGGTGGAGGCCCCATCCCCGGAGACATTCAAGGCCAGGCTTGATGAGGCTCTGAGCAACCTGATCTAGTTGAAGATGTCCCTGCTTACTGCAGGGGGGTTGGACTAGATGGCCTTTAGAGGTCCCTTCCAACCCAACACATTCTATGATTCTATGATTCTATCGCTACACTCCCTCATAACAAGTCCCTCCCTATCTCTCCTGCAGGCCCCCTTCAGATCCTGGAAGGCTGCTATAAGGTTTACCTGGAGCCTTCTTCAGATTGAACAACCCCAACTCTCTCAGCCAATCTTCGTAGGAGAGGTGCTCCAGCCCTGCGATCATCTCTGTGGCCCTTCGTGGACATCCTTATTGACAAACTGAGCGAGTACAGACTAGTTAAGTGCATGGTTACACAGACTGAAAAGTTGCTGAACTGCCAGAACTGAAGGTTTGTCATCAGTCCAGCTGGGGGTCAGTCACTAATGGTGTACCCCAGGGGTCAATACAGGTGCCAGTAGTCTTTAGCTTCTTCATTAATCACAGAATCACACAGAATCACAGAATGGTTTGGGTTGGAAGGGACCTTAAAGATCATCTAGTTCCAACCCCCCTGCCCTGGGCAGGGACACCTCCCACTAGACCAGGCTGCTCAAAGCCTCATCAAGCCTGGCCTTGAACACTTCCATGGATGGGGCATTGACAGCTTCCCTGGGCAATCTGTTCCGGTGCCTCACCACCCTTACAGTAAAGAATTTTTTCCTGATATCCAATCTAAATCTACCCTCTTTCAGTTTGAGGCTGTTACCCCCTTTCCTATCATTACACTGCCTGATAAAGAGTCCCTCCCCATCCTTCCTGTAGGCCCCCTTTAGGTACTGGAAAGCTGCTATAAGGTCTCCTTGGAGCCTTCTGTTCTCCAGGCTGAACAACCCCAACTCTCTCGGCCTGTCCTCATTGCACAGGTGCTCCAGCCCTCTGATCATCTTCGTGGCCCTCTGCTGGACCTGTTCCAACAGGTCCATGTACTTGTGGTGAGGACTGCAGAGCTGGACGCAGTACTCCAGGTGGGGTCTCACGAGAGTAGAGTAGAGGGGGAGAATCACCTCCCTTGACCTGCTGGCCACGCTTCTTTTGATGCAGCCCAGGGTGCGGTTGGCTTTCTGGGCTGCAAGTGCGCATTGCCTGCTCATGTTGAGCTTCTCATCCACCAGCACCCGCAAGTCCTTCTCCTCAGGGCTGCTCTCAAGCCATTCTCCGCCCAACCTGTATTTGTGCCTGGGATTGCCATGACCCAGGTGCAGGACCTTGCACTTGGCCTGGTTGAAGTTCATGAGGTTTGCACAGGCCCACCTCTCAAGCCTGTCAAGGTCCCTCTGGATGGCATCCCTTCCCTCCAGCGTGTCGACCATGCCACACAGCTTGGTGTCGTTGGCAAACTTGCTGAGGGTGCACTCAATCCCGCTGTCCATGTCACCAACAAAGATGTTAAACAGCACTGGTCCCAGTACTGACCACTGAGGAATGCCACTCGTCACTGCTTTCCATGTGGACATTGAGCCACTGACTGCAACCCTTTGAGTGTGGCCACCTAGTCAGTTCCTTATCCATCAAGTGGTCCATCCATCAAATCCATGCTTTTCCAATTTAGAGACCAGGATGTTGTGCGGGACAGTGTCAAACGCTTTGCATAAGTCCAGGTAGATGACGTCAGTTGCTCTCCCCTTATCTACCAATGTTGTGGCAACATCATAGAAGACCACCAAATTTGTCAGGCACAATTTGCCTTTGGTGAAGCCATGTTGGCTGTCACCAGTCACCTCCTTATTTTCCATGTGCCTGAGCAGAGATTCCAGGAGGATCTGCTCCATGATCTTGCCAGGCACAGAGGTGAGACTGACCGGTCTGTAGTTCCCTGGGTCATCCTTTTTTCCCTTTTTGAAAATCAGCTGGATGGCGGGCCGGAGTGCAGCCTGGACAAGTTTGCAGATGATACAAAACAGGGAGGAGTGGTTGATCGAGCAGATGATCATGCTGCTATTCTGGGGGACACGTTCAGGCTGGAGAAATGGGCCAAGAGGAACTTGGTGAACTTTGTCACTGGAAAATGCCCAGCCTTGCACCTGGGGAGGAATAATCCCATCCAGTGGCAGAGGCTGGCAGCTATCAGGCTAGAAGATAGCTTGGCAGGAAAGGTCCTGGTGGACACCAGGTTGACAACGAGCCAGCAAATGTGCTTTTGCAGCAAAGGTGGTGAACACCGTGCTGGGCTGCACTAGGAAGAGCCTTGCCAGCAGCTTGAGGGAGGTGATCCTTCCCTTTTATTCAGCACTGAGAGACCACACCTGGAGTACCTTGTATGGTTCTGGGCTCCCCAGTATAAAACAGACATGGACATACAGGACGGTGTCCAGCAAAGGGCCACAAAAAGGATTAAGGCTTGGAGCAACTGTGATACAGGGAGAGGCTGAGACCTGGGATTGTTTAGCCTGGAGGAGGCTCAGGGGTTCTTACTACTGTGTTTAAATATCAGGCGGAGCAGGGGGGAGACAGAGCCAAACTGTTCTGAAACTGAAATTTGTGATGGGATTGAAATTCCATCTAAATGTAAGAAAACCCCTTTTCTTTTACTGTGAGTGTGGTCAAACAATGGAACTGGCTGCACAGACAGGCTGTGGAGTCTCCATCCTTGGAGATACTCAAAAGCCATGAAAGTGGCCCTGCTCTGGTTGACCCTCCCTTGAGGTCTCTTTCAATCTCAACTAAGATCTGCTTCTGTATAAAATATACCTGTGTGAATGTTAAAGTTTAGAGCAAGGGTGACCTCTGGTGCCACTGTTGATGAGGTAATTGAAATCCAGAAGCGTTCAACTTGGAAAGTGAATGTAGCTGCAGTCTATTAGAACTCTCTGCTTCTTGCTTCTCAAGTGAAACACTAAAGCAAGAAAAGAATGAGGAGAAAGTAAAAATTGGTATGAATATATTTGGTGAATATATTTTACTGATAGCTAGGAGTAAGGTTCAAATACCTCAACTGCTTATATTGCTTAAAGCATTTAGTTGCTTGCATATTTATTTTCTCTTCTTTGGAGACTAGCAGAAGGTAAAATAAAGTCTTTGCCATGTAGAAGATTTGGGAAAATTAATGTTGCTGAAAGTAAGAGCTAGCCTACATTGGTTCATACTATGCTACCAGTAGATGTAGTTTGCAGTGAAAAGTAACATAGAGATTGCCTCACTATGTCTAAGAATATAATTGGCCCATGGAAAATTACTAATTAATGAAACATCTAAGTCTGATCTCAAAAAGAAAATGTCAGTGTTTATTTTGGGATGTGAAGGGATTGCAGTTTCAAACGTCTTAATACAGATGTCATGAAAGTTAAAGCTGAGGTTACTTTTAAGATCTATTGTCTGGGTTGCATGCTGAACGTGAGCTATGTAAATCAATCCTTTCATCCACCCACAGAATATTTACTTCTGTATACTCTATTACCTAACTAATAGTGGCAACAACTGACAGTCCAGATATGCTACTGATGTATTGGCATGATTGAGGAGTGGAGAAGTGTTTTTTTTAGGTTAATGGACACATCTGAACGGGCTGTGACAGCTGTAGGTTTCACCATTTGCATTGTGTGCCTCATGCTGGTGTAACCAGTGGCGCCTGCGTGCCATGTCCTGAATGTATTGGTTCTCGCGAAGAAGCTGTTCCTGCTGCTCTATCAGTTGAACTTTGGTTTCTTTAAGGATTTTTGAGTATTGGATGAGTCTGAGCAATTCTTGGCGGAGATGCCAATTCTCTGCTTTTACTTGTTTGATATGCTGAATTAGAGATTGTATCGCTGCTTCTTCTGCTTTCTTGGTGAGAACCTGGATCTTCTGATGAAAGTCCATCTCACAGTCAGCCTTGGCCTGCAGAAATCTGCTCTTGATTTTGTGCATTTCATCTGAATGCTGTATCTTTGTGACCAACAATTCCTTCTCCAGCTCCTTAATCTTTTTTGTCTGTTCCTGCTGAACAGATCGATCTTTGAAAGGCTGCAGGTCTTCAACCTCCTTGTTCATGAGAGAGTACTTTGTCTCCGTATTCATCAGAGAGCTCCTTAGCTCCTTTTCTTTTTCTGTATACTGTGAGATTAGCTCCTCTTTCTGTGTCCAGACTTGGGACAGATCAGTGTGATTCTGGTCATTTAATGTTATTATCAGATTCTGGCACTTCTGGTTGTGTTTTGTGAGGTAAGAGAGATAAACACTGCCTTCTTCCTGATTCCGTTGAGCTTCCTTTTCTAGGAATTGATTTTCCTGCAGGAAATGCTCCACTCTTCCCATGTATGTGTTCAGATGTTCACTGAGAATCTTGTATTCCTTCTGCAAGTACAATTTCCTCTCTTCAACAAGTATTTCCATGTCATTTTTTCCATTGGATATATGTCCATTCTTGGTTCTTACTTCTTGCTTATTTTTCCCAGCACGCACGGTGTCTTGTTTCGTCTGCTTTGTCTTGGATGCCATATTCCACACTGGGTCTATCAAACTCTGGCAAACTGCAACAGAATGAAAATGAAATGTTACAAAAATTACAAATTCTAAGTGAACATTTATGCCACATGTATGACCATTGCTTTTTTCCCCAGCCATGCCCTCTTATGTTCTTATGTTTTCAACTGCTTATTCTGGCAGCTAAAATGTTTGACATAAAATATTTCATGTCTGGCCTATGACTTGAGTCGAAGCACACGTGCACATATGTGTTTTGCATTTTTACATTCCTAGTTAACTGAGAAGAAGTAGTTCTGCTAATCTAAAAATACACATATTTTTAAGATTTCTTTTTTGTCATGTAATTTTGCGTTATTTCTGTAGTTTGGGGTACAAAGTCAAATTCCACTGGCAAATTATTATGGCTGTACATTGGGTACTGTCCCTCTGTAGGCAGTAATCTTGTCCCTAAAACCTCAGCAGCAAGTAAGTACTGAAATGCTAACAGAGGCATGCCTGAAACATACAAATTCGTAAAGCAAATTCTAAAACATAACTCCTAAGTCATGCTGGACTGGAAGCTGGCTGTGGAAAATGTTATGGACAGTAGTACAGATTAAGCCCTGTTTCTCCATCAGAGATAGATTCCTATATTTGTATTTGAAGAGGCAGTTGCATCCTTTTCCTGGATTTAGAAAGTTAAGTCAGTATTGTCTTACGAAATGAGAGGAGAAAAGGAAATGTTGCAACCAGTTTTAACCTAGGGCTTCAATGATAAATCAAGGTATTCACTCACTTTGGAGAGTGACCCCATTCTTATCCTTCCACTGCCTGTGGTAACATGAACTGGACATCATCTTGGACATCATCTCAACTATAATGTCATTTGAGATATGACACAGATAACTAAATATTTATGAATACAGAGAGAGTGAATGAATGACCATAAAGGGGGTAATGGCTAAAGAGACATCCTCCCAGGCCATGGAATGTGCGCCATGGATCTTGATGGAATGTTGAATGTGCCATGCAATTCCATGATTGTCCATGAATGTGCCATGATCTTCCCAGTTGCCTAGGACTGCCTTCTTCCCTCAGAAATGGTGGGTGGGAGATAGGTACAGAACGTTATGGGCTGAACATCAATTCAGCATCTGTTGAGACCATGCTGGATTATTCATTTGGAGACAATTCATCTGGGCTGATTTATCTGTGTTCTATTTTGATTTTGTTATAGGTGAGTAACTTGAAATTTGCTTTGGTGTTTTGTCCAAATTAAGGCAAAATGTTATACTGTATTATGAGAAAGATGTTACGGCTCTATCAGAGTACGTCAGCACCCAAGCTGATGCCTTGCTTTTCTGTGCTGTTAGGAGCTGTTCTGTCTGAGTCCTCTCTTGATGAGAAGATAACAGTCCTTTAATAAAGACAGTTTAATTAAGGCAGAATGAGAGGCTTCTCTTTCTGCCTGTGTCATTTCCTGTTTATACTGGTACCATGATTACAAAGCACAACATTATCATAGATAACCTATTTTTGTTTCCAATAGACTGTGTATTTATTGCCTGTGGTAGGTATGTGAAAAAGCAGTGCATAGCAAATATAATGACCTGGTTTTATTTTTGAACTCTCAAGGTTTCAGGGACTTTTTGGGTGGGCAGATCATGTCCATACTGGGGGGTAGCATGAGTGATTTGCAGTGGAAGCACCATGCCATGTTCTTTTGTCCTTGACAGGAAATACCTTTCTAGCATGCATCCTGCTTCATGACCTCTGGAGGTCATCTGGCCCAACCCCTCTGCTCAGGCAGGGCACCTAGAGAGGATGTTTGGGCCAGATAAGCCTCCAGACATCCTTTCCAACCTCAACCATTTGTGATTTTGGGATTCTGTGAAAGGATGATAATGGTGCCCCACATTCTTGACTCATGTACATGCATCACAGCAGCTAATTTGTAGTGTGCCAGAGCTATCTGTTCTGCAAAAGACTCAGTGAGATAACTTTGACTGATCAGACAGGTTGGGGCTGCAGGTAGTAGGAAGAGCCAGCTCTGGAATGGGTACCACATCCATGAGGACAGGGCCTCTGTGCTTATTTTTAGATGTACGCCCAGGTTTCCATGGCAGGAAAACAACATCCCAGATAAGAGCCTCAGCTGAAGAAACGTGTAGTGCAAATAATGGTAAGACCAAGCTGTTAGTAAAATTGGCCACAGTAAGATGCACCTTTAGAGCACAGGATTGTTTTCCAGAAGGGTCAGACATTACTGAATAATGAATGATGAAGCCCAGCAACAAGATAGAAGCTGTACATGTCTGAAATCCATGCTTTTTCCTTTGGGTTCAGAATATTGGTTTTGTTGGTCTTGTTGTCTATGTGGCACAGGTTCACACTGGTAAGTATAGCTAAACACTTCCTGAATTTTAGAAATAAGTTCAAAGACATGTTTTGTAACATTTGTGAGATACCAAGTGAAGATGATGGAATAATGGTCGGTGCCCTATATAGCACTTTTAAAAATCCATCTTCTGTATATATCGTTATTAAAATATAATACATCATAGGAAATGGATGTCTAGTAATTAGACATAATTTTTGTGCTTTGAATGAGTCAGGGAACTGTTCAAATAACAGTAAGTGGTAATATAATTATTTGAATATATATTCAGACAGTGTGAGCACTATGCTTACACTCCTACATCAAGAATTTGCTAATTTTTTTAAGCATTAATTTCAGGGGGGAGGTATTTTTTTTAACATACAAAATTATATTTTAAAACTGCTGAGATACCTGCAATGTAAGAGGCACAGTTAAGTCCACAATTGATACTAAAGGAAGGAAAATGCATCAGTATTAATGATTCTTGCAGACATAATCGAAAAATAAAGGACTAAATAGTAACAGTAAATAGTAAAATAATAATAGAATAGTAAAAAATTTTTTTTAAAAAGAAAAAGATTAAATAGTACTTTGTGTGCTGAATTTCTAAACTACTTATTTAAAAGAGGAACAGTGCAACTAAGGATTTAGAACTGGAGAGAAGTCTGTAAATCTCGTGGTTTTAGTGAACATTTGTAACTAAAGCCTAATTGTAACTAATGGTAACTAAAACCATTTGTAACTAAATCCTAATACAATTTATGACCCTTTTTAAAGAAGATACGCAAAATTCAAGTAGATAGGTGAATAAAATAAAATGAATATACTAAAATCAGCTGTCATAGCAGAACAGGTTCCAAGCTGGCAATGCAGCAGCTGCATCAGCAGTAGAGTTGGGTACAGGGAGACATAAGAATCTGTACAGAAATCAGTGCAGTTGTGTTCTGGGAAACAGACTTGAAGAGCTAGAAGGGTGTCACAACGGACAAGTAGTAGAACTGAGTTAATACTAATTGTGTAGTTTTGGGGGAAAGGCCATTTTAGAGCTGTGTGAATGTTAGAGAAATGACTAAGTCTGCATGGCAAACCAGGCCTTGCTAAAGTTGGTATTTTACAAAATGTGGGGTTTTTTAAAAAAACACTGACCTTTCCTGCTCCTGTGGTCTTCACAGATTTTGCAACTAGCTGCTTCTGGCTTGCTAGTCCTGGTTTACTGGACAGCATTTGCTGATAGCCAAACTGTGATCTCCGAAGGACGGTGGTGTTGTAAGCTGTGCGTGTCCATGGTGACGAAACATGCGACGTCACAAGAGCAGCCCTGCAGTGAAACTCTCAGAGACATTTCAGTTCCCAGCTTCAGTTCCCAGAGGTCTGATTGTGACATTCCTTGTTACCTACTGGCATCAGTTAAGCAGAAACACAAAGGCAGTTTGGCTTATGAGAATATGATTATTAATAGGGAAACAGCCTCAGCTAACTTTTAGGATGTGCTGAAGGAAAAGGTATGACTGAAGACATGGTGCTCCTTGGGGATTAGGTGCTGGTATCTACTCAAGCATTTCTGGTCCATATATTTGGGTTTCCTTCTCAACACATTGGCAAGCAGTCCCAGGTCCCACAAAGTAAGGAAGGGGTATGTGTATATGAGAATGTTTGTGACGTTTGGAAGGCAGACTGCTTGAAAGGATTTTTGCAAATGCGGTCCTCATTTATGGAGGGATTTCTTCTTTTGGAAAGGAAATTAATGGTTTGGGAGGCACTTCCTGCATTTTGTAGGGAAAACAAGCTGAGCCTCGTACCTGAGAAATTTTGTTTCTCTAGGTGTTTAACAGTATAAATGTGGCATCTCTGTGGCATAGGCCATGGAATTTCACTGGTTTACTTATTCATCTAACCTGCCTATTTGTTGCTAAAGTACAGCTTTCTAGAAAGGCATCTAAACTTGAATACAATAATAATGGAAAATGTGTGAAAGTTAATTTTTTATTTTCTAATTTAAATTTTAGAGCTTCAGATTTTACTGATTTGTAGGTGGTTTCCTGACAAATTAGAGCACCCTTTTATTGGGTTTATGTGTCAAGGTTCTGGGGGGGGGCTGCAGGGTTGGCTTCTGTGGGAAGACACCACATACTGGGCCCCACGTGGGACAGAACCAGTTCTAGATGGCTCCAAGGATCCATCACTGGCCAAAGCTGAGCCTATCAGCAATGGTGGTATCGCCTCAGGATAACATATTGAAGAAGGGGTAAAAAATGCTGTGCAGGTGGATGTGCCTGAAGGAAGCTGCGACCCCATGGAGAGACCACACTGGAGCAGGCTCCTGGCTGGAGCTGTGGCTCTGTGGAGAGGAGCAGATCTTCTGGCAGGACCTGTGGCCTCGCAGGGGACCCATGCTGGAGAGTGCGTTCCTGAGGGACTGCACCCCGTGGAAAAGACCCATGATGGAACAGTTCATGAAGAACTGCAGCCCATGAAAAGAACCCCCATTGGAAAAGTTTGTAAAGGATTGTCTCCTGTGGGTATGACCTCACCACGCTGGAGCAGGGGAAGAGTGTGAGGAGGGAGGAGTGGCAGAGACAATGTGTGAAGAACTGACCGCAACCCCCATTCCCTGTCCCCCTGCACTGCACAGGGGGAGGAGGTAGAGAAGTCAGGAGCGCAGGTGAGCCCAGGAAGGGAGGGGTGGGAGGAAGGTGTTTTTAGATTTGTTCTTATTTCTTATAAATATTATCCTACTCTGATTTTGATTGGCAGTAAAGTAAATTCACTTCCCCTAGTCGAGTGTTTTGCCCGTGATGGTAACTGCTGAGTGAAACACGAGCCTTTCATTGTATTTTCTTCCCCTGTCCTGTTGAGGAGGGGAATGATAGAGCACCTTGGTGGGCACCTGGCAGCCAGCCAAGGTCAACCCACCAAAACCTTTTAAGTCTTTCCTCCCTGTGAAGACTTTTATGTATGGTGTCTGTATGTCCCAGCCTTTTTCTGAAAGAGGATTGAGTTGCTTGTCCCTCATTTTAAAGCATTTTCTCCAGTTCATGAATAATTTTATGCCTCTTATATACCACCTCAGTCTGTCATAGAATCATAGAATCATAGAATTGTTAGGGTTGGAAGGAACCTTAAAGATCATCTAGTTCCAACCCCCCTGCCATGGGCAGGACCATCTCCCACTAGATCAGGTTGCTCAGAGCCCCATCCAGCCTGGCCTTAAAAAATTCCAGGGATGGGGCTTCCACCACCTCTCTGGGCAACCTGTTCCAGTGTCTCACCACCCTCATGGTGAAGAACTTCTTCCTAACGTCCAGTCTGAATCGACCCATCTCTAGTTTTAATCCATTCCCTCTAATCCTACCATTACCCAACATCCTAAAAAGTCCCTCACCAGCTTTCTTGTAGGCCCCCTTAAGATACTGGTAGGCCACTATAAGGTCTCCTTGGAGCCTTCTTTTCTCCAGACTGAACAACCCCAACTCTCTCAATCTGTCCCCATAGGAGAGGTGCTCCAGCCTTCTGACCATCCTCGTGGCCCTTCTCTGGACACATTCCAGCACGTCCATATCTCTCTTGTAGTAGGGGCTCCAGAACTGGACGCAGTACTCCAGGTGGGGTCTCACGAGAGTGGAGTAGAGGGGGAGAATCACCTCCCTTGACCTGCTGGCCACGCTTCTCCTGATGCAGCCCAGGATACGCTTGGCCTTCTGGGCTGCTGGTGCACACTGATGGCTCATGTTGAGCCTCTCGTCCACCAACACCCCAAGTCCTTTTCTTCAGGGCTGCTCTCAAGCCAGTCACTGCCCAGCCTATGTTGGTGCTTGGGATTGCCCGACCCAGATGGAGGACCTTGCACTTGGTCTTATTGAACTTCATGAGGTTGGCATGGGCCCACCTCTCCAGCCTGTCAAGATCCCTCTGGATGGCATCCCTTCCCTCCAGCGTGTCAGCCACCCCACGCAGCTTGGTGTCGTCAGCAGACTTGCTGAGGGTGCACTCAATGCCACTGTCCATGTCGCTGACGAAGATGTTAAACAAGACTGGTCCCAGTACTGATCCTTGAGGGACTCCACTTGTCACTGGCCTCCACTTGGACATGGACCCATTGACAGCCACTCTTTGGGTGCGGCCGTCAAGCTAGTTCTTTATCCACTGAATTGTCAGTCCATCAATCCCCTATTTTATCAGCTTGGAGACCAGGATGTCATGCGGGACAGTGTCAAAGGCTTTGCTCAGGTCCAGGTAAATGACGTCAGTTGCTCTCCCCTTGTCTGTTGAAGGCCACCAGGTTTGTCAGGCACGATTTACCCTTGGTGAAGCCGTGTTGATTTTACCCAGTCACCTCTTTGTTATTCTTCTGCCTCAGCAGTGCCTCCAGGAGGATCTGCTCCATAATCTTACCAGGCACGGAGGTGAGACTGACTGGCCTATAGTTCCCTGGTTCATCCTTCTTTCCCTTTTTGAAAATGGGGATTATGTTTCCCATTTTCCAGTCAGTGGGGACTTCACCAGACTGACATGACTTTTGGAATATAACAGAGAGCGGTTTAGCAACCTCATCCGCCAGTTCCCTCAGTACCTGTGGGTGTATCCCATCGGGTCCCATGGACTTGTTCACTTTCAGGTTCGTCAAATGGTCACGAACCTGATCTTCACTTACAAGGGGCAGTTCTTTCCAACCCCTGCCATTGTCTTCTGTGACTCTGAGAGTGTGGCTGGAGCCCTTGCCAGTGAAGACTGAGGAAAAGAAGTCGTTGAGAACCTCAGCCTTCTCCATATCACTTGGCACCAGCTCCCCCGTTTCCTTTCTGAGGGGGCCCACGCCCTCCTAGTCTTGTTCTTACCATTAATGTACCTATAGAAATTTTTGCTGTTTCCCTTGCTCTCCTTGGCTAGATTTAACTCTAACTGAGCTCTAGCTTTTCTCACCAGGTCTCTTGATGTTCAGACAGCTTCCTTATATGCCCCTCATTCTAGCTGTCCTTTCTTCCACTTCTTATAAAGTTTCTTTTTGTGTGACAGTGTGTCCAGGAGCTCCCTGTTCATCCAGGCAGGTCTCCTAGCATTCTTTCCTGCCTTCCTCTTTGTCAGTATAGTTTGCTCCTGGACACGGAGAAGGTGATCCTTGAATACTGACCAGCTGTCCTGGGCCCCCCTTCCCTCTTGTCACGTCCCACTCTCAGTAAAGAGCGGGGGTAAGTGACTTCGGATTCGTAAATTCTCAACAGCGCAGACTAAGGTGAGATAAATCTCAAGGTCCATATACAAACATTTATTAGCTTCCCAAAATGGTTAGTGTAGGTCTTAACAAGTCCACGATAATTGGTTAGGTATATAACAAATGATGGCAAATGGTGAGGTATGCATTGTGTTACTTAACAACGGGTATAGGACAACTTACGCAAGCGGTACTTAAGGTGGTACTTAAGGTCGTTACTTAACAACTCTAACTGTTACTTAACAATTCTAAGAGAAAAGAGGAACTGAGGGACAGAGAAAGGAAGATAAAGAGATCACCGGTCCTGGTTCCAGCATCTTTTTCAGGGAATCTTCCCAGGCACAATCTTCTTTCTTGGGAAGAATCTTCCCAGGCACTATCTTCTCTATTGTTTCCTCTTTGTTTTCCCCTAGGGGCACTTATTTTCCCCTTTTGTGTTTGCTGAATTAGCACGGTCCACCCCCCTTGCTGAGGACAGCTTCGTCTCAGGTTTCTCCCTTCTCCCAGGTGACGTGTAGCATGATTTGGGTGGAGAGACGAGTGCCATAGTCATACGTGTTTAGCAGGATCTCTATAATCTTCATTAGCATATGCAGGGGGGTGCGCTTTCATATGCATTTTGCGGATAATGAAGCAAAGGTCACTCATCGGACACAATGGCCTTGAGAACTGAGAACTAGTGAGCTCACCACACGAGTGGCAGAACTATCCTGTCTTCACAAGACAGTTCTCCCACACTTTCAGGCACCAGAAGTGTTGGCCTTATCAGTTCTCTGAAGGCCAGGCCTGCATTATTTATTTCCTTGCGAGTGTTTGAGGCATTCCACTGAAGGCTTGGAGGGCCTTCTGCCCCTCGTCAGGGAATTTACAGTCCGTCCCTTCCACCTCTAGAGCTTTGTCCCACAGCACTTTGGCCAGCAGATCCCTGAAGCGATCAAGGTCTGCATGCCTAAAGTCCAGGGTCGTAAGCTTGGCATATATCCTTCTAGTTGCCCTGAGGATCTTAAATTCTATTGCTTTGTGGTCACTGCCGCCAAGGTTATCCCTGAGCCCCACGTTGGTCACCAGCCCTTCCCTGTTGCTGAGAACGAGGTCCAGCATAGCACCTTTTCTTGTTGGTTCCTCTACCATTTGGAGGAGGAAGTTTTCATCCATGCATTCCAGGAACATCCTGGATTGCTGGTGCCTTGCTGTGTTGTCCCTCCAGCAGATGTCAGGGTGGTTGAAATCCCCCACGAGGACCAATGTCTTTTAAAATGTTTTGATTCTAGTCTGCATGTAGTCAAACATAAAGACATGAGAAATGCAGCAAGGCAGTTGTTAGTCTGTAGGTTTGAAACCAATCTATTTTGTTCTGTATATAATTTAGGTGCATTAAGCTACATTGAAAGGTGGATTAAGGGACCATTTTTTCTCCTAATGGAATCTGCCAGCCAAACACATAAACGGATAGCTTCTTCATGCAAAGGAGAACAGTCAGTTGCTGGGTATGTGTGCTTTGGACCAAACATGTTTTACATCTGCCTGTAAAACTCGGGATGCTTTGCTTCTTATTTTTTAGGGCAAAGGATTTCACTATGACTCTACTGACAAGTGCTGGCTGACAAAGTTATAATGCCACAAAGGAGACTCTAAAGCAAGATCAAGGACTTGAGATGTGCAGCCTGCCTGGAAAACATCTCTTAGTAGCAGTTGATAGCCTTTAGCTGTAGCCATTGGTATATATGGTTCACTCTGTTAGGTTTTCTGCAATTGCAGAAATGTTAGCTTGGCTTTACACCCTACAGTAATAGTATCGTTGCATTTATAAATTGTATTAATCCTAGGTATTTAAAACATCAGGGAATAACTGTACATGAAGAACTACAGACTGCCATTCTTAGACCTTTACAAGTCAGCACAGTGGCAAGGAGAACACAAATGCTTCCATGAAGGCTCCTGGCTTGATCCCGGTTAGAAGCCTGGAGTCATAGGAGGGTTTAAGCATCCTTACTGGACTTGTGAGCACTAACCCATGATTCACAGACTAGCACAGGAGAAGAACAGTGACCAGTAGTTGCGTCAATGCGGCATTGCCATTGCTAGCAGGGCCCCAATGTCTGCATGAAATCTCACTTGCACTTGCGTTTTATTTTGGTCTTTTTACCTGGAACAACCAGTAATACCTACAATAAGATTTTTCACGGCTAGATGGCTTATTTGTGTCCTAACTTGTCTTTATCTTGTTTTGCTTGGTTTAACTGCTTTATATAATAATAACTCAGGACAAACCTTTAGAACCCTAAGCCCTGCCCCAAATCTTTCACTGACACCATGTACTGGGTCTGGTTGGGATGGAGTTAACTCGTAACAGCTCGCCTGTTGGTGTGGTTTAAGATCTGTGACCAAAACAGTGTTGGTAACACACCAGTGTTTCCTGTGTTGCTGAACAGTGCTTGCACAAAGTCAAGGCCTTCTCTGTTTTCCACTGTGTTGTCCCCCCGCCCCCGCCTCACCCCCACCAACCAAATAGGCTGGAGGTGGGCAAGTGGTTAGGAGGGGACATAGCTGGAACAGCTGTCCCAAATTGACCAAACAGATATTCCATGCCATATAATGGCATGCTCAGCAATAAAATTGGAGGGGTTTTGGGGGGGTGGTTCCAAATTACTCATTGCTTGGAGACTGGCTGGGCATTGTTCCGCTGGTGGTGAGTGATTCCATTTGTATCACTGTTTTTAATTTCTTTTTTCCCCATCACTTACTGTGTTTATCTTGACAGATGAGTTTTTCTTGCTTTTGCCCTTCTGATTCTTTCCCCCACCCCACTGTGGGAGAGTGAGCAGGCAACTGGGTGGGAGTTTAGCTGCCAGCTGGGGTCAACCCACCACACTGCCAAACACCTTCCAAACCCTGTTATACAGCCCCTAAACCCTGCCCCAAACGCTCCCAAGCTTGCCAGAAAGCTACCACAGGACCAAAACCACCTCCAACTCAGGTCCCCCAAACACCCCCAAAACCCTGCCCCAAAGTTCCAAACAACCCTGAAACACCCTCAGATGCTGCAAAAGGACCCTGGAAGTCTGACCCAGACAGCCCCAAACCCTGCCCTAGGGCTCCCAAATACTGCCTGTCACCAAATGCTGTCCCAGAATTTCCTCTGGCCCCCAAACCCCTCTGTG
The DNA here is from genome assembly GCA_008658365.1 of Alca torda. NCBI lineage: Eukaryota > Metazoa > Chordata > Aves > Charadriiformes > Alcidae > Alca > Alca torda. Next base: position 165,003,888 of record CM018077.1, read on the forward strand.
CCATGCCTTAGAGCCCCTTGTCATGCCCTAAAGCTACCACCATCCTGCCAACCCCTCCAAGCCCTGTCCCAGGAGCCCAAATACTCCCTGATGCTGCCCCAAAGGTCCCTCTGGTCCCCAAACACCCCGAAAGACTGCCCCAAGGCTCCCAAACACCCCCACACCTGCCCCTCCGGTAGCTCTGTCCAAGTCATGCCAAGAGCAGGAGCTGCTGGTAGGGCTGTGCATTGTCGTGGCCGCTCACAAACTCTTCTGGACCCCCCCTTTGCAGGTGCTGAAGCCTGGTCTGGCAGTTAAAGGAGTGTCACAGCTGGGAGCTCCACACAGATCTGTGGCTGGCTGTGTAGGATGAACTCTGGTTTGCAGCATGAGCATAGCTAAGTCCTGGGGCTGCACTGCATGGTCCTTAGTGTGGGGAGCGCTGGAGCTGGTTTTGGGAGACTGAAACTGGGTGCAGGCATTAGGAGATGTGCAATAGGGTGGGAACAGAGTGGGAATTCGAGTGATGTGCCTGTTGGAAGCAAAAACAGAAGCAAAGCTGAAGAACACCTGGTGTCCAGAACAGACACAGAAACTGGGTGAAGATCCGGTGGTTTGTGTTGCTGTGACACTGGGTAGGAACAACACTGGGGTGGAGGCTGTGCTGTCCCATTCTTCCAGTTTTCACAAGAAATGTTTTGTGCAACAGCTAACATGAGGAATGATGCCTTGACCACAGTCCCACCCACTCACTTTGCACAATAGGATTGTGCAATCTGTACATGTTGCATAAAAATAAGCGATACTATTCATGTGCCTGACTGCTCCTTTTGAACACGTTCAGACCTACAGCAAACAGGCTGCTCATGCATCTGGTGTCAGGCCTATAGTCACAGCAATATTTGGTCTCACTAAATGCAACAGTGCCAAGTGGTTAAGCAGTCTGCATTACAAAAACATGTCTGCTCTACATCATTAAAAAATATTACCTAGCTGCAAATTTTTACCCTTGTCCTGAATGCTCTGTGAGGCATTTTCTGATTAGTCTTTAGGGTGGGATTTGCTGTCCAGATGAAAATGTGGTGGTGTTAGTGACGAAGGAAAAAATTATTCATGGAAAGGGTTATCAAGCATTGGAAGAGGCTGCCCAGGGAAGTGGTGGAGTCACCATCCCTGGAGGGATTTAAAAGCTGGGCAGACGCGGTGCCGAGGGACACGGGTTAGTGGTAACTTGGCAGTATCAGGTTGATGGTTGGACTCAATGATCTGAAAGGTCTTTTCCAACCTAAATGATTCTATGATTCTATAGCCACCACACAGACACTGCATACCAGTCCCTATAGGTACCACTGACCTGTAGACACCCCACAGATTCCCTGTGAGGGGCCCTGTAGGCACTGCCATCCCACAGACATCCTATAGACACCCCCAGACAACCTGCAACCTACAGGTACTGCTGCCCTCCAGATACCCTGTGAGGGATCCTATAGGCACCACTGCCCCACAGGCATCCTAAAGGTACCCACAGACACCCTATAGAGGTACTTATAGGCACTGTTGCTACACAGATACCCTATGGACAGCCCGTAGACACCCTGTGCGGGGCCTTATAGATACCACTGCCTCATAGACACTCCACAGCATCCCCGTGAAGGACCCTACAGTCACCACTGCCCCGCAGACACCCTATAGACACCCCATGCAGGGCCCTATAGGCACCTACGCCCCACAGACACCCCTCGGCCCCCTCCCGCTCCCCGCCATTTAGGGTCAAAGGTGACAGAGAGGGGAAAGGTCACCTCTGGGGAAGCAGGGCGATCGCAGGCCCGCGTCACATGATGCGGGCCAAGATGTCGGCGCCCGCTGCGGCAGCGGCCGGGGCCAGGCGGAAGCGGAAGTGTGGAGGCGCCGGCGCGCGCGGCTACTCGCCCCGCTGAGGGGCAGGTGGGGACGATGGGGACCGTATGGGGTGGGGGGGGGGGCGGGGCTGTGGAGTGCATGTGGGGGTCTAGGGGACATGTGGGACCGGGGGGCCCGAGGCTGTGGGGTCTTCGAGAGGGGGCTCGTGGGGCCTAGAGCTGTGGGACGATATGGGGCGGCGGGCTGTGGGGGCTGTGCCGTGGGGATGTATGGGGCAGGCATGGGGAGTACTGAGGGGGGATGTTTAGGGCTGGGGGTACCGTGGGGGGGATTATGGGGCAGGGCCGAGGGTACATGGCAGGGGGGATGTATAGGGGCTGTGAGGGTTGATCTGAGGGGCCTGAGGCAAGTGAGAGGAACTGCTGGGTGGGGAAGGGGCTGCCAAGGGGAGCAGGTTGGTGGGGGTGGTCAGTGGGGGCCGATGAAGCCAGAGGCGCCTTTTGGGTTGAGCTGGGGGGAGGCACCATCCCCCAGAAGCCCCCGTCCAAACCACAGGCCTGTCTGACCTGATTCCTGGTCCCCCCCCTCAACAGGACCTCCGCAGCCCCCCCCAACCCCGGCAATGCTGATGAGCTCCCCTCCGCCATGCTCCTCGCCTCCTACTTTGCCTGCATCCTCCTCCTGGCTGCCTGCCTGGTGCTGGAGCTGGCTGCCTGCCGCTCCCGCCCCTCTGCCGCCCCCCACCATGCCAACCCGGCCTTCCGCCGCTTCCAGCGTGGCTACTACTGTGTCTATCTGCTGGCACTGGCCGCCGACTGGCTGCAGGGACCCTACCTCTACAAACTCTACCAGCACTACCGCTTCCTGGAGGGACAGATCGCCATCCTCTATGTCTGCGGCTTCGCCTCCAGCGTCCTTTTTGGGTTGGTTTCCTCTTCTTTAGTAGATCGATTGGGTCGGAAAAAATCCTGCGTCCTTTTTTCTTTCACTTACTCAATTTGTTGTTTGACCAAACTCTCCCAGGATTATCTGGTGCTGGTGGCGGGGAGAGTTTTAGGGGGGTTGTCCACAGCATTGCTTTTCTCCGCCTTCGAGGCATGGTATGTCCACGAGCATGTGGAGCGGTACGATTTTCCGACTGAGTGGATTCCTGTCACCTTCTCACGGGCGGCTTTTTGGAACAACATCATTGCTGTGGGGGCTGGGGGGGCAGCTGATTTCTTCGCTGAGTGGTTGGGGTTGGGCCCAGTGGCCCCATTCATGGTCTCCATTCCCCTACTGGTGCTGTCGGGGGTCTTCGCCGTGAAAAATTGGGATGAAAACTACGGAAAGAAGCGGGCTTTCTCCAAAACCTGTGGTGACAGTTTGAAGTGCCTCCTCTCCGACCAGCGCATCCTTCTCCTAGGCACCATCCAGGCTCTGTTTGAAAGTGTCATCTACATCTTCATCTTCCTCTGGACCCCTGTCCTGGACCCCCACGGTGCTCCCTTGGGTATCGTCTTCTCTGGCTTCATGGCTGCCAGCATGTTGGGCTCCTCACTCTACCACCTGGCTGTCTCCAAGAGGTACCACCTCCAGCCTGTCCACCTCCTCTCCCTCGCCGTCCTCCTGGTATTCTTCTCCCTCTTCATGCTCACCTTCTCCACAAACCCTGGCCAGGAGAGCCCGGCCGAGTCCTTCCTCGCCTTCCTCCTCATCGAACTCTCCTGTGGGCTCTACTTCCCAGCCATGGGTTTCCTTCGACGGAAAGTAGTGCCGGAGAAGGATCGCCTGGGAGTGATGAACTGGTTTCGCCTCCCCCTGAACTTACTGGCCTGTCTGGGTTTGCTGATTCTCCATGACAGCGACCGTCAGACAGGCACCAGGAGCATGTTTGGCATCTGTGCAGCCGTTGCGCTGCTGGCGCTGCTGGCTGTCGGCCGTCTGTTTGCCCTCAGCCGCCATGACACCGAGCTCCGCCTGCCCGTGCCACCGGGACAGGCTGACGCTGACACCACACCCGAGCTGTGACGGGTTCCCATGACAGGTGTCACCCCCCTGAGGGACTGGGAAGGGGACGTGGGGACACCCTGACCAGCTGCTACAGGGTAAGTGCCCACGCAGGTGGCTGATGACCCCCAAAACATCCTTGTCCCTAACATCTCCATAGGTGGCAGGGGGGGTTGGAAGCACACAGGACACGTATTCTCTCTTTTAAAAAAAAATTAAAAAAACACAACAAAATAAAAGGTGTTTCTGCAGATCCCTAATCCCCCTCTGCGCATTTTTTTTTGAGGAACCTGCTCTGGATCTGCCCCCCTGCCTGGCATGGGGGTCTGTGGAAGTTGCATGCTGGAACCTTGTTGTTCTGAGCAGCGGTGTGTAGAGCGACTCTTGCACAATTATTCCTGATGTACGAGGGTTTTTGTGCACACCAGTGTTTGTGTTGCACAATTGTCCCAGGTGCATGTGGGAGTTTCTGCGTCCACTGGGGTTTCGGTTGTACCAACACATGGCTGTCCTGCTCTACACAGAGCTTTGTCCCAGCACCTCACTGCACACTGGTCTGCATGCACCCCCTTGCACACTGGGTGGCGCACACTGCTTTCCACACTTACCCACATGCCAGCACTGCATTGCACAGGCATCCTTGCACACCCACTCCCTGTTGCACAGGCATTGTTGCACACCATAAAGCTGTTGTGTACTGCTTCCTGCACACCAGCACCCTGTTGCATGCTACCTGCGTGCAAGCTACCAGCCCCCCTGTTGCACAGGCGTCCCTGCACATCCACGCCTGTTGCACAGGGGTCCTTGCACGCCGGGGCCCTGGCACACCCACACCCATTGCAGGGGGAGGTTCCTGCACACTGTTATGGATTTACAAATGCTGGGCACCCTAACAGGGTCCAACCCTGGGATCCTGATAGTTAATGTCAGGTCTGAGGGAAGGTTTCCAATTCCTCTTTGATTAGACAGCTCTAGCTGGATGCCTCCAGAGAGGGACCCCTAACCCAGATCGCACCAGTTATACCCATACCACCCATCACCCGATCTCCAAGTCCAAGTCCAATCCCTTAATTATGGTCAGTGGTATCTTGATTTCTTACAGCGTTTCGCCTCTTCGGAAGTGATCTCATGCTCTTGGGATTGGACCTGTTGGAGCAGGTCCAGAGGAGGCCACAAAAACGGTCGGAGGGCTGGAGCCCCTCTGCTGCGAGGACAGGCTGAGGGAGGTGGGGGTGTTCAGCCTGGAGAAGAGAAGGCTCCAGGGAGACCTTTTTGTGGCCTTTCAGTACTTGAAGGGGGCTTATAAGAAAGATGGGGACAGACTTTTTAGGATAGGACAAAACACAATGATAGGACAAAAGGTAAATGGCTTTAAACTAGAGGAGGGGAGACTCAGACTAGATTAAAGCAAGAAATGTTTTACACTGAGGGTGGTGAGACACTGTCCCAGGTTGCCCAGAGAAGCTGTGGCTGCCCCATCCCTGGAGGTGTTCAAGGCCAGGTTGCATGGGGCTCGGAGCAACCTGATCTCATTGAAGATGTCCCTGCCCAGGGCAGGGGGGTTGGACTCGATGGCCTTCAAAGGTCCCTTCCCACCCAAACCATTCGGTGATTCTGTGAAACGTTTCCTTCATCCTTCTCTTCTTACACTCCCATCTGCCAGATCCAGCAAGTTCTGTGTTTGCAGCATCAGTTTTATCAGAAAGTTTATGCCCAATCAGCTTCTGTGGCCTGAGGCTTCACCTCCTTCAGCTGCTGGTGCTGAGCTGCTCATGCGAACAGGGCTCTTCAGAGAGAAGAACACAGTTCATCAAACTTCTTTATAACAACCCCAGTCCCCGTTGTACGGGGGTCCTTGCACACCTGCACTCATTACAAGGGGGGGGGTCTCTGCACACTGGTCCCCATGGCCAGGAGGGGTCCCTGATTTTGCACCAATTGCTCCACATTCATACCCAAAGTCCCATGTGGGGAAGTGGAGGCATCTCAGCACCGCACAATTGGCGGCAGGTTTTATCCCTCACCACAATGGGGGCTTGTTTCTGCCCTCCCTGCCATAAGTGGGGTTCACTTTTCTCCCCCACCAGGGTCGGTTTTCCCCCCTCCACTGGGGTTGTTTTTCAACACCCCCCCCCAGCAACCACTGAAGTTTCCCTCCTGGCTGGCGTGGCTGGTGCTGGCATGGGCAGGCACCGAGCTGCGGGCACAGGCAGCTGCCCACGAGCAGCAGCTGGGGAGCAGAGGGACCAGCTCCACAACCTGCAGATAGACTGGCCACATCTCTGTAACCTTGTCCAGAAGCTCAAGGTGAAACTCGGGGAGGGGGGGTGTTCTGGCTGAGCTGGGCTGTCTGCCCAGCCCTGCCTCCAGCTGGCACATGGGTGGGCTGGGGGGCTGTGTGGGACTGGGGTCCCTTGGCTGGCTCCTGTGCTGTCAGCTGGCTATGTCCTGCTGGGTTGCCTCCCCTGGAGGATTTTGTACCCCCCCCTCCCCCCCCCCGCTGCCCCCAGGACTCCCTGTCACATGGGTGAGTTCACAGGTGGGGTGAGAACCCCCAGGAACATCTCCCAGTGCCCTGAGGATGGGGCTCACCTCGCAGCCCCCAGCCACTCTCTACATCCCAGTGGGCGTCTACACTCCTAGCACCTCTCCCAGCACTCCTGGGGGGGAAATTCCCATTAAGCCCCAGTACCATCCTGCACCCCATGGGGTCTCCCAGCCCCTCTCCTTTGTTCTGGCAGGGGGAGACCCAGCCCTGCCCGTGCTGCCCAGCCCCTCTCCATCTACCCAAGCTGGGGTCTGCACCCTGGGCACCCCGACACCTCTCACCACTGCTACTGGGCTCTTCTGCCTGCACCCTTGAGGGGGGACCCTACAGCCCCCCCCGCCCCGCCACATCCTGAGCAGGTCCCTGGCCACCCCCAAGAGGGAATGCCTGTAGCCCCCTGCCCCGCAGCCCCTGCCCCACACCCTGAGGGGGGTTCCCTGGCCACTGCTGGCCTCTCTCCCTGCCCACTCCCCCCACCCAGTGGACACCTGCAGCCCCTGGCCTCCCCTGGACAGGAGATCCCTCCCCTCACACCTGCACCCAGGTGTAGGTTCCCCAGGGCAGCTATAAAACAACCAGCACCGGTGGTACCCTTCTCATCCGTCATTCTCTGAAGTACAGGATAGTCTAAGCAGTCTCTGCTGAAACTGTTCATGTGCCAGATCTGCTTTGACATCTTTTATTTATTTGTAAGGATGGTACCTAAACATATTTGTTACATGGTATCAGCCTGCTGCACCATATGTTATGCTTGCTTATTTGCAGCAGACCTCAAGTTAGTAAGTCTCAACATTTTTTTCAGTATACAAAAATATCCATGGCAGACCAAAGCTTCTGTAGCTGAAGATGACACCCTTTTATCTTCATGGCTTGTTCAGCTCAGACTCTTCAGACACCAAGTCCATTTCCACTTCAAAATGAAACAGTCCAAGCATTTCCTACTGAGACCACGCACCCAACTCATTCAGCTTCCAAAAAGCACCAGTTAAGCTTCCTCAATCCATCATCCTCGTCGTGGTCATATTGGAACATACCGGACTCTTGTAGAAGCTGTTCAACATCAGTCCCTCCTGTTCTCTGTCAGGAGCCTGGTGAGCAGCACAGCTCCTGGTGGTTGTCCACAAACAGAGAGATCTTAAGAAGCGTATCTGAGTTGGAAGGAAAAAAATAACCCCATTAGCTTAATATTTTTTATCTGTATTCTGTACCCACAAAAAATTAACTTGTTTCTAAAAGCAATAAAGAAAAAAGTAAGTAAAGCTAACTTAGCAGACCAAATGAAATGGTCACTATTGCTCCTTGTTACACTGTGAGGAAGGATGTTGCTTCCAGCTATGCCCAGGGTGTGATGGTGAGTATTTACAACTGAAGTCGTTTACAAGATCTCAGAGCAGGTCACAAAGATCAAGTGCAAACTGAACAAGGTCACCCACTGCTACTGAGAAAAACATAGCAAGCAGCACTGGGCCTACGTGAGAGCCAAGCCTTCAGCCTCCAGCGCTGAGAGCTCAAGGAAAGGTCTGCTGGAAGTGGAACTACCTTGAACAATGTCTTCCTTGTAGCGCTCCAAAATTCTCTCCCAAGACTGTAGCAGGGCTTCCATGTCTGGCAGGCTGTCACAGCTGATGCGGAGAAGGAGAAGCTTGCTCTCCAGGTACCTTCATGCCCGGTAAGGACGACAAAGAAAAAAAGGCGCCCGCGAGCGCTGCCCGGAGAGACCCGCCGCGGAAGGATACAGGTGCCGGTAGTAACGCTCCACGTCCTGCAGCCCCTCCAGCGCGTCCGCCAGGGAGGGGCTGCGCGGCCCGCGCCGCAGGGACGCCGCCAGGCCCAGCTCCGCCGCCCGCTCCTCGTACAGCCGCAGGACGGCAGCCACGCCGGCCCCCACGGCGTCCCGCACGGTCCGCAGCTCCGCCCTGCGCGACAAAGCAGATGGCGCTCAGCTCCGGCCCCGCGCCCCCCGCCCGGCCCGGCCCCGCCCCGCCCCTCCGGCTCACCGCCGGCTGCCGAGCTGCTCCAGCAGCGCCTCGGCCGCGCCGCGCTGCTTCCACCACAGCCGCGCCCGCAGCTCGCCGAAGGCGCCCAGCGGCGAGCCGCCCCACGCCAGCCGCTGCCCCGCCCGCATCTGCGCCGCCAGCCCGGCCAGCGAGCCCAGCAGCGGCGCGCAGGCGGCCAGCGCCGCCCGCCAGGCCGCGTCCTGCCGCGCCGCCGCTGCCGCCCACTCCCGCAGCGCCGCCGCCAGCGCCGCCGCCATCGCGACCCGCCAGACCGGAAGCGCGACACAGACCCGTGACGTCATTGCGCTGCGCCGGGACCCGATTGGCCGGGCGGTGGCAGGCTCTGATTGGCCGGGCAGTGGCGGCGGTTGGGTTTGAACGCGCGGCGGACGGCGGCGCTCCTGGCTCCGGCTCCGGCCCCGGCCCCGGCCCCGACCCCAGCACCAGACACCGACATTAGTCCCCCGCACCGCCGCTATGGCGCCCGCGCGGAAGAAGGGTGGCGCGAGCGCGCGCAAGAGGAAGCTGGCGGCCTTCCTGAAGGACTTCGACCGAGAGGGTAGGCTGCGGCTGGTGGGGGCGGGGAGCGGGCCCCGGGCCCCGAGCAGTTACTGAGCTCTGTGCGTCCCCACAGTGGAACGGCGGATCGAGCAGATTCGGGCGGACGGGGAGCGCCTCATCAAGGAGGTGGAGCACCTGTACGACATGGAGATCCTGCGGTTGCCACCGGAGATCCGCGAGATGAACTGGGTCGAGTACTTCGGTATGGGGCGAAGCGGTGCCGGGCTGTCAGGGGCATGTTTTCCCTGGGGTAGCTGTCAGGGGCATGTTTTCCCTGGGGTAATGAACCCAAGGGTAATACAGGAGCAGCCGGGGGCTCCTCTGTCTGGAATCTCTTGGGCTGTTAGGAAGTGCTGCTCTCTTTGTCTGAGGCCGCTCACTCGCTGCCAAGAAAACTAGTTTGTGCTGGTTTTTTGCAGCCTGGTGGTGACATGTTAAAGTATGTCTACCTGCACTGCATAGGCTGTCTTAGATATGTATTGATTTTTTTAAAATGTTTTCTTTTTTAGCTAAAGGAGGAAGCACAAAGGTGTTGGAAGAGGCAGCAACGGTGGGTTTCTAACATAAATATTAAACATTAAACTTTCCCGATGGTGTTGTGTACCTCCATAGAAAACGAAGGGCTTCTTGAGTCTGTACAAGTATTGCAATAGCAGAATAGATAAATACTTTCACAAGTGCTGCTTTAAGACTTACTAGTAAGAGATGTCTCTTGTATCTAATATAGGATGTGCGTGCTCATACTACTCCTTGTTGGTCTTTCCATACCTGCTTGATTTCTCTCCCAGATCCCTGAGAGCATACACATTTTTCAGAAAATTAAAGCATTTCTGAATTGGTTGAGCAGCAGGGCGGCGGTGAAGCATGCTTCCAGCTGCCAAATAAGGCACGTTAGTTCTGAACAGCACGCAGACCTCACATGTTGTTGTCACCTCCAGAATAACATGAAAGGTCCTAGCTTGAGCACAACAGAAAACATGGAGGTATTCTTGCTGTAAAATAATGTCTACCTGCCTCTCTGCCGCTTGGATTTCTCAGAACTACGTGCTACCAATAATCCTAATGGTGTCGTGACCGTTTTTAATTTTAGGCAGCCTTGGAAATAACAGAAATAAACAAGTTAACAGCAGAAGTTATCCAGACTCCTTTAAAAATCATCAGGAAAGGTCAGTTTGTTTTAAGCATCGTGACGAGTTCAGTGATATGAAAGCATGCCATGATTTAAATACCGCATATAATAATTCGGTTCTTACCTTACACCCTTCAATACATTTAAAGACAGGAAAATAATCCTATGTTTATCCCTACTATCTGCAGTAGCTCATCTTAATTTTATTAAACCATTCAAAATACTTTAAGATAGTGCTCTGTCCACTCAGTAATCGGTCAGGATTACATTGGAATTTGGACTTCAGAAGCAAATTGTTGCCAAAAATGCTTGTAGTTGTTTACTGTTTACCTCAGCTGCTAACTAATAATGTAAAGTTATTTATTTTCAACTTAGATAATGCTTTCTCTTTCTAGTGGAAAAATCTAAACAGGATATTGAAGCTATTGAAGAAGAAGGGGAGCCTCCTTTGCTTCCTCTAGCAACACAAAAACATGATAGCCAGTGTCTTCTAGAGCGAGAATCTGAAAACATAAATCCAAGAACTAAAAAGGTAAATAGCTGCTCTTCGTGATGACTTTATTCCCAATGTATAAACTGCTTTCTGAAGTGTCGTCTCTGATAATATAGCTGTCCGGGATACTTTGAGGGGGACTTCAAAACAGGTATCGCTTCCTGAAATGCCTAGCGATAGGGGAAGGTCACAGAAGCTTGTATGGTGTTTGTTTCTGGACTCTTGTGCCATAAAAAGGAGCCTATTGAGACAAACATTTTGTATGGAAGCATGTCATGTGGATAGTGAAGTAACTGATTTGGTGAGTAATGTGTGTTTCAGGTGAAGGCATCCACTAAAAAAGTGCCAGCGTCCAGGAGCAGAAGAGCTCCTTCAGCAAGAGTGAAGCGTGTGAGTAAAAGGTAATAGGGGATATCTTTTTCACTGAAGTTCAGAAATGGAGAATAAGTGTATAGTGCTAATATAACTCTTAAATGGAATGCAATATGGTTTAGTAGGCTGACTGATGTAGTTGTGCCATGCTATAGGAAAAAAATCAGTGATCTGACAGTGAATGAAAGATGGACAACTTCCTCTCCCGTGATGACCAGCTATCCCTAGCTTTGGGGTTTACCTTTGATTAGTAAGAAGCTCTGGTTTTCTGTGGTGATAACTTCATTCAAGTCTTTGATAAGATAGTGCTTGTATATTTGTTAAAGGTATTCTTATGAGGAGATGTTTACTTATTTCCCTTTAACAGATCAAGTAAAAACAACTTTATCACTCCAGCTACTGGTAGAACTGTTGATCTCTGTGCTCCAGGAGGTTCCTCCATGGTCACACCCAAATTCGATTCCAGGTTTGTATTCTGTTGAACGTCTCTGTTAACCTCTCATATAGGGGAGTGCCTTTCCAGTTGCTTTATGTATGTGTCTCTCATCAATTTGCAACATAATCCTTAGTGGCTCTTTGAACCTGAAATGGAAGACTTTTAGTCAAAGTGCTTTGAGGAATTGCAGTGAAATTACTTACCTATAACTTTTTGTTTCAGAATTTTCAAGACACCGGGTTTGCGCATACCTGCAGTAAATGAACGTGTTTACACCATCTCTGCCAATGGCAGCCCCCTTGCTGACAGCAACGATATCTTCATTACAGTCCCTGTTGGAGGAGGGGAGGTAAATCAGAAACTTTAATGTGTAAAATTTCTGCTGAAGGGATAGGTTGTAACTTCTTGGGGCCCTAGCAGTTTCACGTCATCCACTTGTCTCTTTAGTTGTGCCACTGCGGTCTGCCAGGGGATTGATCTAGCTTAAAAAGAACCTTGAAAGATTTTTAGTTCAAAGTGGGAGCTGGTCCAAGCAGAATGTGGAATGACATTTTGCTGTGCATTTAAGTAACATTTAAAGTATGCTCTGCTCTGGCAGGGAGGTTGGACTAGGTGATCTCCAGAGGTCCCTTCTAACCCCTATCATTCTGTGTGATTCTGTAAAGTAACTTCTGCTGGCAGTGATGTGTTAATGCACTGCAAGGAAGGTATGAGCTGAGCTTCTGGTCAAGCTGAATGTAATTCTCTGCCTGTATGTGGTCTCCTAGTATGCTTGGATTTTTTTATTTTTTCCCCCCCCCATGCTTCCAGCTACTACAGCTGGCCAAACCGAAAACCTAAGATTTGGGTTTTTTTTCACAGAGCATTCGTTTAGCAGCAAGTGATTTGACCAAGAAGAACTTTCTTCATCTGAATCCAGAGGCCCAAGGAATTGTGAAGAAGCTATCAGTAAGTCTATGTATTTTTGTGAATCATAACCTGAAGTTGTATGGCGGTGTTGGCACTCTGTTGTTAGTCACTGGACTGTTGAGCTGTAATAGAAACTTCTTATTTTTCCCCCATTGTCTTGTATTTTGGCTCATGTCACTGGTCAAGAAGAAGCATGAACTGAGAATGGAAGAAGAGGGAGTAGCTACATCACATCTAGCTTAATACAAGCTGCAGATAAACCATACACTTCTTGAAAAAGAACTGTTGTCCCAAAGCTTTGTCAATGCTTTGAAAAACTGAATCAAAACTGAAAGCATCTTCTACTTCAGGCAGAAGTTGTAAATGGTTGTGGGATGTAACGTTGTCTCTTAGAGTACTGATTAATTTCTCTTTCTCTCCAGGTTCGTCTCGCACAAGCTTGCAGCGGTGCAAAAGCCTATAGATGAAACTCAACGAATGCTGACATCCCTCTGTAAATACAGAATGTTACATTTAGGACTGCTACCTTTAGTTCTTGTTCTAGTTTGTGTCTTCCATTAATTTACAGAATGGAAGTTAAGAACTAATTTTTCTACCTTTAATATGTAATGGGATTAGAATAAACTGCTTTTTTCTTTTTTTAATTCAGGAAACAAAATGCTTTGTTCCCTATTTACTTTAAGGTTAAGACCAAGGTAGAATTATCTTGGGCTTGCAGACCAGCAAGCTGGGCAGTAAGGCTATTCTGGTACCTTGCAGAAGATGTAAGCAGTGGACACAAGTGACTGGAGTTTGTGTCTGTCTTGGCAAAGAAAGCAACAGATCAAACTTGTTGCACTTCCTTCCAGGCATGTCCTTTCTCTGGAAATGTGCTTAAAAGGTGATGACTATCTCAGTATCGTGCCTGAGATACCTAAAGGCAAGTTACTAGTGTCTGGGACTAAATGGAAATCTTCTTGTAGTTCGTGATGCTGCCGTGAATAGTAGTCCTTTTGTTCTTATAGCAGCCATTATATTTGTAACTGGCTTTTGAGGTTGTTGTAATAAACTGTCATGGTTTAACCCCAGCTGGCAACTAGCACTATGCAGCTGTTCACTCACTCACCACCTCTCCCCCTGACCGCCCAGTAGGGTATAGAGAGGAGGGAGGAAAAAAAGGAAAAAAATCCTCATGGGTTGAGATAAAGACAGTTTAATAGAACAGTAATGAAGAGAAAATAATAATAATGGTAAAACAATATAAAAGGTAAGTGATACAACTACTCACCATCCGATGACTGATTGCCGAGCTCATCTAGAGCAGTGATTTGTGGATTCCTGCCCCCTGTCCATCCCCTATTTATATCCTGAGCATGATGTCTATGGAATGGAGTATTCCTTTGACCACCGTGTCCTGTCTATGCTCCCTCTCAGATTCTATGGGAAGCTGAAAAAGTCCTTGACTAAATATAAGCATTACTTAGCAACAGCTAAAACAATATGTTAGCAAAATTATTCTCATAATAAATCCAAAACACAGCAGCTACTAGGAAGAAAATTAACCCTATCCCAGCTGAAATCAGGACAGTATCCACCTCTTAGTCTGTACCATCTATATCATGCCCAGGTCTTACCCTTTTCAATTAATCACCACAACTTTTCCTGTCTTTGACATTGTGTATATATATATATAGAGAGAGATATATATATTGCCAAGGTTGGTGGTATGAGATTCAACAAGGCCAAGGGCTGCGTCCTGCACTTGGATCACACCAACCCCATGCAGCACTACAGGCTTGGCAATGCCTGGCATAAAAGGATCTGGTGGTGTTGGTCGACAGCTGGCTGAATATGAGCCAGCAGTGTGCCCAGGTGGCCAAAAAGGCCAACAGCATCCTGGCCCGTATCAGGAACAGTGTGGCCAGCAGGACTGGGGCAGTGACCATCCCCCTGTACTGGGCACTGGTGAGGCCCCACCTCGAGCGCTGTGTCCAGTTTTGGGCCCCTCACTCCAAGAAAGACACTGAGGTGCTGGAGCGTGTCCAGAGAAGGGCAACGGAGCTGGTGAGGGGTCTGGAGCACAAGTCTTGTGAGGAGCAGCTGAGGGAGCTGGGGGTGCTCAGCCTGGAGAGAAGGAGGCTGAGGGGAGACCTTCTCGCTCCCCACAGCTCCCTGAAAGGAGGGGGGAGCCGGGGGGGGGTCAGGCTCTTCTCCCAAGGAACAGGCCATGGGACAAGAGGGAACGGCCTCAAGTTGCACCAGGGGAAGTTTAGATTGGATATTAGGAAAAATTTCTTCACCAAAAGGAACACTGGGAGAGGCTGCCCAGGGCAGTGGTGGAGTCACCATCCCTGGAGGTATTTAAAAGCCGGGCAGATGTGATGTGGAGGGATGTGGTTTAGTGATGGGTTTTGTCCCTGTTAGGTTGATGGTTGGACTCAATGATTTTGAAGGTCTCTTCCAACCTAGACAATTCTATGTAAATCTATCACATAGATATCATTCCCTTAGACTATGGGCCATCCCTCTAATATGTCCATTGAGTTCATTTAGTCTATGACTTTGGACCTCATCTGTTGTAAGTCTTTCAGGGCAGGAGAGATGGTGTGTAGTGTTGCATTGTTGCATGCTGCATCTGGAGCTTGCAGCTAGTATATCTGGCACAGCCCATGCGCACGGTCTGCAGGTTGAAGATGTCAATCTTGTGAAAGTTGCTGGGCACCAGTTGCTGAAGCCGGTTCTGGTTCCATCACCGCTGCACTTTGTTCGGTTTCATCAAAGTTCATCCTTCATTGGTTTGGGTGATTCTTACTGTAATACCATCGATATAGCATATAGCAACTGTAGTAGTGATGACACATATTGGTATTTTAGTAATATCATACAATTTAATTCATTGGCTATTCTCACCCAAAATTGAATCTTCTTGAGGTATACATTGGCCTTTCCCATCCTTCTCCATCATCCACCAAGCACACCCAGGTCCCTGAACAAAAGCAATCCCACGGATGGGTTTGCCTTAGCCTGAGGCAAGACTAAACACAACTCTCTTCCCTAACGTGTTCTTCGTGTGCAGTACGGGGGCTTTATGCCCTTCTGCAGTGCGTGGGAGTTTTGATTGGGCAGGGCCAGCTCCATTGGTAGATCCCCTGGTGTTAACTAACGAAGTAGCTTTTGCTAAATGTGTGTCCCAGTGTTTTAAGGTCCCACCACCCATTGCTCTCCATGTAGTTTTTATCAGTCTATTGTATCGTTCAATTTTCCCAGAGGCTGGTGTGTGACAGGGGATGTGATATACCTTCAAGCCCCATGTTGGGCACCCAAAAGGACTATTGTGGTTTAGCCCCAGCCACCAGCTAAGTGCTATGTGGCTGCTCGCTTGCTCATCACCCACCCACCCCCCCTCCCCGGTCGGATGGGGAGGAGGATCAGAAGAAAGAGGTAAAACTAGTGGCTTAGGATAAAGACAGTTTAATAGAACAGCAAAGGAAGAGAAAAAAAATAACAATAATACTGATAAAAGAATATACAAAGTGAGTGATGGTGCAACTGCTCACTACCCGCAACCCGATGCCCAGCCTTTTCCCGAGCAGAGATGTTGCTTAACTGTCATTCTCTTTCCTGTTATTTTTCAAAAGTAAAGCTTCTCCTTCAGCAGAGCTAGAAGATAATGTTCTCTTGAAAAATGCTACATAATAGAGCAATCCTCAAAACAGCTGCCACCTCCAACCATTCTGAAAAGAATTTAACTTGTACAGGCCTTCACTTGAAGGTGGGCATGAAAGCATCCATTTACAACAGGGTGCCCAAAGAATACACAAAACGTCTCAAAACCTACTGTGTCTCATTCTTCTTCCGTTCCCTTTCTTCGCAGTTTTATTCTCCTGCCCTTTTTCCAATTTCTTCTTTCATTTACCCTTTTCTCAATCCATACACCAAATCAAGCCCAAGTGTAATCCCTCTACCAGCTTGAGGCTTTTTAAAGCCAGGAAAAGCAGCCAGCCCGGGCCGGTACCCGGCATCTCCGGGAAGGGGGGGTGGGACCACTCCCCCCTCATAAAAGAAGCCTTTCGGGAGGAAGGAAAACAGCAACGAGTGGGCGTTGCCCGGGCGTCACCCGCGGAACCACCCGGGAGCACCGGGGGCGGGTGTACGGCGGCGAGGAGGCGGCAGCGGCGGGAGCCACCGCGGAGCGCGGCGGGTGAGTGCGAGGGGAGAGCAGGCAGCGGGCTAGGCCGACTGCAAAGGAAACATGGTCTCCGCTCCGTCTGCAGCCAAAGCCAAAAGGAATAAAGCGACCCAAACGGACCTGGCGGAGAGACGCGCAGCTGCCCAGGTGACGGGCTGCGCGGAACGTCTGTCACGGGCAGGAGCACGGCAGAGACAGCGCCTGCGTGCGCTGTGAGCAGGTCACTGGTCTGCTCGGCCTGGTGGCCCAGTTTAAGGAGGAAGTGGGAAGGCTGAGGGCCGTTTGGGAGTGTGAAAGGGAGATGGATTGGTGGAGCCACACCCTGCCATCCTTAGGGAAAGAGCAGCAGGCGGAGGCTCCAGGAGAGGCAGAGGATCCCCGGCCCTCTTGTCACCAGGCGGGAGGAGGGGAACTAGGAGAGGATGGGGGGGAATGGAAGCAGGTACCTGCTCGGGGCAGCAGGAGAGTCCCCTCCAGACCTCCCATGCCTCCCCAGGTGCCCGTACAGAACAGATAAGGGCCTCTGGAGATAGACGGTGAGGGAATTAAGGATGCTGATAAAGCCCCATCCAGGGAGTTGCCAAAGCACCGAGCTCCATGCATTAAGACTGCTTCTGGGAAGAGCAGGAGGAGGGCAGTAGTCACAGGGGGTTCCATTCTGAGGGGAACTGAGGGTGCAATATGCAGGCCGGACCCTTCCCACAGGGAGGTCTCCTGCCTCCCTGGGGCCCATGTTAGGGATATAACCAGGAAGCTTCCTGGCCTGATACGGCCCTCAGATTATTACCCTCTTTTGATCTTACAGGCAGACAGTGATAAGCTGGAGAGAAGTCTGAGGGCAATGAAGAAAGATTTCAGGGCCTTGGGACAGCTTGTCAAGGGTTCGGGAGCACAACATGTGTTCTCCTCTGTCCCTCCAGTTTTGGGGTCTGACAAATGGGTAAACAAGAAAATCGGACAGATCAACACCTGGCTCCAAAACTCGTGCTACCAGCCGGGCTTTGGGTTCTATGATCATAGTTTGATCTACGGAACACTGGGCCTGCTTGCTAAGAATAGGAAAACCCTATCCCGAAAGGGGAAAAGGGTCCTAGGCCAAGAGTTAGCAAGGCTTATGGACAGGGCTTTAAACTAGAATCGAAGGGGGAAGGGGATAAAACCAGGCCCACTAGTAATGAGCCTAGGGATAAAGGGCCAAGGATGGGGGTGAAATCGGTAGCCCAGCTCAAGTGCACCTACACGAATGCACGTAGCATGGGCAACAAATGGGTTGAGCTGGAAGGCATTGTGCAGCAGGACAACTATGATGTAGTCACCATCACAGAAATGTGGTGGGATGACTGTCGTGACTGGAATGCTGCGATGAATGGCTATAAGCTCTCCAGAAGGGATAGGCAAGGAAGGAGAGGCGGGGGTGTGGCTCTGTACATTAGGGTATGTTTTGATTGTATAGACCTAGATTCCAGTGATGATAAAGTCAAGTGTTTACGGGTAAGGATGAAGGGGAAGGCAAATAAGGGAGATGTTGTGCTGGGAGTATGCTATAGACCACCCAACCAGGATGAGGAGACAGATGAAGTATTCTGTAAGTGGCTGGCTGAAGTCTTGCAATTGCCAGCCCTTGTCCTGGTTGGGGACTTCAACCTGCCGGGTATCTGCTGGAAGTATAACACAGCAGAGAGCAGGCAGGCTAGGAGGTTCCTCGAGTGCATGGAGGATAACTTCCTGACACAACTGGTAGGCGAGCCTACCAGGGGAGGTGCCTCGCTAGACCTACTGTTCACAAACAGAGAAGGACTAGTGGGAGATGTGGTGGTCAGAGGTCGTCTAGGGTTTAGTGATCATGAAATGGCCAAGTTTTCAATTTGTAGTGATGTAAGGATGGGGGTTAGCAAAACCTCCTCCTTGGACTTCCGGAGGGTGGACTTTGGCCTGTTCAGAACACTGGTTGAGAGAGTCCCTTGGGAGATAGTCCTGAAGGGCAAAGGGGTCCACGAAGGCTGGACACTCTTCAAGAAGGAAATCTTAAAGGCCCAGGAGCAGGCTGTCCCCAAGTGTCGCAAGTTTAAACGGCAGGGAAAATGGCCAGTCTGGATGAATATGGAACTTCTGATGGGACTTAGGAATAAAAGGAGGGTTTACCACCTTTGGAAGAAGGGACAGGCAACTCAGGACGAGTACAGAGGTCTCGTTAGGTTATACGGAGAGAAAATCAGGAAGGCAAAAGCCCAGCTGGAGCTCAGCTTGGCCACTAACATTAAAAACAACAAAATAAGTTTTTATAAATACATCAACAAAAAGAGAGCCAGGGAGAATCTCCATCCCTTACTGGATGGGGGGGAGGGAGAGTTGCAACCAAGGACGAGGAGAAGGCTGAGGTACTTAATGACTTCTTTGCCTCCGTCATCAATAGTCAGACCAGCTATCCCCAGGGTGTTCAGCCTCCGGCGCTGGAAGATAAGGATGGAGAGCACAACAACCCCCCCATAATCCAGGAGGAAGGAGTCAATGATCTGCTTCTGCACCTAGATGCACATAAGTCTATGGGGCCAGGTGGGATTCACCCAAGAGTACTTGGGGAGCTGGCGGGAGAGCTCACCAAGCCTCTCTCCACCATTTATCAACAATCTTGGTCAACAGGGGAGGTACCAGATGATTGGAGGGTGGCTAATGTGATGTCCATCTACAAGAAGGGTCGGAAGGAGGATCTGGGGAACTACGGGCCTGTCAGCCTGACCTCGGTACCAGGAAAGATCATGGAGAGGATCATCTTGAGTGAGCTCTCATGGCAAGTGCAGGGCAGCCAAGGGATCAGGGCCAGCTAGCATGGGTTTAGGAAAGGGAGGTCCTGCTTAACCAACGTGATCTCTTTCTATGACCATGTGACCCGCCTTCTGGATGTGGGGAAAGCTGCGGACGTTGTCTGTCTGGACTTTGGTAAGGCCTTTGACACCGTGCCCCACAGCATTCTCCTGGAGAAGCTGGCGAATCATGGCATAGACAAGTGTACTCTTCGCTGGGTTAAAAACTGGCTGGATGGTCATGCCAGAGAGTTGTGATGAACGGGGTGAAATCCTCTTGGCGGCCGGTCACCAGTGGTGTCCCTCAGGGCTCAGTTTTGGGGCCGGTTTTATTTAATATCTTTATCAATGATCTGGATGAGGGGATTGAGTGCACCCTCCGTAAGTTCGCAGACGACACCAAACAAGGTGGGAGTGTTTATCTGCTTGAGGGTAGGAAGGCTCTACAGAGGGACCTGGACAGGCCGGATCCATGGGCCAAGGCCAATTGTATGAGGTTTAATAAGGCCAAGTGCCAGGTCCTGCACTTTGGTCACAACAACCCTAAGCAACGCTACAGGCTTGGGGAAGAGTGGCTGGAAAGCTGCCCAGCAGAAAAGGACCTGGGGGTGCTGGTGGACAACCAGCTTAACATGAGCCAGCAGTGTGCCCAGGTGGCCAAGGTGGCCAAGAGCATCCTGGCTTGTATCAGGAATAGCGTGGCCAGCAGGAGCAGGGAAGTGACGGTGCCTCTGTACTCGGCACTGGTGAGGCCTCACCTCGAGCGCTGTGTTCAGTTCTGGGCCCCTCAGTACAAGAGGGACATTGAGGTGCTGGAGCGGGTCCAGAGGAGAGCGACCGAGCTGGTGAGGGGTCTGGAGACCAAGCCATGTGAGGAGAGGCTGAGGGAGCTGGGCATGGTTAGTTTGGAGAAGAGGAGCCTGAGGGGAGACCTCATGGCCCTCTACAACTACCTGAAAGAAGGGTGTAGAGAGGTGGGGGTTGGCCTCTTCTCCCAGGTGAATAATGACAGAACCAGAGGAAATGGCCTGAAGTTGCGGCAGGGGAGGTTTAGATTAGATATTAGGAAGAATTACTTTACTGAAAGAGTGGTCAGGCAGTGGAACAGCCTGCCCAGGGAGGTGGTTGAGTCACCATCCCTAGAGGTGTTCCGGAAACGTGTAGATTTGGCACTTCAGGGCATGCTCTTGTGACAGAGATTGTAGGGTTTTTTTTTGTGTGTATGGTTGGACTCGATGATCTCAAAGGCCCTTTCCAACCATGAAGATTCTATGATTCTATGATTTTTTGGGATGAATAGAAAGGTGTCTCTCTGTGTGTGTCTTGGGGGTGTGTGTGTGTGTGATGATGTCATTTGGGGCACCCCAATGTCATTGGGGCAGTGATGATGCAGCGGAGGAGCAGGTGAGTGGGGGATGGGGGGGTTAACGTGAGGCTCTCCCAAAAGAGGTGGGTCACGGCCACAAAATGTCTGAAAATTCTTGGGATGCGTTAAAAAACGTGAAAACCTGTAACTATGGGCATGAGGCATTGAAATAGAGAACAATCTCTCATTTATATATGAGAAATAATATTAATTTATGTATGTAAAATAAGTTCAAAATAAAAACCTCTGTCTCTAAGGATTTTATGATTGTGTTTCTGTGTTATATAAAAGATCCTAGCATGTAAAAATACTTAAAAATATGTATTTATAAAAAGATATTAGTGTCAAAATAAATGTGTAAGCAGACAGTCTAAATAGATATTCGGTATCATAAGTGTTAATGTATAAGTCTAAGCATATTTTCTATGTAAGTGTAAACAGATAATATAAAGTCCCTAAACACACATATATGTGTGTAAATAATTGAGCGGGTGCTGCCGCCCAGCGGCTGAAGGCTGGTCCTGCGGGTGGGGAGCCGCGCGTGCGCTGTGGCCCCGCCTCCCGCCCTCCCTGGCCCCCGCCCCCGGTGGCGCTGTGCGTTGGTTCCTCAGCTCGTGCGCATGCGCGGCTTCGCGGCGGCCGGTCCTGGGACGGCCTCGAGAGAGCGGCGGCCGGAGGGCGAACCAGGACCGCCGGGACGCCGGCGAGCTCCATGCCACCTGGAGCGGGATCGGTGCCACCCGCCCGGCCTCGAGAGCGGCCGTCGGCCCTCCAGTATCGGCTGTTATGCCGTCGGCCCTCCAGTATCGGCTCTTATGCCTTACCGCGCCCCCGTCAGTGCCCGTCAGTTTTCCGGGTGTCCATCTCCATGGCAACGCGGTCCTCCAGAACCCCAGAAGTGTCCCCTCAGTCCGCCGACTCGCGTCTCTATGGGACTTTAGTCCTCCAGGACCCCGGAAGTGCCCCCTCAGTCCGCCGACACGCCTCCCTATGGCACTTTAGTCCTCCAGGAGCCCCCTCAGTCCTCCGACGGGCGTCTCAATGGCACTTTAGTCCTCCAGGACCCGGAAGTGGCCCCTCAGTCCTCCGACGCGCGTCTCTATGGCACTTTAGCCCTCCAGGACCCGGAAGTGGCCCCTCAGTCCTCCGACGCGCGTCTCTATGGCACTTTAGTCCTCCAGGACCCGGAAGTTCCCCCTCAGTCCTCCGACGCGCATCTCCATGGCACTTTAGTCCTCCAGAATCCCGGAAATGCCCCCTCAGTCCTCCGACGCGCATCTCCATGGCACTTTAGTCCTCCAGGACCCGGAAGCGCCCCCTCAGTCCGCCGACGCGCGTCTCTATGGCACTTTAGTCCTCCAGGACCCCGGAAGTGCCCCCTCAGTCCTCCGACGCGCGTCTCCATGGCACTTTAGTCCTCCAGGACCCGGAAGTGCCCCCTCAGTCCGCCGACGTGCTTCTCTATGGCACTTTAGTCCTCCAGGACCCGGAAGTTCCCCCTCAGTCCTCCGACGCGCATCTCCATGGCACTTTAGTCCTCCAGGATCCCGGAAATGCCCCCTCAGTCCTCCGACGCGCATCTCCATGGCACTTTAGTCCTCCAGGACCCGGAAGCGCCCCCTCAGTCCGCCGACGCGCGTCTCTATGGCACTTTAGTCCTCCAGGACCCCGGAAGTGCCCCCTCAGTCCTCCGACGCGCATCTCCATGGCACTTTAGTCCTCCACGACCCCGTAAATGCTCATCAGTCTTCTGGAAATCATATGCTTCCAGCACTCTTCCAAAACCATAACATACAATTAACAGTTAACCACAAAAATATCTGAAGATCGCAAAAATAACCCCTGCAGAACTCTTCTCCACAGCAGCAACTGGACAGAACTCAAACAAAAGTGGAAGAGAATCAGCAGAGACGAGTCCCAACAGGAAATAAAAAGGGCTAGTGCTTTGCCTGGTGGGAATTAAGGCAGGAGAAAGGCAGCAGCTGCTCCTGTGGCTGCCTTTGTGTCTTCTGGGGGGGTTGGCTCTGCCCCTTTCCCCAGGGGATTGTGGGAAGGGTGGTGGGGTGGGCGGGGCCCGAGGGCAGTGGGCGGGACCCAGGGTATATGAGCCACGGCTCGGTTCAGGAGCTTGTTCTGCTGGTGGGCTCACCTGGGGTCAGGTCTCTGCTGGTTGTTTAGTTGGTTGTAGCTTTGGGGCAGGCTCAGCTGTTTAGGCAGGTGTGTTTTGGTATTTAGAGAGGCAGAGGTAAGAAGGCTGAGCTAAGACTCTCAGGACCAGTAAACATCCAGCCACCTGTATAGTAGAAAGTTGACTTGTGTGTGGCTTTTTTTGTTTGCTTTTTTCAGGTCAGTAACTTTGTAATGAGTGTTTAGGGGGTGCCCAGGTGGTTTAATAGTATGTTTTTCTTTATTCTAGGAGTGCTGTATTTTTCTAGAATTCCTGGCTTTATTGAAGATGGAGCTGTGTTTTTTTCTACCAGTTCTGTGGTATGCTGTGTGAGTTGCTGATGTTGTTTCTCTTAATTGGGTTGATGATGAGATTATTTTGTAGGGGTTAGGGTGAGAATTTTGTATGTATCTGCCTATGGCGTTTTAGCCTTTCTCAAGAAAGCAGCAGGGATGTAAGGCATAGTGCCATTCAGGATATGGCATGGCTCATCACCTTTACCTATTGCCCAAAGAGTGGCACGGTGTCCCTAGAGTTTTTGCAGCTTGCAGCAGGCCCCTTGTAGATTGTGTCAGGGCATTACTTATTTTGTGGGTCTGTAGCAGAGCCCAGAGTCTGTGGGAAGACAGAAGATAGGAGGTGCCTGCCAAATGCAGGGCAGGGCTCAGAAGAACAGCTCCTAAGGAGTGGCTGATGCAGGGGGTTCAGGGTTGCAAATGGAGAATGGGAGCTGTCAGGAAGAAGTGGGGTTCCTTCCCTGACTGTTGAGGAGAAGAGAAGGGGTTTCTAAAGTGTTGGTGCTTGGGGTTGGCTAGGAAAGGGAGGCAGGTTCATCAGTCTTTGTCATATTGGTTTTGCATTTGCATTTGGGTGTCGACAGGGTCTGGTCTGTTCTAGTCTCTTGCATTTAAGGTGAGCTGGATAGTATTGAGGAGGAGCATGGGACTGGTGATGTCACAGAAATGCAATGGTAATTTTGTATTTGTTGGTATCTTAGGTGTCATAAATAATTGTTGCTGCAGCCTCTGACGCTGGAATCAGCACGAAGCAGGTGAGCGGATTGCCATGGCACCTCTGAGGATGAGGGTGTTGTGGAAGAGGTTGGCATCTACTGTCATGGTGGTCACTGCTGGAGCTGTGGTTTCTTTTTGTCTTGCAGATGAAGAGGAACCTGGTGACTGCAGGAACACATCAGTTAGCTGTTTGTTGTGGTTTTTTGTCAAGGATGAATTTGGACCCCTGGCCCTCTGAAAGCTAAGTAGAGGTATAGTCGCTGGAGGGGGGCCAAGGTTGACCGTTTCAGGGAGGAGTTTTAAAGTCAGGGTAGAGCAGAAGGCTATCCAGGAGCAGTCTCCTCTGAGTAGGTAAAGGGAGCGGGTTACTCTTCAGCACAAAGCTAGTGTGTGCTGGGCAGGGCAGTTCTGGCCTGTGTCTGTTGTTGTGTAGTTTGTGTGCTGTGTCTTCTGTGTCTTGGACTTTCCTTAGGTTTTGATATCATTGTTGCTCTTTGTACTCAAGCAGAATGGCATGTGCCTTGGTTACCTCCTGTAAGGTCTCAAATGCCTGTGCTAATTGGCATAGCGCCCAATGGGCACTTCTTTTCTTGCATAACAATTTTAAAGCACAGATTAGACTTGCCTCTCAAAAGTTTCTGGACAGTCCTTTTCTGCAGTGTCGTTCCCAGCTGCATGAGCAGCTCTGTTCCCTGAGCTCTAGCAGCTCTAGCCATCTACTTTTATGGACTGGGATTTCTTCCCTGCGTCCTTGTGTTCTCGGGTCTTGAAGCCAGGCTTCCTGCACATATGTCATCTCACTTTTGACAGGAACTTCTTGTAATGGGCCATTACATTTGACTCTTTTATGGCTTTGTCGTAGAGCCTCCTCACATCAGCCCTGCGTCCCTGTAGGTCTTCTTGCCCAACAGTGCCTCTTGTCTGAAAGTTGTTCTTCTTGTGGAGAGTTTTCTCTCATCTTGGAGTCATGTTGTCTATAGCGCTGTGTGGTGTAGGGCTGCACGTGGGCGTGTTTGGCGTGGAGCTGCCCTGCCTGGGGTGTAGAGTCAGGGGTAGGTGGAACACCCATAAGAGTCTATGGGTAATATGTTGATCTGCCAAGACTGTTTAGCCAAAGGTTGTACGGTCATCTGGGATCAAGCAGCCATTGGCAGGGACAGTCATTTCCATAGTGTTTTATGGAGATGATTGGAGCCTTCTGGGAGGGCCTGTTTGGCAGCAGTGAAGCAGATAGAAGGTGTTAAGGCTTGTATGTGTGGGGATTAATGTTGGGTCCAATCTGTTTTCATGGCAGGCTGTAGTTGGAGCCTAGATGGTATTCCTAAATGGAATCAAGACCCCTGGAATTGTTCAGCTACTGATCAGCATCTGGGTGACTTGTTTACTAATTTTTTCAGATCTGGAGGGACAAGATGTGCACCAAAGAGTGATGGAGGAGGCAAGCGGGACCCCATAAGAAGGTGAGTCAGTGCATGGTGCTGGAGGAAAGACGTGGCTGGTGGCTATGTGACTATATTATGGCTTGGTGGTGGGGTGTTTGTGTGTGTTTTTTTTTTTTTTAATTTTGAAAGTGTGAAGTGATGAGTAAAGCAGGATATTGGCACCGGACATGACTCGAGCAAGATGAGCAATGACTAGTGGGCTGAAGCAGAAATTCTTCTCAGATGTTATACTGTGGGTGAAGCTTTAAGTGTCCTTTGGGTCTGTTTTACAGGTGGTCTGTAAGCCCAAAACCACAGAGGGCAGGCGGGCAAGAAGCCACGGTAAAGGAGTAGGAGACAGGAATGGCTGTGGGTAGACTGAGGTTTTGGGCAGTATCTCAGCATATGCCTTTTGGTTGGCCTTTTTTCTTTTTTTTTTTTTTTTTCAGGTGCAGGACACAGGCTCAGAAGGGCTAAGCTGCATGCTGATGAGCGGGCTGAGAAGGTTAGGCAGTTGTGGGCCATATTGGTGTCTAATAGTGAAGTATTATATGGCAACTTGGTTAAGTATTTACCTTCTGGTTTTGCAGATGCCCTGTGAACCATCTTTGGAAGTGGATGAGCATTAGAAGTGAGCCGAGGCAGTAGTGAGGAGAAGCTTGGGGCTGGTGACTTCTTACATGTGCAACAGTAATTTTGTTTCTTGGTATCTCAAGTAATGATGGTCGCAGTATCTGACTCTGGAATGAGCAGGTGAGTGGAATCCCATTGTGCTTTTGAGGAAGGGGAAATTGTGGAAGAGGTTGGTGCTGACCTCTCTGAAACTTCTTGCTGTCACTGTTTGGTTTTCTTTAATTGCAGATGATGAAGAGGAACCTGGTGACTACAGGAATATCCCAGATAGTTGATGTGCTGTGTGGTGTGTTGTGTTTTTTTTTTTTTTGTCCACAGGGGATTTAAGACGTCCAGCCCTCTGAAAGCTAAGTTGAGGGGCTGGGAGGGGAGAAGTTTGGGGTTTGCAGGGTGGGGGTTTAAAGTTAGAGAAGGGCAGAGGGCTGTCCTGGAGCCGTCCCCTTTGGGCAGGTAAAGGGAGCGGGTTAGTCTTCAGTACAATGCTAGCGTGAGCCAGGCCGGGTGGTTCCAGCCTGTGTCCATTGTGTTGTCTGTGTGATCCGTCTTCTGTGTCTTAGACCTTCCCTGGGTCTCAATGTCCTCTTTACATTTGAGGAGCACGGCCTGTACTTCAGGCACCATCCCAAGAGTCTTGAATGCCAGTACTCGTTGGCACTGCTCCAGTCAGGCCCCACTTTTCTTGCATTGTAAGCTTAAACAGTGGATCGGTCTTGCATCTCGGAAGTTTCTGGATGGTCCTCATTTGCAGCGTTGTTACTGGCTATGTGAGCAGCTCTGTTCTCTAGCCATCCATTTTCAGTGACAGGGACTTATTCCCTGCATCCTTAAGTCCTTAGGTCTTGAAGTCGGGCTTCCTGCACATACATCTTTGCAGTTTTGGAGTCGCTTCTTGTCCCAGGCCATTACATTGTATTCATTTCCTGGGGTTTTCCTAGAGCCTTCTTGTGTCACCATCATGGTCTCGCAGGTCTTCTTGCCTGACAGTCGCTTATGTCGGTTTCATCCTTCTCACTGAGAGTTTTCCCTCATCTATGAGGTGCATTGTTTGTAGCGTGCGGTGTAGCGTCGGTCTGTGCTTGTGTGTGTTTGGCTTGGAGCTGCTCTGCCAGGTCACGTAGAGTCAGGGGTAGGTGGAACATCAATAGGCGTCTATGGTTAGTTTGTTGATCTACCTAGACTGTTGAGGCAAAGGTGGAACCGTCAACGCCCATCGAGTAGCCATCAGCAGGTTCTGTGGGCAGCTTTTTAATTAATGGGGTTTTTTTTGGGGATGAGCAGAGCTATGTGGGAGGAGCTGTTCAACAGTAGTGAAGCAGACTGCATCTCAACGATGTTAAGGCTGTTTTGTATGGGGTGTAATGTTTGTATGTGTTTGGTTTTTTTTTTTTTTAATGTCAGGTTGTAATTGTACTCCAGATGGTATTTCTAAGGCAGAACAAAACCTTTTTGAGGGGGGTGTGTGTGTCACACAGGACTCCCTGTCCCGTGGAAAGGGGCAAAGTTGTTTTGGCAGAAGATAAACCCCCTTGCGTTCTAACACTCCTCACCGAGGTGGGAGGCTAGGTGCGGCTGGGTTTAAATTCTGAGTGATGCCCAATTCAGCACTATCAGTCCAATCGCGTTTAATATGTATTAAACTATTATGATTTGGATACACTAATAGTGAACTGCACCTTCAGTCTAGTCGTGCTCATGAACTAGCACGGCCACTCTTGAATCTTTGGTCACGTTCAATGAGGAACTAAAATGACTAGCTACTTAAACAGTGCAGTTTATTTGAACAACAGATATATAGGTTCTTAGGATTGCCGGTGATAAATACACTGTCTGCAAAGCACGTGCAAATAAAAATGTTATTACATATATCAAATGCGCGACAAAGTTATAAGTGATACAGCCTGGCTATAAATGTAAGATAGAGATTCTCTAGAGAAATTTCTAAGTTTCCTGAGAAAGCAACTTGGTATAATCTAAGTCTTACCGAAAGGCGTCCCTCTGGGTGGGGAAGAAAGGCTCAGCCCGTCGACTGATCCCAGAAGTCAGTGATGGAGTTCTTTGCGATGGTGTGTTCCCTCGGTATCCCCCCTCTCTCGGGCTATTTTTATACTATTTGTTATCTTCAAGGTGGAGTTTGAGTGACTTCAGTCATAAATACTTAATTATCATTGGTGTAAAATTCTCTCGCTTCACACTTAAAGGTATAGTTTATGGAAAAATTCAGGGCGCAGACTCAAGGAGGAGTGGTTGCACCTTGGAGGCAGGTAGCCTTTGGGATGGAGATGTGTTTTGGTATTATAATGACATTATAACGAGCAAAGCTCGCACAAAGGACAGCATTTAATCAAAAATTTGACAAAATGTTGGCTCAGGGTCGTAAATGGGCAGCTTATCGGTTCCTATAGTACCATCTCGTTCCCATATCTGCTGGATCATCACAAGGCTTGGCTGTGGAATTTCCATCCCACTCCATTCCCTGTGTTGCTTCACAGGGAAATCGCAGATGTTGAATTCTTTGCATGCCAGCTGCAGCTGCTCTCTACCTTAGAAGCCTCTTGATTTTATACTTTTCCTTAATGTGTGAACAATGCTGTACCTTTGTATTTTTAGCCAATTTAGCAATTATTCCACAGCTCCCTCCAAAAGAGGCATTTCACAGCCCAAAAATGCCTGAAAATTCATGCGGGGAATGTGTGTTTAAAAAAAAAAAATAATAAACCTGTATATATGGGCCATAATGCATTGAAATAAAGAACAATTTCTCATTTTTATACATATTGAAAAATATGAGTGTATGTATTAAGAAGGAGTTAAAATAAAAGCCTGTATCTACTATATTATATAAACATGTTATCATATTAAAAGATCTGTCCCATGGACAATTTTTGCCTTCATGGTTGTCTCTCTTTACGGCTCCCTATCGCTTCCTCCTGTCTGATCTGTAGCCCATAGCTGTTTTCTTTCCCCTGTGTCTCCCTTTCCCTGTTTTTCACGTCCCGCCCACCCCCTTCTCTACCCCGTAGCAGATTGCTGTTGTACTGGGTTTAAGTGACAAGGTTTTGTTAGCTGAGTTGCAGGGGCCAGAGGTGGGTTCTGTGAGAAGACACCAGAAGCTCCCCCATGTTGGGCAAAGCCAGCTCAGAGAGGGACCTGCTGCTGATCAAAGCCGAGCCCATCAGCAACACTGTCCAGGAGTGGAGCAGAGAGTCCCTGCAACCCGTGGAGGACCCCTGTTGGAGCAGAAAAGAGTATGAGGAGGAAGGAGCAGCAGAGACGATGCAAGGTGAACTGACCACAACCTCGACTCCCTGTCACCCTGCGTTGTCCGGGGGTAGGATGTAGAGAAAGTAGTGAGTGAAGATGATCCCAGAAAAAAAGAGAGGGGTGGTGGGAAGGTGTTTTAAATTAGTTCTTATTTCTTGTTATTTGATTGACAATAAAATGAAATGAATTTCCCCAAGTAGAGTCTGTTGTTCTTGTGACTATGAGCGGTCTCTTTGTCCTTGTCTCTCAACCTACAAGCTTTTTCATTTTAACTTCTCCCCTTGTCTCATGAGGAAGGGCAGCGATAGAGAGGCTGGGTGGGCACCAGGGGCCAGCCAAGGCAATCCACCACAGATACTTTCCCTATGCTCCTGTCCTTGTTTTTTAATGCTTGACTATGTTTCTTTTACCCAATCTCTCTTGAAAGTTTATTTCTCCCTTTCCATCCCTTTCTTTTAAATTCTTGCTTAGGTTTTCTTGAACCCAGTTAGTTTTAAAATTTTCTTGCTACTTTTCCCTCTCTCTGTCTCCCCAAATTAATTTTAATTTCTTTCCCATGTTTCTTGTACCCTGTCGCTTTTCAAAATGTCTTTCAATGTGTACTTCTGCCTGGGTCCCCTTTTCTATTTTTTATTTCTTGATGATGTTTCTTTTCCCCCGCTGCTGTGTGTTGTCTCTTCTTATCCTGCTGGTCCCTTCCACCTCTCTCTCCTAGTCCCTATCTCTCTTATTTATTCCTCCATCTCTCTATCTCTTGTTTTTTGCACAGTCTTGCCTTTCTTCTCATAGCGTCCTGCTTCCCACCCCCCCCACGTCTTGTTTGCAGCATCTTGTTTTCTGGCTTCCTGTCTCATACCTCTTCTCTATGTTCCTCTGTCCTTCCTCTTGCTTTTTTCTTTCCCTTTGGCCTACTGCATTGGGCACTGAGCCTTGTAGCCAACTCACTGCCGCATTTCTTATGCACATTAAGGAATAAACACTTCCTGCCTCCTCTGTGCCCCTGGATGCATTTGTGCCCCCAGGTGCAGAGCTCATTGTTGGGGACAGGCTTAGGGGAGGGGGGTGATGTGCTGTGGGGCTCTGGCAATGGCCCCTGTTCCCAGTGGGCTCCATCTGGGGTTGAGGCAGCCCAGGTGGGACCCATGAGATGAGGATGGGCTGGTTAAAGGGTTTTAAAAAGGCTGCAGGTGGGCCTGCTGTGCCAATGGTCTTTAGCTAGGGAGGGGGCTGCCTGGGCAAGTCTGCCTGCTGGAGCTGGCTGAGGAGTGAAATAAAGGGGTTTCACAGGCAGGTGCCTCCAGGAAGGAACAGACAGTCCCCACAGTGAGGAAGGATACCTCCCAGCTATCCTTGACAGAGCGCAGCACCAGCACAGAGCACTGGGAGCTCGCTGCCTTAGTCTGCTGCACGTGTGAGCCACCGTGCCTCTGGGATGCCTCATGGGAGAAGAGCATTGAGGCACCCACCACCGCCTGCTCTAGGCAGGCAAGGGTCAGGCTGCCAACACCATGGAGGAGGAAGGGGCAGAGAGAGAAGCCTCTGGGTCGTGAAGGTCTCCCACTTGTGCCAGGAGCTGTGGTGAGTCACATGCCCTCTCATGTGTGTCCAGGCCCTTCCCTGCCATGCTTCTCCCAATCTCTGCCTGCGCCCTTGCCTGTCCCTAGGCTCTGTCTCCCCAAAACTTTTTGTGCTTCTGCTAATGCCACCCTGTACTCTGTCCCCTTCTCTGTTTCCTTTCTGCACCTCTGCTTTCCCAGCTCCCCATCCGCTATTATTTCATTCTTCCCACACTGCCTTCTTTGCTATTGCTTGTGAAAATTGCATTTGTAGGTCTCCCTCTACCCCGCGACCTGTCTCTATTTCCAGTGACTCCCTCTGCTCTGCCCCTTGTCCCTCCTCCATTGTCCTCTGCCTGTGGCTGTTGGTCCTGACTCCATCTCCTGCTATTTAACTTCCTACCTACCTGTATGGCCAGTACCCCATTGCTTTCCAAATTTTCTTTCTGTGTCTCCATTTGCCCAGATCCCCATCTGTTGTTTTTAATTCTTCTTGCCTGTCCTCTACTTTGTTACTTTTAAATTTTGTTTCATTGTCTTTATTTATTCAGTTTGCTGACCCTATTTTTTTCTCCCTCTTTTCTTAATCCGTTTGGTTTTTAAGTTTTCTTACTATGTCAACTTTTATCCAGTTTGCCATCCTCGCCTTTTAATTTTTCCTGTCTTTCTCTTACCACCTCACTTTAAAAATTCTCTGTCTACTTTTATGAAGCTGCCAATATCAATTTTTGTTTGTTCTGTATCGGTCTTGTACTTTGTTGCCTGTAAACATTTTTATTTAGTTCGCTGTCCCTGTGTTTTTTTTTTTCCTTTCTTTCCATAACCACTCTTGCTTTTAAAAGGTTCTTTCTGTCCACTTTTTATCTCATTCACTGAGTATATTTTTTTTCTTATTTCATTAATGCAGAGGCTTTTAAAATTTTCTTTCTACGTCTCCACTGCACTTTGCCATCCATATTTCCTAATTATTTCCTTTTGTTTCCCCAATCCCCATCACTTCTTAAATTTCTTACTTTTGTCCTGTTTGTTGTCTTTATTGCTTATCTTTTATTTTATTTCTTGTCTTTCCTCACTGCCGTCACATTTAAAATTTTCTTTCTACATCTGTTTGTTTGCCATCCCTAATTTGTAATATTTCTTTATTTACCCTACCAGCTAGCACTTTTTAAATGTTCTTGCTATGCCTACTTTTGTTCGCTTTGCTGTCATTTTAAAATTATTTATTGTCTTTCCTTCGTGCTGTTGCTTTTTAATTTTTCCTTCTATGTCTCCGATTTAGTTTGCCATTGTTATTTTGTAATTTGCTTCCTTGCTTCTTTAATCATGGATGCTCTTAAGATTTTCTGTCTACATTTATCTCCTTTGCCGTCTTTATTTTTAATTATTTCTCATCTTTCCTTAGTGCCTTCTGTTTTTCAATTTTCTTTCTACATGTTTTGAGTTCACTGTTTCTATTTTTTAATTTTTTCCTTATTTTGTTAATCCCTGTTACTTATAAAATTTTATGTTTGAGCTCTTTCCCTCAGAAACCTGTCCTCGGGTTTGTGCTTCAGAGCCCTCTTATCCTCTGTGCCATCAAGGATGCTTCCATTTGGTCCCTGGCCTCCTGAAGACATCTATACTCTGTTGCAATCCCCCCCAGACTTCCTCGTCATGTCCCTGTACTTTCTTCGGTCTCTCTGGCTCATTCAGGACCCCTCTCATGGTGTCACAACAGCTATAGATGCCTTCAAGGTTGCCCTTAGCACATCTTCAGCTTTGTCGTGGACCTCGCACACCCCTCTCCCTCCCTCAGAAGGCTTCCTGACTCCATTATCTGTGACCTGGTGTCGGACACTGAAGTTTTGCTTAGCATAAGTACCTAGACCAGTGAAGCCTTAGGCCGCAAGATGTAACCTAGCAACATAGCAAACTTTGGCTGAACTCCTTGGTCCAAGAAGGATGGATAGTAGTTTTGTTTTACTTTGATACATTGTAACTTAACTAACACAATGAAATTGTGTAAGTAACATTAATGAAGATTATATGCTTAATATTATGGATCAGAGTGACTGTTATGAATAAAGGAAAGGGAATTCTAATTCTTGGAAATGAAGAAAGGGACCATTCTACCCCGAGTCAGCAGAAGAAGGATAAGATACAGGTGCAGATGGGACAAAGAGGTCACAAAACCAGGTCAGAAGGTAAAAGCATTTGCACCAAAACTCCAGTCATCGAAGAGGACACATAATGGCTGAACAATTTCATCAGACATGAGACACATGCTTGTCGTGTGAACAGGGGCATGAATAGCTTATGTCATAGATTGTGAGGCTTTACAGAGCACAGGAAAAGTATTGAGGGGGTCCCTCTTCTGAGGTACCCAGCTCAAGCCATATTAAACCCACTTTGTGACAGAACCCAGGTCCGATTTGTTCTTTACAGTCCGAGACTAAGACTGGGTCCAGCTGCACCTAGACTCCTCTCTGAGAAGGAGTTTAGAAAGCAAGGGGGTCCAATCTGAACCTCGCTGCTCCATGGCAGGGTCTTCCCGGGCTCTTCTTCAACACCCAGCTCAGTTCTGCTGTCCTCTCCTCCTTCTAGCCGTGCCTCTATTAGTACCCTGGCCTCCAAGGCAACGTTTACTCAGTTCAGATCCCCTCTGGATTTAATCATCATGGTCCCTATCATTTTTCTGTCTCTCTGGCTCCATCGGGACTTTTCTTCTCCCAGTCACGATGCCCCCCGGGAGTTTCCTGGCGCTCTGCATCCATCTTGTACCAGTTTAGGTGGGTCCGTCTTTGAGTTGTAGAGCACTCATTTGTTCCTCTACACTACCTAGGCTTCCTGTGTTCAGTCCCCAGCCACCTGGGAACATCCATACTCCCCTCAGATGATCATCTGAGTTCCTCCTTGTCCTCCCCCAGCCTTCTTTTGTCTACCAGCCCCCCTCGACACCCCTTTCTTCACCCTCACAAAGCTTCCCGAGACCTTCCTCGAACTCCACAGCCCCTCATAGCATTTTATCTCCCTTTCTATCTTTTTGTTCCATCAGAGCCTCCCATCTTTCTTTGCTACGTGGTGCCCTGTCACCTTTCTCTCTGCCATCGAGGGCGTCTCCGTTCAGTTCCTTTCTCACTCATTCATCTGTAGTTTGCCCAGATCCCCTCCCAAGACTCCTAAGCCCTCGCTGCATCTCTGAGCCTTCTTTTCCTACCCTGCCCCCTCATAATGCCTCTGCTCTCTAAAGCTGTGTCCTCCGAGTCCTTTCTCATACTCCACAGCACTCTCAGCACTTCAGCTCCCTTTTGATTTTGTTTTTTTTTTTTCGCTCTTTAGAGCGCCCTTAACTTCCTCTTTGCTGTTTAGGATGCCTTCATTCTGTCCCTGTCCCCCTGACATCATCTGTACTTTATCAAAATCCCCTTCAGAGTTCTGCCTTGTTATCTCTGAGGCTTATTTGGTCTCTCAGGTGGGGAATCTCCCGCTCCCGTTGCCGAGCTCTCGTGAGACATCCCCTATGACCCACAGGGCACTTTGAACCCCTCTTTTCCCCTCAGAACCTTTCCAGATTGCATGGCCATTAACCCCATCAGTCTTTCAGTCCTCTCATCTTTTTGGTGCACCTGCAGTCTGTCCCCTGAGGACAACTGTACTTTGCGCGATTCCCTTTTGAGCTCATCGTATCCCAAGACATCTTTGGTTTCTCTGACCCCTTCGGGACCTCTCTAATCTCTCTGACAATGCCTCTCATTCTGCTAGAACCTTTTCCAAAGTCATCTCTGTGCTCTAGAGCAGTCTGTCTGGTTTCTGCATTATAGTACATGTCTATTTTGTATCTGGTACCCTAATGATGTCTGTCGTAGGCTCAGATCCTCTCTTAGCCTTCATCTACTTTTATCAATATATCTGCCATGATTATTTTTGTTGCCTTTACAACTTATTTTTGTTCTGGCTACTTAGATGTTAATTAATGTGTTTTATGCAGTTTCAGGTACATTACTTGTATTTCCATGCTTTTTTGTTGCTTTCTGTCTTTTGGGACTCAAGTAGCGCTGTTGAGTAAATAAGTCAAAAAGAGATCATCAATATGACTTTAAACTGCTAGTAATTTACACTAAATAACTTATTTTGCAGAGGAAGATATTTTTGAGAATGTTCTCTCATGGAATCTGATTCCATTTTGTCATTCACTCCCATCCAGAATGCAGTTCTGGCAGAAGCTCAGTAGTACACACAGTCTTACTAGAAACAAAGAATAAGCCCATAATAGCATGTTGGGATTTTGTTTTTTTTAAAAGATAGTCAAGTACATAAATTTTGGTATTTTTTTCTATCTATGTTCCACAAAAACAATATCTAATTGCCTACCTGGTCATGTTGTTGATGCAATAAATATAGTTGTAGTAAAACAACAAGTATCACTTTTTTTAGTAAGGGTCACTCTCCCTCTTTGCTGCTTTATGAACGGTAAACTTAAGGCAAGTAACAAAATGTGTTGCTCCTCCAGCTGCTTTTATGCTTCTGGGGGTTGGCTCTGCCATTTACCCAGGGGATTGTGGGAAGGGCGGTGGGCAGGGCCTGAGGACAGTGGGCGGGGACCGTGGTATATGAGCCACAGCCTCGGCTCAGGAGCTCATTCTGCCACTGGGCTTCTCCAGGGTTGGACCTCTGTGGCCTCTTAAGTAAAATGTAGCTTTGGCACTTGTTCAGCTGTTTGGGCAGATCTTTTTTAATATTAAGACTAACAGAGGTAAGAAATTAGCACTAAGATAATGTAAGGCTTGATGCCACGTATAGTAGAAAATGGACTCATATGTTACTTTTCTTGTGGCTTTTTTTTTTTTTTCTTCAGATCAGTAGTTTCACAATGAGTGTTCAGTGCGGCTAGGTGGTTTAATAGTATGTCTCTCCCTTTTTTTTTTATTCTAGGTGCTGTGTGCTTTACTGTAATTCCTGACTTACTGAAGATAGAATTCTGTTTTTTTTCTCTAGTTTTGTGCTACACTCTGTAAGTAGTTGTTTTTATTACCCTTAATTGGGCCAGTTATAAGATTTTTGAGTAGGAGTTAGGGTGAATGCCTTCTGTGTGATAATATCTGAGATTCTAGTGCTTTGAGGAAGTGGTAGGGATATAAGGCATATTGCCTTTCAGGGTATGGGACAGCTCATTGTCTTCCCCGATGGTACACAGAGTATCACAGTGATCCTAGAGTCTTTGCGGCCTGCGGCAGGCCCCTGGTAGGCCAGGTCAGGGCTTCACTGACTTTCTGGGTCTGTAGCAGAGCCTGGAGTCTGGAGGAAGACACAAGATAGGAGGTGACTGCCGGACGCAGGGCAGGGCTCAGAATAGTGGCCCCTGAGGAGCAACCAATGCAGCGGGTTCAAGCTGGCCAATGGAGGGCAGGAGTTGTCAGGAAGAAGTGGGGTTCTTTCCCTGATGGCTCAGGAGAAGAGAAGGGCTTTCTAAAGTTTTGGCACTGGGGGATGGCTAGAAAAGGGGTGTGGGTTCACAAGTCTTTCTCGGACAGGTTTTGCAGTTGGGTTTGGGTGTTGACGGGGTCTGGTCTGTTCTAGCCTCTCGCATTGGAGGTGAGCCAGAGAGTAGTGAGGAGGAGCATGGGACTGGTGATTTGGCAGAAGCACAGTGGTAATGTTGTGTTTCTTGGTATCTTAGGTGCTGTGAATAATTGTTGCTGCAGCCTCGGACTCTGGAATCAGAGCAGAGCAGGCGAGTGGAACGCTATGGCATTTGGGAGGATGAGGGTGTTGTGGAAGAGGTTGGCATCTCCTCTCAAGATGCTTATTGCTGGTGCTGTGGTTGCTTTTGAGATTTTTTTTTTTTTTCCTTTTGCAGAGGAAGAGGAGGAACTTGGTGACTGCAGGAAGATATCAGATGACTGTTTTTTGTGGATTGCATCAAGGATGGATTCAGACCCCCGGCCATCTGAAAGATAAGTTGAGAGACTGGCACCCAGAGGGGCCAAGGGGATGAGACTGACAGTTGCAAAAAGGGGTCTTTGGAGTTAGCATAGAAGCACAGTCCCCTTTGGGCAGGTAAAGGATGTGGCTTACTGTTCAGCATGATGCTAGTGCATCCCGGGCAGGGCAATTCCAGCCTGTGTGTGTTGTCATGTTGTTTGTGTGGTCTGTGTTCTGCAACTTTGTCCTTTCTTGGGTCTCGAGATGATCTTTAAGCTCCAGGAGCACAGCCTGGGGCCTCGGGCGTCGTCCTTAGGGTCTCGAACACCTGCACCCGTGGGCATAGCACCAATCATCTGCCGCTCTTCTTGTGTTACACACTTAAAGTGTAGATCAGTCTTGCAGGGAAGAAGTCCCAGTTGTGGAAGTGGGCTGTTTGGAAACTTCTGAGATGCATCATTACCTTCTTATGTCTTGAAGCCAGGCTTCCTGTGCATATGTCTTCTCAGTTTTGAGAGTCACTTCTTGTCTTGGGCCTTGTCGTTCTACACATTTCCTGGGGCTTCCCTAGAGCCTCCTCACGTCACCATCAGGGGCATGCAGGCCTTCTTCCCCAAGGGTGACTTCCATTTAGGTGCATTCTTCTTCATGAGATTTTTCTTTCATAAGTGTCATTTTTCTTGCTGAGAGTTTTCTCTCATTTCAGAAGCACGTTGTTTGTAGTGTTCTGTGTAGTGTTGGTTTGTGCTTATATGTGTGTTTGGCTTGGGGCTGCCCTGTCTGGGTGTGTAGTGTCAGGGGTAGGAGGTGCAGCAATAAGAGTCTGTGGTTAATATGTGGATCTGCTTAGACTGAAATAAAAGTTTTTACAGTTATCTCAAAGTAGCCATCAGCAGGTTGTGTGGACAGGTTCTTCATTATCTGTTATGGCAAGAGCAGAGCTATGTGGGAGGGGTTGTTCAATA
Source organism: Alca torda (assembly GCA_008658365.1). NCBI lineage: Eukaryota > Metazoa > Chordata > Aves > Charadriiformes > Alcidae > Alca > Alca torda. The sequence continues at coordinate 165,041,413 of CM018077.1, forward strand.
GTGAAGGAGACTGCATCTCAAAGATGTCAAGGCTGTTCTGTGTGGGGCTTAAAGTTAATGGGGGTTTTTAATGATAGGCTGTAGTTACAGCCAAGGTGGTATTTCTAAATAGGAAGAAGAATTTTGGCGTTATGAAAGTATTGATCTGCATTCAGCTGACTGGTTTGATACAGTTATATCAGATGCACGAGGGACAAGCTGTGCAGAACAACACAGGAGAGCTGAGGGGAACGTTGTAACAAACAGGGTTGGTGGATGATATTAAAGTGAAGACAGGATGTGTGGATCTATGACTGCATTATGGTAACATATTTTTTCAGTTTGGAGCTTGAAGCGATGTTGGATTTGGCTGCCAGGGCTGACTAGGGCAAGGTAAGCGATGGGCTGAAGTTGCAGTTATTTTTTCAGGTGTTGTATTGTGGGTCAAGTTTTAAGCAACCCATTTGATGTGGATTTTACAGGTGGCGCGCAAGCCTCCAGGCTGCAACCCAACCTGATGAAGGATGGGCCAGCAAGCTGTCAAGGTAAAGAGGTGGGAGAAGGGAATCGGTGCTCACAGGCTATGGATTTGGACAGTATCTCAGCATGTATTGTTTTGCTTGGGTTTTTGCGGATGCCCCACCCAGGCTCAGAGGGGTGATGTCACGTGCCGATGAGGGGTTCAAACAGGTGAGGTGGTTGTACATATGGTCAGTGTCTAGCAGCAGAATACTATGTGGCAGCTCAATGGAGTGCTTGTCACTGTTTTTTCAGGTACGTGCAGGTGGCCTATGGAACCGGATGAGCACTTGAGGTGAGTGGGGTAGTAGAGAGGAGATGCACTGGGCTGGTGATTACTTGCAAGTGCAATGATAATTTTCTGTGTCTTGCTCTCTTAGATGCCACAATCAAAGGTAGCCTGTGGGGGGTGGTGAAAAGGGAATGTTGGTGAGGAGGGTTCTAAACACGCTCGAGTGACTTAGAGGTCACTCTAAGGGTGGGGTATAGAAAAACGTTTGTATCTTAAGCGGTGTTCAGTCTTCTGTGCTTAACAAGTAGAACACCTGTTGACTTATAAGAGGCCTGTCGTAGACTCAGAAGCACCCTAAGGAACATGCTTGAGACCTCTGCTCTGCCATGGGTAAGATCAAAGCACGGCGGTAAACTCTACCTGCATCAATCCCTGATAGACCAGTGAAAACAGGGTGTTTGGCAATCCGCTAGCATCGACTGAGCTCTGCAGCACCTACAGTGTTGCTTGTGTGCCTTTGCCTGGGTGCCGCTTTTGGAATGCCTCTGTTGGCGATGTAATAAAAAACATTTATTCTTTGCAGTTCTTCTGTTTTGTGGTTGTTAATGTGTCCTGCCTGTGCCAGCTCACACACAGCTGCAGCATCCGACTTTTGGAGTTTGCACGGTACAAGTGAGCAGAAGGCAAGAGCCTTCTGAGGAGCGGGTTGTTGGAGGAAGGGTCCTTGTCGCCTGATGCGTTGCTGACTGACCGCACTGTTGTGCGTGGACTCCTTTGTAGATGATGAAGAACCTGATGACCGAAGGATTCATCCCATTGGCCAATTGTGGTTTTCCTTGTTGAGGATGGAGTCAGACTCCCAGCCCTCCAAAAGATAAGTTGAGGGACCAGCACTGGAGTGGGGTTGGGGGAGGGAGGGGACAAGGTTGGCAATTGCAGGGAGGGGTTTTAAAGTCAGTGTGGAGCAGAGGCATTTCCAGGAGTTATCCCCTCGGGGCAGGTAAAGGGAGTGGGTTAGTCTTCGGCATGATGCTAGGTTGCGCCGGGTAGGGCGGTTCCAGCCTGTGTCTGTTGTTGTGTAGTTGGTGTGGTCTGTCTTCTGTGTCTTAGACCTTCCCAGATTCTCCATGTCCTTGTTGCCCTTTGTGCTGAAGGACAACAGCATGCACCTTGGTCACAGCCCCTAGGGTCTCAAATGTCCGTACGTATTGGCAGAGCATCAATCGGGCAATGCTTTTCTTGTTGCGTTACAAGCTTAAACGACGGATCGCTCTCGAGTCTGGGAAGTTTCCAGTCGGTCCTCTTTTGCAGAGTTGTTCCCGGTTCCGTGAGCAGTTCTGCTTTCTAAGCAGTCCATTTTCAGGGACTTCTGGGATTTCTGCCATGTGTCGTTACATTCTTAGGTCTTGAAGCCAGGCTTCCTGCGCTCACACCTTCTCATTTTGGAGAGTCTCTTCTTACCACAGACCATGACATTCTACACTTGGTTTCAGGGAGTTCCATAGAGCCTCTTCACATCACCATCATGGACCTGCAGGTCTTCTTGCCTGATGGTGACTTCCATCCTGGTGTCATTCTTCTTGCAGAGCGTTTTCTCTCATCTTTGTGGCGCATTGTTTGTAGTATACTGTGTAGTGTTGGTCTGTGCTTGTGTGTGTTTGGCTCGGAGCCGCCCCACCCAGGGATGTAGAGTCAGGGGTGTAGGCTGAACAGTGATAAGAGTCTATGGTTAGTATGTGGATCTGCCTAGACCATTGAGGCCAGGGCGGAACAGTCGCCTCAAATGAAGTAGACATCAGCACATTGTATGGACATGACTTACAGTAATGTTTTATGGGGAAGAGCAGAGCTATGTGGGAGGGGCTGTTCAGCAGTACTGAAGGAGACCACATTTCAAAGATGTTAAGGGTGCTTTGTGTGGGCCTTAAATTCAGTGGGTTTTTCAATGGTAGGCTGTAGTTAGAGCTGAGATGGTATTTCTAAATTGGAACAAAGCTTTTGGTATTATAGAGGTATCGCTCTGCATTCAGGTTATTAGTTTGATAATGTTTTATCAGATGCACAAGGGACCAGCTGTATAGGGCAATGTAGAAGAGCCGAGTGGCGTGTGGTAAGAAGGTGGCTTGGTGCACAGTCTGAGAAGGAAGATGTGCCTGGTGGCTCTACAACTACACTACGGTATCCTATTTTCTCGATTTGAAGCAATGGGCAATGTTTGATATGGGCACAGGGGCTGAGTGGGTCAAGGTGAGTAGCAGTGGGTGGGCCTGAAGTCACAGTTCTCTTTCAGGTGTTGTATTGTGGGTGAAGTTCTAAAAGACCTTTGGTTCTGTTTTACAGGGGGTGTGCAAGCCTCAAGGTGGCAGCCCTACAGTATGGAGGCCAGGTGGACCAGCAGGCAAGGTAAAGGAGTGGGCTATAAGAATTGCTGCTGTCAGACTGAGGTTTTTGGCAATATCTCAGCTTGTGCCTTCTGTTTGGGTGGTTTTTTTGTCAGGTATGGCACGCAGGCTCAGAGGGGCACAGCCACATGGGGATGAGTGGGCGAAGAAGGTGAGGCAGATGCGGGCCATGTCGGTGTCTCATGGTGAAATAGTATATGGCAACTCGGTTAAGAATTTACCGTTTGGTTTTGCAGGGGCTCTGCAAGCCACCTTTTGGAATCAGATGAGCATTTGAGGTGAGCCAGGGCAGTAGCAAGGAGGATCACAGGGCCAGTCATTACTCACAAGCGCAACGCTTGTGGTATCTTTGGTATCTAATGCTAATTTCTTGGTATCTCAGGTGCTAGGAGCTGGGATGGCCACAGCGTCAGACTCTGGAATGTGCTGGTGAGCAGAATGCCATTGCGCTTTTGAGGAAGGGGGAGTTGTGGAAGAGGTTGGCGTTGACCTCTGTGATACTTCTTGCTGGAACTGTTTAGTGTGGTTGGTTTGGGTTTTTTTTATTATTTCAGATGATGAAGAGGAACCTGGTGACTGCAAGAATGTCCCAGATAGCTGACGCATCGTTCTTTCATTGACAGTGGCTTTGGACCCCTGGCCCTCTGAAAGGTAAGTGGAGGGGCCAGGGCTAGGGAAAGCCCTGGAGGAAGCTGATGAGCTTGACAATTGCAGGGAAGGATTTTAAAGTCAGTGTAGGGCAGAGGGATGTCCAGGAGCGGTCCCCTTTGGGCAGAGAAAGGGAGCGGGTTAGTCTTCGTCATGATGCTAGGTTGCGCCGGGCAGGGCAGTTCCAGCCTGTGTCTGTTGTGTAGTTTGTGTTGCGTCTTCTCTGTCTTAGACCTTTGAGTCTCGATGTCCTCTTAACACTCAAGGAGCATGGCATGCACCTTGGGCACCATCCGTAGAGTCTCAAATGCCTGTATTTAGGCGCTGGTTTTCTTGAGTTACAAGCTTAAAGCGTGGATCGGTCTTCTGTTATGGAAAACTCTGAATGGTTCTCACTTGCGGTTTTGTTCCCAGCTGCATGAGCAGTTCTGCTTTCTAGCAGTCCATTTTCAGGGAGTGGGTTTTCAGCCCTGCATCCTTAATTTTTTAGGTCTTGAAGACAGGCTTCCCGGATATACATCTTCTCAGTTTTGATAGTAGTTTCTTGTCACGGGCTATGATGTTCTACACACTTTCTGGGGCTTCCACAGAGCCCCCTCAAGTCACCATTACAGTCCTGCAGGTCGTCTTGCCTGATAATGACTTCCATTCAGGCATCATCCTTCTTGCTGAGAGTTTTCTCTCATCTTTGAGGCATGTTTTTTGTAGTGTTCCATGTACTGTCGGTTTGTGCGTATGTGGGTGTTTTGGCTCTGAGCCGCCCTGCCCGGGGACGTAGCATCAGGGGTAGCTGGAGTAGCGATGAGAATCTACTGTTAATATGTGGATCTGCCTAGACTATTGAAGCAAAGGTGGTGTGGTCATTCCAGATGGAGTAGCCATCAGCAGTTTGTGTGGACAGTTGCTTCGTTAGCGGTTTTTGGGAAAAGCAGAGCTATGCGGGAGGGGCTGTTCAGCAGTAGCGGAGGAGTAGGCATCTCAAAGTTATTAAGGCTGCTTTGTGTGGGTCTTAATGTTTGTGGTTTTTTTTTTTTTTTACTGGCATGCTGTCTTTGCACTCTAGATAGTATTCTTAAGTAGAAACGAGACCTTTGGAATTGTTAAGCTATTGGTCTGTATCTGGGTAATGTGTTTCTTATTGTTGTTTTTCAGATGCAGAGGGACAAGCTGTGCAGGAGGAGAGCAGAGTACCAAAAGAAGGTGGGTTGGCATGTGATATTAGAGAGAGGATGCAACCGGTGTTTATATGACATTAGGGTTTTTTAAATTTGAGGTTGCGAAGCCATGTGCAAATACCCTGGTTTGAGGTTAAACAGAATTAAAAATTGCTAGTTATACTTGATAGCTCAGCTTCTAATTGCGTTCCTTGAGATTCACAACATGTTTTTTCAGATGGTATCTGCTTCTAGCAGATAAGGTGGGACACTTGTAGTGAATACCAAGGAATGGTTTGCAGAGAGGCTCACTGCTCCTCTGGCAGAATTTATGCCTTCTGGCGGTCAGCCCAGCCCCTTTCCTCGGTGATGGTGGGAAGGGCAGTGGGTGGGGGCTGGGGTACATGAACCACAGCCTCTGCTGGGGCAGCTTATTTTGCTGCCGGACTTTTCCATGGTCAGGTTTTTCAGGTCAGTAATATTGTAACGAGTGTTCAGAGGTGTTGAGATAGTTTAACAGTATGCTTTTTATTCCAGGTGCGGTGTCTTTTCCTGGAATCCCTGACTGTATTGAAGATGGAACTTTGTTTGTGTTTGTGTGTTTGTTTCCCCCCCCCACTGGTTTTGCCGTATCCCGGGTAAGATGCCGATAGCATTTGTCTCAATTGGGCAGATGCGGAGATGACTTCGCAGGGCTTAGGTGAGCATCTTGTCTGCAGCCGTAGATGGAGTTTTCGCACTGCTCAAGAAAGCAGCAGGGACGTAAGGTATAATGTCTTTCAGGGTGTAGGGCGCCTCGTCACCTTCCCCCACGGTGCGTGGGGTACCGCTGTGTCCCTGGAGCCTTTGCGGCTTGCAGCAGGCCCCTGATAGATGGGGTCAGGGCTTTGCTGACTTTGTGGGTCTGTAGCAGAGCCCGGAGTCCGTGGGAAGATGGGAGATAGGAGGTGCCCGCCGAAGGCAGGGCAGGGCTGGGAAGAGCAACTCCTGAGGAGCGGCTGACGCAGGGGGTTCGGGCTGGCAAATAGAGGGCGGGAGCTGTCGGGAAGAAGCGGGTCTCCTTCTGTGACGGCTCAGGGAGACGAGAAGGGCTTTCTAAAGTTTTGGCACTGGGGGATGGCTAGGAAAGGGGTGTGGGTTCATGAGTCTCTCGGACAGATTTTGCAGCTTTGCAGATTTTGCACCAGACCCCATATTGACGGGGTCTGGTGTGTTCTAGCCTCTCGCATTTGAGGCGAGCCAGATAATATTGAGGAGGAGCACGGGACTGGTGATTTGGCGGAAGCGCAGTGGTAATTTGTTTCTTGGTATCTTAGGTGCCGTGAATAATTGTCGCTGCAACCTCAGACTCTGGAAGCGGCGCAGAGCAGGTGAGCGGAATGCCACAGCATTTGGGAGGATGAGGGTGTTGTGGAAGAGGTTGGCGTTGCCTCTCAAGATGCTTATTGCTGGTGCTATGGTTGCTTTTGGGTTTTTTTTTTTTCTTTTGCAGTGGAAGAGGAGACACCTGGTGACGGCAGGAACATATCAGATGGCTGTTTTCTGTGGATTGCGTCAAGGATGGATTCGGACCCCTGGCCCTCCAAAAGCTAAGTTGAGAGGCTGGTGCCAGGAGAAGGGCCAAGGGACGACTGTTGACAGTTGCAAAAAGGGGGTTTTTAAAGTTAGCGTAGCAGAGAGGGCTGTCCTGGAGCACAGTCCCCTTTGGGCAGGTGAAGGATGCGGCTTACTGGTCAGCGTGATGCTAGCGCGTCCCGGGCAGGGCGGTTCCAGCCTGTGTCTGTTGTCGTGTTGTTTGTGTGGCCCGTGTTCTGTCTCTTAGACCTTTCTTGGGTTTCGATGTTGTCCTTAAGCTCAAGGAACACAGCATGGCGCCTCAGGCGCCATCTCTAGCATCTCGAATGCCTGCACCAGTGGGCATAGCACCAATCGGCTGCCGCTCTTCTTGTGTTATCCACTTAAAGCGTAGATTGGTCTTGCATCTCAGAAGCTTCTGGATGGCCCACTTCCACAACTGGGACTTCTTCCCTTCGTCATTAAGTTCTTAGGTCTTGAAACCAGGCTTCCTGCGCCTACATCTTACTAGTCTTGACAGTCCCTTCTTATTGCAGACGATGTTCTGCACTTTGTTTCAGGGAGTTCCATAGAGCCTCGTCACATCATCATCATGGTCCCCCAGGTCTTCTTACCCGATGGTGACTTCGGTCTGGGTGTCATCCTTCTTGATGATAGTTTTCCCTCATCTTTGAGGCGTGTTGTTTTTAGCGTTGTGTGTAGCGTCGGTCTGTGACTGTGTGTGTTTGGCTTGGAGCCCCCCTGCCCAGGTGCATAGAGTCCAGGGCAGGCAGAATAGTGATGAGAGTCTAGAGTTAATATGCGTATCTGTCGAGGCTGTGGCAAAGGTTGCGTAGTCACCTGGAAGGGATTAGCTCTCAGTATGTTGGGTGCATGGGTGCTTCACTAGTGGGTGTTGGCATAAGCAGAGTCAAGTCCGAGAGGCTGTTCATGGTTAGTGAAGGAGATATTATCTCAACAATCTTCAGGCTGCTTTGTGTGGGGTGTAATGTGTGTGGGCTTTTTTTTTTTGATGGCAGGCTGTAGTTGGATCTAGTTGAACAGTGTTCTGAAGTAGAAAGAAGACCTTTAAAATTAAGCTATCGCTCTGCATCAGGGTAATGTTTGATATTTTTTTCTTTTTTTTAGATGCAGAGAGATGAGATGCGCTGGGCGACGCAGGGGAGCTGAGAGGAGTGCTGTACAGAGGTGGCTCGGCATGTGGTATTAGAGGGAAGATGCGACTGGCGGCTCCCTGAATACAATTGGGTACTGTTTTTTTTTTTTTAAATGTGAATTTGAGGTTGTGTAGCCATGTGTGAATGTGCTGCTCTGAGGTACAACAGAACCAGTTTTCCTTTCAGTAATTTTACTTTTCAGGTAAGTCTCTCCTAACTGAACTCTCTGAAGATAATGATGTATTTTTCATGTAGTATCTGCTTCCAGAGTGCAAAGACCTTACATTGGCACTTAATGCCAAGGGATGCTATGCGGAGAGGCTCTTGCTTATACTTATTGCTATAACAACCTGTGTCAGGTAACCGTGTGCGCCACGTTGGAGGGTCGGAAGCGGAAAAGCGTAGAGGGGTCGCACCCACAGTGAAGACCAGACAGGACAGGTGACCCTAATCTGACTGATGGGGTATTCCATCCCATCCTCATCACGCTCAGCATAAAAGCTTGAGGGATGGAAGGGGTCGGTACCTCTTCTTCAACGGCCAGCATCCGAGGACTCTTCTGTCTGTTCGTCATCCTTTGATCCCGATCCACGCGTTGTGCAATGAGGTCCGGATTCCAGTTCCCATCTGTCGCTGAGTCCGGTCTCGGACTTTCTCCATGTTTGCCAGTGAAATGATGGTCATCCCGGGAGCGCGATACTGGGTTGTGTATATATTTCCTTGTTTTCTTGTTACTGTTATCTCTTCTTGGTATTATTTTTCTATTAATATTTCACTACAGTTCGGTTTCTTTTTCAATCCATAAATCCCTCTCCTTCTTTTCTTCCTTGGGAGAGAAGTTAAAAGGGAGCATCTGTCACCTGTTTTAATGTCCAGCCTAACTGCAACAGCAATGATGGATATGGCACCGGAGCGGACTCGGGCGAGGTGACCGGCGGCCCAAAGCGTCAGTTCTTTCTCAGCTGCTGTATTACAGGCGGCTTACAAGCCTCTGCTTGTGCTCTGTCCGTCAATCCTATCCAGAATACAGTCCTGGCAGGAGTCAGGTTATATGCGTGGTCTCGCTAAAAATGCTGTATGACCCATTGTGGTGTTCTTTTACAAGGACACTAAAGCACATGGAGTCTTGATAAAGATATTGTTATTGTGCTTGATGATCTGCTTTCCTACGTAGGTTAGCACGACATGTGTGTCTTGCTATCTTCGCCCTGCAAAAGTGGGTTTAAGTTTACTTCCCTACCCGGTCCTGTTGCTGACACAGCTGGTGTAGCTGTAGTAAAGAGCACGTGTTGTCATTTCCTGTAAGGGCCGCTTTCTCTGTTTTGGCATTTTGCACACTGTAATCTTCAGGCATGTGAGAAAAGGAGCTGCCGCTCCTCCGGCAGCTCTGTGCCTTCTGGTGGTTGGCCCGGCCCCTTTCCCTGGTGATGGTGGGAAGAGCAGTGGGCCGGGGCTGGGGTACATGAACCATGGCCTCTGCTGGGGCAGCTCATTCTGCCACCAGGCTTCTCCAGGGTCAGAGCTCTGCCGGTCCTTCTGTTGACTGCAGCTTTGGAGCCAGCTCAGCTACTTGGGCAGAGATGTTATCACACTTAGAGAATCAGAGGTAAGAAGTTGGAGGTGGTAAGACCTTCAGGACCAGGTGAGGTTTGGCAGCATGTATAGTAGAGAGCGGCCTTGTATGCTGCTTCTCTTCCTTTTGTTTTTTCAGGTCAGTCATGTTGTAATGAGCGCTCAGAGGCAGCGAGATGGTTGAAATGGTATGCTTTTCTTTATTCCATGTGTGGTGTATTTTTATGAAATCATTAACTGTATTGAAGATGGAACTTTGTTTGTGTTTTGTCTGTTTGTTTTTTTTTTCCCCCCACTGGTTTTGCCATATCCTGGGTAAGATGCCGATAACATTTGTCTCAATTGGGCAGATGAGGAGATGAACTTCGCAGGGCTCGGGTGAGCATCTTGTCTGCAGCCATAGGTGGAGTTTTCACATTTCTCAAGAAAGCAGCAGGGGCGTAAGGTATAATATCTTTCAGGGTGTAGGGCGCCTTGTCACCTTCCCCACGGTGCGCGGGGTACCGCTGTGTCCCCAGAGCCTTTGCGGCTTGCGGCAGGTCCCTGATAGATGGGGTCAGGCCTTCACTGACTTTGTGGGTCTGTAGCAGAGCCCGGAGTCTGTGGGAAGATGGGAGATAGGAGGTTGCCGCCGAA
>CM018078.1:2955000-2958413 GCA_008658365.1 Alca torda
GGCACCTGGGCGACGGCAGCGAGGTCCGGGCGAGCTGATGGTACTTCGATGGCACGTTGCGCCCGCGGATCTCAAAGCGCTTCGCGAGCTTTAATGAATGTGACCACTAACGTGATTTATAGCGCGATTCATTATTGGTATTGGAGGGACTGTATTCTTATTTTGTCATTTGCTGTTAAAATTAATACACTCCATGCTGGCTATAAAAGTGTATTTGCATTTAATTGCAAGTCAGAATGAATTAGTGGGTATGATTTAAACCCGAACTCACTCCTTAAAAAGAAGTCTTCAGTGGGGAAGGAAAAATCAAGCTCCGCGCTGGATTTCTTTTGGTGGATGTAGGGATGGAGAGAGGAGCCGGGGAGAGGAGGGGGCAGGCGGGGGCTCCCCTTCTTTTCTTTTTTTTTTTTTTTTTTTTTTTTTTAATTCTTGAGGTTGCTTTCATCGAGAAATGCCTTTGCCAGGAGGGGCTTAGGCAAAGTGGTCAAGCACATCTGCTCCTGGGAAGGTAGGGAAGAAAAGAGGTTACTAGTAATAGGGCAGCAGCACAAAGGGAAAATTGTACACTGGGAGCATTAGTCTCCCGGCGGTGGTGTGGCCAGACTGGTTTAGCAGACAGGATGATAGATTGCTTTGTCAAGGGTCCCAGGGTGTGCCCTGAACTTGAAGCACTTTGTTTATCTTGAATAGAAAGGGAAAAGCACAGACATAATCGATGTCTAGTTTTTTAGGAGGGAGGAAGAGGTAGAGGAGGGAGCTGGGAGGTGGGGGGGGGGGGGAAGGCCCTGGCTGTGGCTCTCCATTAACAGATGAACTTGGCTCAGGTCCAGAGTTTGATGGGAGAGTGTCACAGCCCCGCAGCCGGCCAGCCTTTTCAATAATTTTCCTTTTTTTTTTTTTTTTTTTAATATACCTGCTGACTGTACATCAAATGCTCCCAGGTCTTTTGGCTAAAGGCAAGAAGGGGGGGAGAGGGGGAGGGAGAGAAAGACACAGCTCCATTTTTTTTTTCCCCTCTGAACCAGTTGAGACCAGTCCCTTGGCCACGCACGCAGGTTCTATCATCTTTCCTGGCTCGCTCTTGGGGAAAAAAAAGGAGTTGTCGCCGTGCCAGTAACCTGAGGGCCCAGGACAAAAAAAAAAAAAAAAAAAAAAAAAGGGAGGAAAAAAAAAAAAAAAAAAGAAGGGGGTGTGGGGGGGTGTTTGGTGCTCTGAGAGGCAAATTAAACTCCGAGAGTGTGGGAGAGTAGGAGGGGGCTGTGCGTGTGTCCGAAATAGCAGGAGTTAAATTCTGGGGTAAAAAGCATCTTTGAGGCAAATCCCTGCCTGGCTGGGGCGGCCGGACCTGGGAGATGGACCGAGCTCGGGTCCGCAGCCTCTGATCCCCACGGCACCTTTACACGGTGGCTCCCACCCATTTAAATAACTTTACGAGAAAAAAAAAATAGAATTGACCCCCCCCCCCCCCCCAGCGCAGCCCTGCACGTGGTGTGGAGGTGGCTCCTTTACGCACCTTTCTTTGCTGGGTTACTGGTGTTTTTTTTCTTAAAAGTTCCTTGCTTTGCGAGAGGCAGGTTCGGCAGGGAGGTAATAGATGGGGCTGCGGTGGGTGCTTCCAGCCAGAGCGCGGGGTCGGAGCTTCCCAAGGCCACCTGGACGGGGATGTCGGTGGCCCCAGCGCGCCTGCGACTGGGCAACACGGTCTGAATTCGGGGTTGTCTTGGGTTTGGTTTGTTTTTTTTTTTTTTTTGGTTTCTGATCGTGCTGTCTGTTTCTGACAGTTGCTGAGCTGCTTGGCAGGAGGCTGAGCCTGCAACATCCCGACATTTTGGCTTTTTAACAGGCCAGTCTCATCGCGCTGGAGCAAACAGCAGCTTGACTGCATCGCGCTCCAGCTGATTTGAGTAACGTGTGCTCTGGTCAAACGAGAAACTCCTCGAAGGAAGATCTCGGCGCCTCGTTTTTCCGTCCCGCTGACACCGTGGGCATTTCAAAACACACAGAGAGGGCAGAGCTGGCAAAACGCAGGCTGCCCCCTGCCACAACGGGCAGCGTTTTCGGAGACGCAGAGGGCGGGTAGGAGCGGGCCACCTGCCTGTCCCCTGCCCCTTTGGTGGGCTCCCAGCGTCACGTCTCGCTGGGAATTTTGCTTGTCCGCTTGCGGCTCTGTCTCACGCGGCCATCCCTGTTGGGAAAGGGGGCGAAAGCTTCGCCTGGCCACCTTCCCTACGTGCGGGCTGCGAGTCCTCGTTTTTGAAGGAGGCTGGGATTTTCGAGCCACGGCGGCTTGCAAATCCCGGCCTCGTTTCCTCTCCTTCCCCTTCGCATTTTGTAGCCAGCAGCTGGTGGTGTGCGGCGCACCGAGCTCTGCTCTGTGGGAGGAGAGTACAAAGGCTGGGAAGAGGCTGTGGGATACAGCTCCACGGTGCCTGGTGCCAGGGCTCCAGGTCTGGAAGTCTCCCACCTGATGAAACTGGTTCTTCCCTTGCTCTCCATATTGCGTGTCAACACGTAACTGCTTTGGTTGTGAACTTCCCAGCCACTTGGCACCCCTGGTTTTGGTTTTTTCTTTGTTTTCCCCCAGGCGTTTGCCCACGCATGTGCGCGGCCCCCCTGTGTCACGCCTGCAGAGGACTCCCTGTTATCTGCTGATCCTGGTGTTTGCCTCTACGGCATCCATTACGTGAGGACCCGAGTGGCTCGGAGATGTTAATGAACACCCTCACAGTCCGCGGGCGAGACAGGCGGCAGCAGGACAGGGGCCGGGTGGCTCGCCCCAGGGGAGGCAGGGGAGCTGCCGCAGGGCAGGGACAACAAGGACACGGTGCCATCCCTGCCACGCCGCCCTTCCTCCCTGCCGCCGGCTGGGCAAAGCTTGGGAAGCGAAGCGAAGACGTGGTGGCATCTCCAAACCAACCTGCTCTTTAGAATCACAGAATTGCTGAGGTTGGAAGGGACCTTCAAGACCATCAAGTCCAACCATTAACCTACCCTGACAAAAACCACTTCTAAACCGTGTCCCTAAGCACCACATCTACCCTTTTTTTAAACACCTCCAGGGATGGGGAATCCACCACCTCCCTGGGCAGCCTATTCCAATGTTTAATAACCCTTTCAGTGAAAAAATGTTTCCTAATATCCAATCTAAACCTCCCCTGACATAACTTGAACCCGTTTCCTCTCGTCCTATCACTTGTCACCAGGGAGAAGAGGTCAGCCCCCATCTCTCTACACCCTCCTTTCAGGTAGTTGTAGAGGGTGATAAGGTCTCCCCTCAGCCTCCTCTTCTCCAGGCTGAACAACCCCAGTTCCCTCAGTCGTTCCTCATAAGGTTTGTCCTCCAGACCCCTCACCAGCTTTGTAGCCCTTCTCTGGACACGCTCCAACACCTCAATGTCCTTCTTGTAGTGAGG